>JAZEWU010000045.1:1023035-1034165 GCA_036362915.1 Geotria australis | reverse complement strand
CCTTCATGAGTGCATATTATAATAATAATATCAATTTATATAGCGCCTTTCAACCGAGGGTCACAAAGCGCTGCACAAGGGCCGCGAAGAGAACGGCTACGAATTTGGCGACCCGAGTTCGAATCCCGCTCACGGCCAACTACAGTGACGAATTTCCGAACCAGTCCTGGGCATCCCCTAGGTCGACTCAGCCTCAAATGAGTACCTAGTGCTGTGTGTAAACATCGCCACTAGCGAGACTTTGTCTTTGGGGGGGGAGATAAGATATAGAAGTAGGGCTGGGCCGAGGAATGCGAAATCTCGCGAGAAGTGTGTGTGGTGGGGGGCAGAGTCGCGCGAGAGGACACGCCTGTGGGGACGCCCACCGTCGCGTCTATTGCCACAGAGACAAGTGTGATTATTTCTCTTATTCTTCTTAACGTTAACCGCACTCACTCTCCTACCCTGCTGGTGTTTAACATTCGCGGTCACGTCTCTCGCCCTTCGAGCTGAGCGAAGCATGGGTGAGTTTAACCACGCGTTCGGGATTCGGGCGGGATTTGGGGGGGGGGTCGTGGTGTCGCGTTCCTTGGCCGGTTACAGGCGAGTGAAGCTCGGCCGCGCGGCCTAGGAAACAGCGAGGTTTCTGGCGGACCCCGATAAAAGTAGGCCCGTGCGGTGTGTCGGCTGAAAACGTGAGGATAATCGGTGTCTGCGTGTGTCTGGGTGTGTGAGTAGTTAACCTGAGAGGTGGTGACGCTGAGGGCGGTGTGCTTTGGAGTCGTTTTGACAGCAGGGCTTTTGCCATTGCGGTCAATGGGAGCTTAATCTGAGCAGTGGTACCGTTGTGGTTATGTGGACTGTTTGTCTAACGGGACAAGCAGTCCTGCACAGATAAACATTAACACAGTGGGATTGGCGCATATACAAACTCGCGCATAGAGACAGACTCAAGCAATCGTAGACACACGCATACATACAGGCAGACGCGGGCTGACGCATGCACACACACACATAAACAAGCACACGCAGACAGATCCACGTCAATACTTGTTCACACACAAAGACAAACGCAGATACCCCCACCTATGTAGAGATACGTCTATATACACCCACACATACAAACGCACATGAGCAATGGGCATTCATACACATGCACTCACAGACGAGCTTTCGTTTTAAAGAAAAATAATCACACAGGTAGAAAGATTCTGCACAGATGTAGAATGTAGGCTGCGTTCCTAAACGGCGCGCTAGGTGGTAGTGTGACCCAGAACGAACCCCGACCGCCTTTGTCTCTCCATTGTTGATCTGTACAAACCAGGCACATACATACGGCCGAGTTACCCTAAAAAAAGGTCAGGACCCGGACGAACCATACTTGCCACTGAGGTTAGGCTGTGGCTGGCATTTGAATTCAGGTGACTGCATTCGTAGCGTAGTGTGCTAACCACGGCGTCACTGCTCACCCACAAACACGCTCGCCTTACACCAGGAAGGCAGCCAAGCGTTGGTGATGTACTCGCTATAACAATGGACTTGCATTGCACATGACGATTCGGTGTCTTTGCACAATAGAGCTAGTCTCTTAATTCGGTCCGCCGCTCCCTCAACCCAGCCAGTAGTATACATGTGTGCACGGTAGTTTGTGGAACGACACGACTTGTGTGGTGGGGTAAAGTGTGGGTACGTCCACCCCACCTTACGTGTGGCCAGCGTGGAAGAGTTCCGACGATCAAGTTATCCTCTAGGGTTGTCCATCCATTGTCAGAAACCGCTTAATCCTGTACAGGGTCGCGGTCAGCCGGAACTTATCCCGGCAGACACAGGGCAGGAGGCAGGGTTATTCCCCAGATGGGACGCCAGTCCATCACAGGGCACCGGGGGCAATTTAATCCGCAACCTATGCAGCAGCATGTCTTTAGACTGGGAGGAAACCGGAGTTCCCGGCGAAAACCCACGCAGACACGGGGAGAACATGCAAACTCCACACAGAAAGGCACCCGAGCCGGGATTCGAACCCGGGCCCTTCTAGCTGTGAGGCGGCAGCGCTGCTCACCGCGCCACCGTGCCGCTCCCTCTAGGGTTGTTGGGTTTCTCAATCTTTTGCACTTCAAGGCCCGCATGGGGTTTGGCCTCAACGCAACCAACTGCAGGTCAACGCCTCTACCGTTTCAGTGTGAACCAAGGGCAATTCATGTTATCATGGGAGTGACCCAGGTAGCCGTGCCGTTCGAACGATAGCGCATGCCAGTCAGCTCTTTTGTTGCTACGAATTTCCACTGGAAATGAGTATCGGTTCCGGACTTTCAGAACCGCTCATGGAAAACGGTTACCGACATACCGGTTGCCGTCTGCAAATCCTAATACATAGACCCGCATAAACATACCCACACTGCATATACTCTGACACACACGCAGACCCACAGATCTTTGTTAAACCATAGCTGGAATGTATGACATTTACTACAGTACACCATAGCCTTTATTAAGATGAGCTGTGCTGAAAACAATACACAATGCATACATCCTGTATATAGTACTGTATAATAATTTGTTCATTGGCATTGATCTCCCTTTGGAAAACCTTGTCCTTGCCAAATCAGTGTGGAATTTGCATTTCAGCCTCAATCTGAACATTGGAGATGAGCACCACCCAGCGCTATATTGAAATGTGGAGATGCGCGTACCTGCCAACATAGAAATCCTGTATTTTATTTAACAGTTTAAAGATATTGTGTGCAGGTAGGAAGCGTGGACTTTAACCTTGGACATTACACAAAATAATGGAACAAAAACTATAAAGTGCTCTAAGAGGTTTGAAGAGATGCATGCTTGAATTGACATTGAGACAGAAAGAGGAACTCCTGGGTTAGAGAACATACTCAGTTGACTGATGTCAATCAAACTGGACAGGGCATGTCGCTAGAAGCACTGCTTAACCAACTGTTTTCAAAGTGACAGTGGAACCGAAGGGATTAAATTCGTTCTTGTGCAGGTTCTAGGTGGATGTGTTACATTGCAGGATTTTGAGAGAGATGGTGACGGCTTGGGGAGGCCTTCATCCAGCGGTGGATTAATTACGGTGGATTATGATGGTAATGATAATACTATTATTTTGTTCTATCTCTTGGCGACAACAGCTCCAGCAGAAATCTACAAAATAACCTTACATCCATGGTGATCATCCATACAAGCACTATTCGGATTAAAAACCTGTGTAGTTTAATCAAGATCTGATGAGATCTGTTGCATTCCGGGTCATGTAGTCATATACCCTATGTACAGTGTTCGGTATATAGTTACTTGTAGTAAATGAATGCAATACAAGCGGTGCATATGTACAACAGTGTTCATAATCCACACACGGTATACATTACACATTCAGTATGTACTGTTATATGCGTGTACAGATAAATATTTTTTGCTGTGTAAATATATAAGCAGCTTATTAAGAACAACACGCTGTGCTGTATGACGAATGATAAAAGAAAGAATGCCCAGAACTTGGCAACGCGGTTTTATGAAGGAACACAACCATAATCATCGTTGTCAGAAACCGCTCAATCCTGTACAGGGTCACGGTGAGCCGGAGCCTATCCCGGCAGACACAGGTCGCAAGGCAGAGCTATACCCAGGGTTTGACGCCAGTACATGACAGGGCACTGGGGGCAATTTAGTCAGCAGGCCAATTAACCTATGCGGCAGCATGTTATTGAACTGTGGGAGAAAACCGAAGTGCCCGGTGAAAACCCACGCGGACACGGGGAGAACATGCAAACTCTGCACACAGAAAGGCACCTGAGCCTGGATTCGAACCAGGGACTCACTCGTCTTGCTGTGAGGCGGCAGCGCTAGTCACCGCGCCACCGTGCCGCCCTGAAGGAACACAACCGCGGACTGTAATGGTGTTTGAACAGTGGGACAGGGCACGCCATTGACCGGTGCACCATCATCACACGACCGTGTTTAAATGAGCGATTGCTTGGGTGGTGTGTCATGCCCGTCCTTCCTGATCATGTTGCATGTTTGCTTTTGTTACCGAGCCACCCATCCATACGTAGCCGGTCTAGTTTTGTGTCTGTAGCCATGCGTGTGTGTGTATTTAAAAAATCCATCGTGGAACGGACTTTGTTGTCGGCTGCAAAAACCGTTCGACGTTCTACGATTGTGTTGTTGAAAATAAGATATGTACAGTACATGTATTTTTCATGCGGCCGATGACCAAATCGCCTGGTTTCCGCCCAGTCTTACCAGACCACAGATCTGAACATGCATGACCCTGCTTACGTGTTGCAATCTGGTGGGCTACGTTATGCGTAGCAGAGGAGCAGTGCAGCACAATGTGCTATTGTACTGTACTCCTTTGTTTTCACTTTTATGTTCCCCCACTTTCACCACCTCTTACTTCTGCTTCTTTGCGATTCTTCGAAGCACGATGCTCAGCTTCTGACCGGCGTGGTTAAACTACAGCTACCGTTTAGACTGTGGACACCTTTTTTTTGCCAGTATTCAAAGAATGTAGAATATATACGGTTTCACCTTTTCTTGCAGTGAGAGACGTGTGACGATCTTAGAACACCAAATTGACACCTTTTTTTATCATACCATTCGTTTGCATGTTTTTGCCACGAGCATGTGTGGCTGCTTGCAAACTGGAACCTTTGCGAAAAGGTGTCCGACATTTGGTGTTCTAAGATCGTCACACGTCTCTCATTGCCAGAAAAGGTGAAACCGTATATATTATGCATTACAGCTACCGTTGTTTATGGTTTAAACAGCCAGAATCTAGGTTGGCCCGGTTGCTCCCCAGTATTGGGGGTTATTGGCGTCAACCTCCTTTAGTCTTAAGGTCTTCTGATCATTACTTATCTGGAGCCTCCCCCCAGACCTGTTCACCAAGGGAGACTCTAGCAGGAGTGCTAGAGTCCAGACCTGTTCACCATGGGAGACCCTATCAGCAGTGTTAGACGCCAGGTGATTTAGCTGTGGAGTTAATTTGAATACGGAAACTCCTCCACCGCCACGATAAGGTCACGACCCGTACAGTGCGCGTAGCTCACCCATCAGTGGATTGACAAAAGGGCTGTACATTTAAACACGTACAGTACATGTATGCCACACAATGTGTAACCACTCGTCTCAGAGCAAATACATTCTGAACCCCTGTGCCCGTTCCTGGACTTGCAATGTTAAGTCGAACACTGACAACGCGCATTATTATTTCAGTTGTTTTCAGGTGCAACCAAACCTGAGACCATTAGTTTCGCCCCTAAAACGTGCCAGCCAATAATATTTTGCTTTAAGCCACATGGGTGACATTCCTATGGCAATACGCATGCAATTGGACGGCTGTTTAAAAAAAAAAAGATGGGTTCACTGTCAAGCAACGGTGTATGCAAGTGCAGAGCAGCCTTTTCTTATCGGATAAAAACTGTTTATGTTTTTCGTGTTTTCTCTCCCTGCGACTTTTGCGTCCGTGAGCCGTAGACGGACACGCGTAGATAAAACGATAAAACACGCACGGTTATTAAGGTCCCGAAATAACGCAGCCTCCACCAAATAGCTCTTAAGCTGTGTTCTCGTCGTGGCTTAAATCTGCATGTGCGTCGCCTGTGATTGGCTCACAAAGAGGCCCTGTTTGTGCCACAGAGCCGTGTGGAAAGTGCGACTGGGGTTTTTTAAAACTCCGCCGGTGACCGCTGCCCCACGGTGGCGCGTTGACATCGGAAAACCGGTTTTTTAATACCGCGGCGAGGGCGGTGGAACTATCGCTAAACGTCTTCTACTCGTGCGGCGGCAACGCTGCTCCACCGGACTGTTAATGCCTCCATTACAAGTGACAAAGGGACTATTTATAAAGTGTTTCCGCGTAGCACAAATTCTCGATCTGGCTCCGTGTGCGCAAACGTTGCTCTGTCGCCAATCGCGCCCACAGTGCAAACGAGCCTGGGTGGTGCATGCAGCCAAGCTTGTAACATTGTGTGCGTCCAAGGTTCCTTGAACATGTGCTATATTATGGGTCAGAACACCGATGGTTATTCACGCGAATTCATCTCTACCCTTGCCTCCTTCTTTCACGCCATAGCCTCGCGAGTGACCCTGTTTTGCTGTCGATCCGTGACCTTAATTGCCCCGACTTAATTAACCGGAACGTTGAATAATTTATTCATTCCTTATCAGTACCTGGCTAATCCCGTGGGAGGGTCGTAGTGATGCCAGGGCCTATCGACACAGGGAACAAGGCAGGGTTTTACCCAGAATGGGACACCCAATTCATATCAGGCCATCGAGGCCAGTTAACGTTGGCAGCATATCCTTGAATTATGGCAGGAAACCGGAGTACCCGGTGAAAACACACCGCACACAAAAAGGCACCCACGGAGGGAAATTGAACCGGGGGGTTCGTCTACCTGTGAGGCGACAGTGTTACTCACTGCACCACTGTGCCGCCCCCCATGGAAAATATTAAAGTCAACCATGACACCACCTGACTTCCTTCGACATCTTTAAATGTTACACTCTCCACACTTGTGTAGACCTGAGCGGCACAGTGCCATGGCAAGCCAGATGGACCGCTCATTTTCTCGGTGCGGTGTCCCAACATTAGTTTACAAAAAAAGTAATAATTCTCTTTTCCCAAGAAAGCCTCATTGAGTCTCAAGACGTCTTTGGGAGGGTGTTGCGTCGGGATGTTTGGTCGCATCCTTCTTAATGAGTGTTTTGCTTGTGGAAGGAAACGTAATACCCGGGTCTTCTTCTTTGCGATTCTTCGAAGCACGATGGCTAGCTTCTGGACATCGTTGTCTTTCAGCTTGGCTTCGAAGTGTTTGGTAGAATTCGCAGGCAATACCAAGTACTACCTGACAGGGATCGCGACGTGAACGCTTCTACCTTGACCCCCAATACCCGGGTTAAACCTACAAACTGCTGGGACAGCATTCAAAGCTACTCCACATCGAGGGGAGCCATGAACCCAGTTACTATACTGCCATCTGCTGGCCACCTCACTGCCCTGTAGATTTGGAAATCTTTAATACGAATGAGGTCCACCGACCCTTGCCTCCGTGCACTTATCATAGACATGTGCCACCAAGGCCAGCACTGATAATTAGTTTAAATTATTGTTTCGTTGTGCCTGACATTTCATGCTATTATTAGTGTTTTAATTGGCTCTGTTACATTAACGCTTGCTGAAATGTGTTTCCCATGCAGCTTAATTGTCTAAGCTGTAACTAAGGAGAAGCCAGATCGATTGTGGAGGAGGGTGCATCTCAAGTTGTAACAACATTGTCTGTGGTGAATTTGTGTTATAGCGAGGTGTGTGTCTGTGTCAATAACTCGGTTTACGTTGTGCTGCGACGTATGGACCTGCAGGAGTTTCTCTTTGTTGTCCACACCTGATGAGGCCACCCCCAGGTATGGCCGGCCTGAAATGAGATCCCAGGGCCGTGTGAGCTGCTGTGAGGAATGCAGTGTAGGCAACCTGCCTTCCTCCCATTGTGTGTACGGCCTTTCAAGCAATAACAACTGTGTGTATTGGGTGTGGCGCCTATGCCTGCGAGTCACTGTTTTGGAGTCTGTTTCACCAAGGTTTCCGTGCAGATAAATGGCAATATTCAGATATTAGAATTTTGCCCTGTTTCAATTTATTTCGACTCCTAAAGCTGCACGTAGAATTGGAGGAATTTTTCACAAAGCTCCGTTTAAATCCTCGGGCATTCCCACCGTTTCGCTTAAGAATTGTGTTCGCCAAGTCCTGTGTGCCCAAGGAAACGCCGTTAAGCACGAGAGAAGGAAATGTGTTTTTACACTGTTTATAAGAACAAATCTTCCAAGACTCCACGCTTCCGAAAAGCTGTGCGCGGTTGTTTTCAGTTTTGGGAAAAAACCTGGTCATTTATTCCGACCGCATAATCTTAGTCCCACAGTGGCACCCGGCAACCTGCAGTCCTACACGGGTGCGTGGACTTGCGTTTGTGTGCCCGCAAATGAGTGCCACGCATTTTGATACCACACAGACCTCAAGGTTCAGGGCATTGGTTCAGGGTTTGGATGCGAGGACGTTATTTTAACTTTGGTGACTTCAACGTGAGATAAAGATGTGGTTCGTTTTTATTTCTAAATTGTCTAGAACATTTTGAAGGTCATTTCTTGATAACGCAACATTGCCTCTTCCACAGTTAACCAAGGTCTCTGAAGAGAGGTCACTTTTTTTCTCAGTCGTGTTGCTATTTTTTGGACTTTCCCCTCTTGCCATCTGCATGGCCGAGACCCTTCAAGCCCAGGTTGAAACCATTTATTGAAGTGATTTATGTTTTTGCAATATTTTCAATACATCGTGACATCGCTATCCTTTATTTATTTTCCTTTTGTGATTTTGGTGACACAGGTCACTCTTTGCAAAACAACGCTATTCTGTAGACAACACGAGGCTTTTACCCTTTCTGGCAATGAGAAAACAGTGTTAAGATCTTGAAACACTAAGTGGACACCTTTTTGCAAAGGCTCCAGTTTGCAGGCAGCCACAGATACTTGTGGCAAAACCATGCAAAATAATGCTATGATAATGCATTGTCCTTCAAACTTATTGGCCCAACTATTCTGGTCTCTTGACTTCACACCTGGTTATACAAATCCGTTTGACTTGACCTCCCTCTCTTCTCTGCTTGCGACATTATTTTCAGTACGAAGCGTCATCAGTGAAAGTCGCTATATAAAATGCTATTATTATTGGCCATAGCTTCGTCCCGTCACCCCCGATCGACTCCGTGTTCTCTTGCTGCCTCTAAACACAAAGATCTCCTCACAGCCCCCCTCGGTTGCCGCATCCCCCCCCTCTCCTATTTTACACGACATCTCGATGCGGTCACATTTCAAACGCGTTATAAATACAAACTGTACCGTGGAAAAATGCATTTGGCGAGCGAAGCGCGGCATTGGAAGCGGCAGCGATGAGTTTTACGATGACTGGTTAGGCCCGGTTGTAAACAGCTGATTTCGACATGTGCTACTGCTGGAAAGGGAAGTATTACCGGAAACTCAGAAAGCCTTAGTCGCTCAGATTGATTTTCACACATCGCAGCTTGGGGAAAACCAACTCATTTTGCATGGCAGTCTCGCCAGAGGGGCAGCTTGTGTGTGCCCTGCACTTCTATAGGTAGTTCTATAGGCAAGAGCCCATTGCAGCGCTTTGTGACCCTCGGGTGAAAGGCGCTATATAAATTGAATTATTATTATTATTATTGACACCTGGAATCTTTAGTTCTTAAACCGTAGACCTGGGTTTGAATGAGTACAGCAAACAGCTGACACGTCCACGTGTAAACAAAAACAATGCTGACGCTGCTGCTTTTAAACGAGGAAGCAAAGTCATGCGTATGCACGTTTCAATATGCTTTTGTTCTTGGAAATACAGTATTTTATTACAGGTATTAAACGTTACCTTCCCAGCTGCAAGGAGGTGTCACGCCGTGACGTCATGGTGATGGCGTGTGACATATTGCCTTGGCCAAAAAAGGCTTGCTTATTCTTACTGCGCTTTTCATGATCGATCCGTTATCGTCCGATTTCTGTTTCAGTTAACGCTTCCATCGGTTTTTTCCCAGTCTTCTGTAGGGGGAAAACTGTATGTCCCTATTAGTAACACGACTTAACAACAGCATTTAACATATATGGCGTCATCTCTACGACAGTTATCGTGACCCCCGTGCGACAGCCTGAAGCGTTGAAGAGTTAACGTTTCATTAACCATGCGATGCGCCCGTATTTACGCGTTGCGTTTCCGCGTATTTGTATGTGTTTCGTCAGTTCGCCGCGGCCCGCACGTTGCTAGAATTCTAATCCTGCGCCGAGTACACCTGCGATATTCACCGGGCCCCAAACCAACACACGCCGCTGTGGCACCAGTAACGGTGAGATAGATGTATAGATGTTTATTATTACAGCAGAAAAAATACCCGGTGAGCTTGCAAGCTCTTTACGGGACTCCTGCGACACAACAAACATGCGAGTTGCTGACAATAATTCAAATCGATACAAGATTCATAAGGGTGGCACGGTGGCCTTTCCGTGCGGAGTTTGCATGCCCTCCCCGTGTCCGCGTGGGTTTTCGCCACCGGGCACTCCGGTTTCCTCCCACCGTCCAAAGACATGCTGCCAGGTTAATTGGCGTACTGACTAAATTTCCACAGGTGCCCTGCGCTGGATTGGCGTCCCATTCTCGGTGTTCCCCTGACCTGCGCCCTGTGTTTGCGGGGATATGCTCCGGCTCACCGCGACCCTGTAAAGGGATTAAGCGGTTTCTGATAATGGACGGACGGACGGAAGATTCATATATAACCAAATTTTTAAATCAACCAACAAAAAAACATTTACACATAGCCACATAGGTGACACTCCAGTGCGAGCGAGTCAGGGGCGGACAGTGCGCTTCGCCTGAGCGGGTTTTTGCGGCGCGTGATGCTGAGTTGTCGCGGCGTGACTAGGCCTGCCCCGCTTCCCTCTCGCGTCCGACTTGAGAGGAGCGGCCGATTTCGCGGATAGTACGCCGCAGTTGTGTCTCTCTCTCTCACCCGCGCGGGGGTAAGTACGCGCGCTTTTAACGTCCTAGGGATTTATCTATATTTAATCGGAACCCGCCCGACGGTTCGCGATGAAATTGTGAGCGTGTCTTTCCGTTGGTTTGGCTTTAACGCTTCTAAACAAAAATTAGTTGTTTTTTTCAACGCAAGTGTAACCTGCCGCTTGAATTTGTATAAACGGTAAAGGTGCAGCCCTGCGATTGCTTGTTTACACTGCCGCTTGGTAGAAGGGACTCCGCTAGAGAAATCTCTGGAAAGACCATCTAGGGTGTATTTGGCCTACTCTTCCACGCTGGCCAGATGCCTTTTGAAGGTATAAACGTAACGACACGTTGAATATGTATTGGCCAATAAAATGGATATTTAAAAAATTAGATTGATTTTTAAAATATGGGTTTGACACGGCAGAAGACAACCCGAGGGGTTTCGTGGCATGACGTTATGTTTATCCAGCTCAGTGAATCGTAATTGTTAGCAGACTGTCACTCATTCGATTAACAGCGTGGGTTAATTGATGTTTTCAGGCCTGTGGGCTTATTAAAAACTGGAAGAGCTCTCTCTCGAAACT
>JAZEWU010000045.1:930941-991340 GCA_036362915.1 Geotria australis | reverse complement strand
CTTGTGCAAGTGTGTGTGTGGTCATTTACAGGAACTTATGGCCGGTCATTCTGCCAGCTCCGACACTTAAAAAATACCGCAGTGTTCGCCGCGAGTGTAGGAAGTAACATGTTGGTGTCCTTTGCAATTTTCGCCAGAAACAAAAAAAAAACTTGCTCTCAGTTTCCAAATGCCGTGCAGTCCCTTTTAAACAATGTGGTCCCTATTTTTAGGCGGAATGCACAAAACCGAACCAAAGTGTAATGTAATAAAAATATTAAATGCCATCAAGGCAACATTTGTTAAGCACATGTGATCCACCGGGAAAAAAAACCACCCCCAACACTGCCTCTTCTGTAAATATAATCGCCCGTCTATGGTTATATGGGTTTTTTTCCCCATCGAGGTCAGAGTTTAGGGTTGCGTTTGTCAACAGTCAACACCGAGCGCATGTGACTTGTATGCATGTAATGCTTGTCAGTCAGTTTTTATTTAAGCTGTAAGGAACCATTGAGCTATGTAGCTCTTTTTAACAGTTGTCCAGTGGGAAGGGGTAAGCAGTTTAGTAGATAACATGGGCTATACCCGAGATGGGACGCCAGTCCGTCGCAGGGCACCGGGGGCAATTTAGTCAGGCCATTTAACCCAGGCAGCATATCTTTGGACTGTGGTAGGAAACCGGAGTGCCCGGCGAAAACCCACGCGGACACGGGGGATAACATGAAGACTGTACACAGAAAGGCACCCGAGCTGGGACTCAAACCCGGGTCCTTCTTGCTGTGAGGCGGCGCCGCTGCTCATCCACAAACACGCCCCGAATGCGAGATAACCACTGCCCTCCCTCTCTGCGCTCTGTCTTTCAAGCTGTGCATTACAGAGGCACGCCGCTCGAGTCGTTGAGTTTTAGTGTGGCTGTCTTGGTCATCATCACCAGGCAGGGTCAGTTCCACTGCTGGATGAAGGCAACCTCAAGCCGTCGCCATTTTTCAAAATCCCACGAAGTAATCCACCGAGCACCTCCGCTTGAGCTGATCTCGTCGCTGAATGTCCTTGTCGGACGCCCTCCCGGGTGAGTTTGTGCCCTTGGCTGTCACTTCTTCGCTCGTTTTGACCACCGCCCATTTACCCCCATCTCGTGACGTGCCCGGAAACCCGCTGACATTTCTTAACAGTCGTTTTCGACCTCCGTCGACTCGGCACATTGTCTCTAAACCCCGCGCTTCAACTTTCGGTCACATTGTGCTTGCCGGCATGCAGCTTCTGCGCGCTTCTTTACGCAGTTTTCCCTTTTTACTTGCGTACCGTTTCGTCGGTGTTACGTGAGCGCGCCCGTAGTTTCGCGCAAAATATGCGCGTCAGAAATAGTTGTCAGATCGTATCGTTTGCGGCTGTTCTCTAACGTGGGGTGATTGCTACTCGCTTTGAGAATTCTACCAAACACGCTTGTCGTTCGTCTCGTGCCGTGCTACCAGACTGGGCCCACCTTACCGGACCGCGCGACCGGTAGGTTGCGTGGCTCGCTACCCGTGACTGGGAGCGAGACCAGAGGTGAGAGACCGCCACCTGGTGCGGAGGCGCGATTGGTAAAGCGGCCGGAGCGCCGATGGAAACGTTCCGTGCGCAACCGGGTGTAAAAATGTCCGTGTGCGGGTACTGTAGGGAGTGGTGGCATAGTGCCGCCGTTCTCGACCGGTGGGTTGCAACTGCTGGGTACAACTGCTGGGTAGCAATCCTTGCGTCTCGATGGAGACCAGACCCAAGTGGGCCTTGAGGTGCAAAAAGTTGAGAACCCCTGACACAGCAGTTAGCGATACTCCACCAACAGCCCAGCAGTCCAAGTTCAATTCCTAGCCACGGTTTACATCGGTGGGCGATTATCTGAAGAGCTGTTGGGCTCCACCTAGGTCAACCCAGCCTTAGATAAGTACTTTGTTGGGTGTGGAAACTGCCGCTAAGGCAGCCGCTGGAGTGATGCCAACACCCTTCCACTCGTGCACTGTGAAGGCTTTAATAGATGGTCACTTACAGCACTTAATCCCCACTGTCTACGTGAGGCTGTTCAGGGTGGAGTCTCTCTCGTGTCGGCTGTGCTGCGCTGCTGCTCCACAGATGTGATTCATCTCCGGCCCACGTGTGCGCTGAGCTCATTGCTCCATCTCACCTTTGATCATCCTCTCTGTGAATGTGCATCCTTCATATATTATGAGGACCCGCTTAATCCTCTAGTCTACATGATTGTGGGGGTCTGGAGTATCCCAGCAGAGACAGGGCGGTAAGCTGCGGCTACATTCACGATGGAATGCCAGTCCATCGCAGGGCAATTTAGTCAGCACATCAATTAACCTCGGCGGTAGCAGGTTTTTAGAATGTGTGAGGAAACCGGAGTACCTGGTTAAAACCCACGTGGACAGCGGGACAACGTGTAAACGCCATACAGAAATGCACCTTTGCCAGGAATCGAACCCAGCGAGGAGCCGCCCATAGCGTGTGTGCCAAGTGAACACGCAAACCTACAGCGCCACCTGGCGACCTGCATCTGAAAAATCATAACTGTTACGTCTAACGTGGAACTTTGTGAAGCCATCTCTCACTCATGTGTTGACGTATTGTTGGGTTGCGTCTTTGCCCGTTGAAAACTAGACGCTGGTTTAGCTGGCAGCTCATCACTCCTCGAGGGTTGGTAGTCGGTGCCGCACGTGACTCAGGCGAGTCACATAATTTACTTACGTTTTTCTTTGTACATATTTTAGTTTTCTCTAGAGGGCCACCGCTTCCCTTCTGCTTACCCGGGACTATCGCAAAATAGCAACACAGAGTGGCAGCTAAGAAATGTAATGTGTCCGAGGGGCCGTCCACTGAGGAGATGGAACGATCAAATCGAGCTCCTGCAGTCACCGCATGGATTATTACATTCACGATATCGCCGGATCGTGAAAGGTGGCGGCGGCTTGAGGCAATCCTTCATCCAACAGTGGAATGTTCACTGCTGATGATCCCGATGACAGTAGCATATCGGTGGCAGTCGTGGAAATAAAACCCACCCGTTTCTGGCAAACTGTTGCACAGTCCAACATATGCCAACAACCATTATACACTAATAACTGTGCCCCAAAGTTGTCTGCAGTGTATGTCCATAAATGAGGTTCTCGTTCGCGATTCAAGGCTCGTTGCTTTCCCGGTGCCGTCCGTGAGAAGGCCCCCGCAAGGCGGTGAGTGTCGACTCCATCGCCGCCACTGCAGAGGGGAATGTTTATATTTTTATACGAGCAGAAGTCGTGCGAAGCCACGCTCGCTCTGCCGCTGCCGAGCGTGCCGGATCCTGTCCACCGTGGCTGTGCCCGGGGCCTCTGCCGGTACTTGTCGCATTTGTTTACGCTTCGACAGTCTCCCGATCACGTGACCGCTGAGAGGCGCCGCGCAAGACGAGCTCCGAAGGCTCGCGGAGGGAAGCGAGATGTTTTTTTTCTGAGTTGTGGCCCAAAGCCAGAACCTTTAGAACACGCGGACACCAAGATGCTTTTTGATGGGCCATTATCAAATTATTATTGTTATTGCTGTAGACTGTTTATTCACGCGGGAAAGCACACCGACCGCCCCATGGCGTTGACAAAGCGGCTCTGTGCTTAATATGTAGGAAGCAGTGTGTGGCAATATGGCGCCGGAAAACCGCCTGGATGCCTCCTTTGCCTCTCTGCGCTTTCCTCGCTAGGCCTCTGAGTCGTTCTCTCGTCGAATTAATACTTTTGACGTTGAACGAATATGTGCGCGTTAGAAATGTAAAATTATTATTATTACGCGTCCACATCAAGATGGTTTCGTGACCTTGCGCCGCTTCAGTAACTGTGTTTTGCTCTGGCCGGGCGTGGAATTTGTGCGCGTTATAAACTGTATTATTATTGTTATTAGAACGGTGCCTCGCGTCGCTGGCGAGCCGACTGTACACCGCCGGGCGTTCGCGATCCATCGCTGTTTGTCACCGGCCCATCAGTCATCGAGCTCCTCCATGATCCATCGTCGGTGGCACTAATGGGTTTCCGTCGCTTGTTCGTCTTGCCCGTGTTCCCCGCCGTGCTGTTCGTAGCCGGCGTGCTTTTCAGCCGAGTTGGCAGCTCCGGCTTCCTCGTGGCTACAGCGCAAACGGCTAACGGTGGTCGCGAGTTTAAACTGTCGTAATGTGTTTCGGGAGAATAATGAAGGCGCCTTCACGTTGGGCGATGTCTTTTTCGTTCGGTCGTTGATCATTTTCAAAGCCGTCGGCGTTTTAAAGTTATTAGGTTTAGATTGGCCGAGGGATTTGGGGGCCACGTTACAGAGCGAGGAATCCATGTAAAATTTTCCAAATGTGTGACCCTTACCGCACTGCATATAAGCCAAGGGGAAAATGCTTCAAAGACACACGTTATATCTTGCTTCACGGTTAATTTTCGGCTCGGGCCACGTAATGTTCTGGCCAAATTTGTATCGTTGAGACCCTCCTCTAACCCCGATCACATTTTCGTTGTCACGTATGCAAGCGTTTAATGCGCCAATCGTTACCGTTGCAGTTCAGCGGTTAGCAGAGGAGCGAGTCTCAGGAACGCTTCTGGTTTGCGGTTAGATACGACGTTCTGCTTGAGACCACATCAAACCTCGTGAGGACAAGTTGAAAGGAAGGCAGAATAAAAAATCCAGGAAGTCAGATTTTATTTCTTGCCTTGGTTGCACCTGAGCTGTGGCACCAGCCCGTTTCGTTGGATTCTGAATGACGCCCGTTTATCTGTGTTACTTGTTCTTCCTTCCTGTCTCTCCTTCAGTATTATTTACCTTGTTCCTCCCTTTTTTCCTTCTTCTTTTGCCTCCGGGGAGTTAACAGGCTCTCGAAAAAAGGGTACGTACTTTGCCAACAACTTTGCGACTATCCCTCTGCACTGAAGGAGGCTGAACACAGCACACACACACACATGCGTTTAAGCATTACATTGCGTGACCCTTTTCAGTGCTGTGATGTTCAGTCAGGTGAGTGAGTGTGTGTGCGCCTGTACTGGGTGTCTGTGAATGCTTAGTCTCCCTTTTAAAAGCCAACATTTCCCTATCTGCCATAATACTGTAACTACAGTTGTAATGGATTTGCCATTAATCTATGTTCAGCGGTCGGGGGCACACAGTGTTTTCGTTAAACACACGATGCCGTTTTGGAACACGTTATCGATTTGCTACACAGTTGCACTATGACTGACGTGAGCTCCGTGCAATTGAATCAATTAACGTGCCGCTAATGAACGACTCTTCATCGATTTAAAACGGCGATGGCAAGCTTGCACGCACGCACGGTGTGAGCACTCTTTCAAAATCAACAGCAGCTTTGCATCGACGAAACACATTGCACGTAATAAGAAACTGCATTAAGGAAATCTGAAAGGCGTGTGTTGCTAGTTTTGTGAACTCTTTGAAAAATGTTGGCCGGCCCGACAAAGCAAAGCTGTTTGCCGCACCGCTGTTGGCGCACTCACTCACTCCACTCGTGTGCGATGGGTTAACGCGTCTGTCTCTCTCTCCCTGTGGCTATGGCTGTGTCTGTGCCCGTTGTGTGTGTGTGTTTTTTTACTTCCGTGTTCTGTTCCATCAAACGGCCTGCCACCCCGTGTGCCCTTCTCCTCTGTGCGCTTGTCCTCCGCCTCCCCTCGACAGCTTTCAGGCTCCGAGGTCTCTCTTTCTTCTCCGGCTCAGGTTCGTGACCCGACCCTATCGGACACTCGCGTGAAACGTGGCCCGTGGGAGTGTGCAGAATCCGCTCCCCCGCGCGTGTCAAAAGTGCGGCGGCGGTACGCCCGCTTGAGTTCCTGTTTCGATGCGGCCGAAATGTCCGCCCCGCTGATCTTGCGAGCAGGCAGCCGCAGTGAACCGTGTATTTCTGACCGAACACACCCTGCTCGGGAGACTTCGTGAAGCCAAAGCCAGTCCGGCGTTTGGCCGCTTAAAATCAATTCTGCTGGAAAATGTTTATGAGTTTAGGTCATGTGAAAAAGTGTGTAAGTGTAGTGCACCCGTCGATATGTTGGAGAAATCGAGCGAGCACACACAGCACTTACCCTCAAAAATGGTACCGACGTTTCGCCGAGACTTCCACTCAGCTTCATCAGCCCTTATGAGTTTAGGTCACATGACCTAAACTCATAAACAGAGCTTCACTATGGATAACATTGGTCATGAAAGCCTTCGAGTTAAGGATTTACAGGCTGATGGACCAAAACTTTGTTTTATTTCTGAGTTGGAAAACACACTTATTTATTGGTTGTTTTTCTACAAAAAATCCGTAGCTTTTTTTTCACGTCCGCTCTGAGAGTGATGTAGTTGGCAAGCCGCTCCTTCATTTGAACCACAGCGACCCCAACCCTAACCCCTTTTCCCTCTCTACCTCAACTGTTGCCAGCCTTAGGGGGGTCAATAGAGTAGCAGATATGGGGCGGCGTGTGTGTGTCAGCACAACGGCTAGGCACCGCGCATCGTTATCTGTTACAGCTGGTCGGTTTCACCGGGTTGCATGTCTATCATGGATGTTTGGTTTATAGATAGATGTTTATTATTACAGCAGAAAAAACCCAGCGAGCTTGCAGGCTCTTGGCGGGATTCCTGCGACACAACAAACACACGACAAATACAAGTCACCAAGCCTTTTTTTGGGAATCAAAATATTAAATTGAACTATATTTATAACGCACACATATTCACTCAATGGGTATGGGTTCTTCTTTGCCGCCCACGGGGAAGGGAGTTTCGCAACATTTCTCCGATCCACCGACCCTCATCTCCACAGTGCTGCATTAAAGGCCACACACGTAGCTACCAACACCACCCGTCTAACGAGTGTTTTATTCCCTTAACCGAGAAGCACTAAACATCGCTACTAAGGAGACGAAGGTGGCCAGGCATGGTGCTGGCCACCCACCCATCGTGTACCGTGCCGGCGTTCATAGGTGCTCGCTGACGGCACTTGCCCCAACAGTCTGTTGAGGCTGCGCGGTGGAGCTTTGTCTTTTACAGTAATTTCCACACCCATGTAGAGTACATGCTCCCATACACATCCCTGCTAAATCTCGAACGCCTCCGATGCAAACGCTTCGTCCGCAGACCTGGCCTTTCGACAACGTTAAAGTTCAAGTCTGAACAAAAACATGAATTTTATGGCATTGTAACCAAGTTACGATTCCACATCTGAGTCACTCGGATGCCCAAGCACGCGCTGTTTGTAGTTGCGCAACCAAGGCACTAACATTGTCCTTTTTGCTGCACTTCATTTTGGTTGATTCCAAATAATATTTGCAAAGCTTTCCAACTAAACTTAAAGCACAAAAACATTGAAAGCACGAATACCCATCTGTCCTTGTGTAACGAGAGGGGGATCGTGGTGAGGGATCGGTGTACATCTTGTAAAGCTGATCCAATAAATATATTACCCTCGAATAAACTAGTCATATCGGTCAGCGTGTTGGCCAAAACTTGGCAGTAAAAATAAAACCAGTGCTAATATGATTTGCCCTCCTGACCCAGGCGTTGACGGCACTGCGTGTGGCATCGTACGCCATGCGACACAACTTCCTTGTGGAATGTAACACGAAAGACTTCTGGGAACCAACGCTTGTTGGAAAGCGCTACGGAACGCGTTCATACGCACCGCTGCACGTTTATGAACACCGCTGTTGTAAGCAAGCGGTGCTCGCAGATAAGAGCGGCGCCGTTCTCACGAGCTGTCGATAAGACGGCCCGAGCCATCGCGTGAAGCAGTGCTCTCCAGCGTCGCACCATTTTACTTTACGACTTTGGCGTGGCCGTAACTTCAAAATACCTAACTACTCAGACGTAGCCATCCTCGCCACGGTACAAAGGTGACGGCAGATAAGCGGAAACTGTCGCGGGTGCGCCGTGAGCTTTGCGCGTTCGTGCCGGAATCTGAGCACCTCGCGCTCGATAAATCGCAGCGTGCTGTTTTCCCCCATAGCGATTCCGCGTCCGTACAATTTGGCGGCGATTTAAAATTTGCCTTCCACGCGAATATTCTCACGGTCGCCGGCGCAAGTTTGCGTTGACGAGACGGCGCGGCTGAGCGTTGGTGCCGGGCAAGACGAGAGGGCGATCCCGTGCGGCGATCAGGCGAGTCGAGCGAGCGAGAAAACGAACGCGGGCGGGGGGGGCGTTGTAGAAGCAGCCGGAGGAGACGCGCAGACGGAATTACCGACGCCATGCACAGACCGCCGGCCAAACGCGCGTCGGCTCTGGCCGACATATGGAAGAAGGCCGCGAGTTCCAAGAGAAGAGGTAATGCTGTCGGCGTAAGGTCGAATGTGCCTGCTGTCGCCTGCGAGAAAGTCGGTGGTGGCGAAGGTCGAGGACTTGTTTGTTTGCACGTCTAGCGTCGCTAAGCCACGATTTAGTTACCTGTGCACGTGAATGCTTTGTGTATTTGTGGACTTAACATGGTGAGAGAATTCATCTTGGTCTGGCCCTGTCTGTGGGTTGTTTGGCTCGTCCTTAACCTCTTCTGAGCCTTAGTTTTTTATACACTATACAATGCGAAAATATACCACACTCATTACATGGTATCTTTGAACTTCCATGGGAGAGTGACGCTTGTGGTGTGTGTATGAGGCGAATCGGCTGGAGATTACTGGAACAGCTTGTACAAACCAATCTTTATGAACGCGAAGGGTCCAGCCACACCTAATGTACCACATCATCATTGTGATGTTAGGTGCCTGAAACGTTTGATGTGTTGTGTATTGTTTGTGTGTATATTAGTGGTCGTGCAGTGGTTAGTATGCTGCGCTTCGAACCTACCGACCCAAGTTCGATTCCCGCTCATGTTCAACACTCGTGACGATCTTTTTTTACCGGTGTTGGGCATCCGATAAGTCGACTCGGCGTCAAATGTGTACTCGGTGCAGTGTGTTAACGTCGCCACTCGGGAGGCGTAGGCGGTCGGGCTTGGTGCTCGCCACCCACCCCCTCGTGTGCCATGTCGACCTTCATAGGTGCTCGCTAACGGCAATTGCCCCTACAGTCTGTTAAGGCTATACGGGGGATCTTTGTCGTTATTTATAACGGCGAGGCGCCGTCAGGCAGCGGCAGCAGCACTAGCAGCAGCGGCAACGTGACGCCCGTTTAGAACCGGCGTTCGCGCGGCGCCTACCGAGCGCCGCGTTTCTAACGACGGGTGTGCGACTTGCGCGCGACAGGCATGAGCGAGAAGGTGCGGAAGCGGCGCTGCCAGGTGACCTTCAGCTACGCGGCGCAGAACGATGACGAGCTCGACCTCGCCGTCGGTGACGTGGTGGACATCATCAAGGAGGTTCGTCCGACCCGGGAGCTCGCTGCCTACCGGCCTCTACGGAGGCCAATGTCCGCCGTCTTGTTTACGAGTGGAAACGAGCGTCTTTTATCACGTCCGGGGAAGGACAGGATGAAAGGGCTTCGTCGTGACCGTTGGCACTGTGGCAATACGGCGGTCCCCCTTGCTTTACGATATAAATCCGTTCCAGAACAAGTATCGGTCATTTGAAACCGTCGTAAAGCGAGACCAATTATAATGTACATTGTTTTATGGTTTAAAACGAAGGAGAAGTAAACACCGGGCTTTAAACATTCAACAGCGTTGATGAGTAGCTATGAATCAAGTTTTGGGTGCCGTAATGAGACAGGCTGTCGATATGTCGAGTGGCATACACCTATAGTCTGACACTTTGCATGCGAGGGTTGGTGGCTCATTTAGATACGTACGATTATGAAACCTGCCGGGCTGAGTTACCCTGGAAATGGCATTGTAGTCATTTTACCATGGATCTTTCCATGGCATTGTAGTCATTTTACCATGGATATTTCTGCGTTCCTCCAACACTGCCGTAATGTAGTAGTTATCCCGCTGCTCTTTGAAAACCTGGCAACCTCATTTCGATTCCTGCTCGCAGCCAACATCGCTGATGAACACCCAATCCTGTCCTGGGCCACCATTACGTCGACTTGGCTTGAAATTATTACCCAGTAAAGTGTGTAAACGTGACACAGAGGAGACGAAGCCAGCCGGCCACAACACCACCCCTCTCCTGCAGTTATGCGCCGTAGCGGCCTGCCTTGATTGCCCACTAACCTGCGTTTTTCCCCAACGGTTTGTGTGTTTGTGTATGTGGTGTGTTTCTCATGTGTGTGTGCGTCCTGTCCGCTAGGTGGAGGAGGGCTGGTGGGAAGGCTCCCACAGCGGCCGCACCGGCGTCTTCCCCTCCAACTTCGTCAAGGAGGTGACGGAGGAATGCGCCGAGCACGAGAACGGGGAATCGCCGCCTCCCACCGAGACCTCCGACTCCACCGGTAGGCTGGCGCGCGGGCACACGGGCCGCGGGCACACGCCAACATCCGTCTACACACAATCCACCCATCCATTTTCAGAAACCGCTTGTCCTGGTGAGGGTAGCGGTGGCAGCAGTCCAAGGAGAGCGGACCAGACATCCCTTTCCTCAGCAACAGATTCCAGCTCTTCCTGAGGGATTCCCAGGCGTTCCCAGGCCAGCCGAAGGATATAATCCCTCCAGATTAATAAATAACCAAATTTAAATCAACCAACAAAAAAAACCCACTTACACATAGCATTGCACACATTTTTCAAATAAAATAGTCCAAAAATACCATGTAAGATTGAGGCTGTGCATTGCGATAGTGAAAAAAACGAAATCATATTAAGTGTTAACATAATCAACGTTAAGACGGAAGAGTGCAAAAAATTGGAACTATTAGAACACGAATCAAGATTGTCAATCACGACAAGGCAGACATTTCAATAATAACTGGGATCTAAGTTTAGTAATGGACCGTAGTGACTGTAGCTTCAAGCTCATGGCTATATTGTTCCAGAAACGTGGCGCAGCTGACACAAATACAAAACTGACTGCCACTGGGTCCCAGTGTTACACCAACAGTGGCGTCCCAAACCACCCACCCACCCCAACCGCCTCTCCAGACTCCGGCCAGAGGGACGGCGGCGGGCTGGAGGGCGGCGGCGCCGGCGAGATCCAGCCCAAGAAGGTCCGCGGCTTCGGCTTCGGAGACATCTTCAAGGAGGGCAACGTGAAGCTGCGTCCTCGCGTCTCCGAGGACAGCGCCGACGGCGGAGACTCCGGCAAGGCGGCCGACCGGGTGAGCTCACGGCGCGCCGCCGGAGCGGCTCTCGGTGGCGTTGCGGGGTGCGGGTTTAAACGGTCGCTGTCCGGATTGAGCCAGGTTGGCCACCGGTTTGTCGCCCGTACTAGTGCGGCCGTCGGAGCAGAATTTTACGGACGCATGTCGTTCCTGACGCCAACCTCATTTCTGTCGGAGGGTCATCAAATTTATATTTGTTTGGAATCTCCCCCGCCTGCCCCTGACCTGTTTATCAAGTGAGACCCTAACAGGAGTGCTAGGCTCCAGGTTTGTTCACCAAAGGATTGCTGGACTTCAGGTGACATAGCTCTGGGGTTCATTGCAACACGAAAACCCCTCGATAAGGTTACGATCCTTGTAGCCATCCATCCATTTTCTAAACCGCTTGTCCTGGTGAGGGTCGCGGTGGCAGCAATCCGAGGAGGGTGGACCAGACATCCCTTTCCTCAGCAACAGATTCCACCTCTTCCTGAAGGATTCCCAGGCCAGCCGAAGGATATAATCCCTCCAGCATGTCCTGGGTCGGCCTCTAAGTCTCCGCCCAGTGGGCCGTTCCTGGTAGACTTCCCGGGGCAGCCTCCCAGGGGGGGCATCTTTAACAGACGCCCGATCCTTGTATCCGTGTATATTTACGCGTCGTTGCGTCCACGCGTTCCTCTGTCGCAGTCTAACTTCTCCGGGAGCCACTCTTCTCTGACGAAGAAGAAGCAAGCGCCCATTCCCAACGCGGACCCTGCGAGCAAGCCCGAGCCTGAGGCCAGGCACAAAGGCAAGAGCTTCCTCATACACGGCAGTGGTAACACTCGCACCTCGGTGGTAACACCCGCTCACGGCCTAGATCGGCGACGATTTTCTCAACCGGTCCTGGGCCTCACGGAGGTTGGCTCGGCCTCAAAGCAGTACCTCGTTCGGTGTGTAAAGATCCGTCGTTGGGAAAACAAAGGCGATGACCAGGTGTGGTGCTGGCCATCCACTCCATGGTATGCCCTGCCGGCCTCCATTAGGTGCTGCTCGCGAGCAGCATTTGACCGTTAAGGCTATAATGGTGGCACGGTGGCGTAGCGGTGAGTAGCGCTGCCGCCTCACAGCAAGATGGGCTCGCGTTCGAATCCCCGCTCGCGTGCCTTTCTGTGTGGAGTTTGCGTGCCCTCCCCGTGTCCGCGTGGGTTTTCACCGGGTACTCCGGTCTCATCCCACAATCCAAAGATATGCTACCTAGGGTTGATCGGCCTGACTAAATTGCCGCTGGTGGGTGCCCTGTGATGCACCGCCGTCCAATACCGGGTTTAGCCCAATTTATCTCTTAACTTACCCATTCCCTGCTGGGCAACTGTTAAAAAGAGCTACATAGCTCACCAGTTCCTTCTAGCTGAGATAACAAAAAAAACGGACTGATACGGGTGGATCTTTGGCTTTGTTTGGGGTCAACACGTTCACCGGGAGTTTGTGTGAACCCCCTCCCCCACAGCTCGGGAATACTGCAAAGCGCTGTTCTCGTACGAAGCGCAGAACGAGGATGAGCTGACGCTGAAGGAGGGAGAGGTTGTCGAGATCATCACCAAGGTGAGAGGCGCGCGTCTCCCCCAATGACCCCCACGGGGTGGTCATCGTGGAAATAATAATAATTATTTTACATTTATAACGCGTGGCACATATTCATTCAATGTCGAAGGTATTCATTCGACGAGAGAAGGACTCGGAGGCGCGAGGAAAGCGGAGAGAGGCGGAGGAGGCAGCCAGGCGGTTTGCCGGCGCCGTATTGCCACACACTGCTTCCTATATATTGTGATGTTATTGGCCACATAATTAACGAGTGGTTTTTTTTAAGTTGTGGGAGGCAACCGGAGAACCCGGAGGAAACCCTCACAGAACAAGGGGGAGAACCCACAAACTCCACACAGAAAGGCGCCCAAGGCGGGAATCGAACCGCCTCGGGCAAGACCAATCTTTCCATGAGGCGCAGACGTTACCACTTTTACATTTTGCGGCAGGTGTCCATCGTAGGTGACTTGCTCGCTCAATCTTCCGGTTGAGGATCAAAAATCTAAACATCCCGGCTGATGTGACTCCTGTGTGTCTGTCGGATGGGTTGCAGGACTGCGGGGACGCCGGCTGGTGGGAGGGAGAGGTGAACGGCAAGAAGGGGGTCTTCCCCGACAACTTTGTCAAACTCCTGCCGCCCGAGACGGAGAAGGAGGTGAGCCTTGCGATGCTACCCGGCACTTGGTGCGAGCCCACTTGACCGCCGCTTGTCAGCGGAGTGTTTGTTCGCGAGTGATAGCCTACGGGAGTGCTCGTACACAAGATCGCCGATTTTTTCCTGTCACCGTACCGTAGACTCCAACTGTAATTCGGTCAATCTGCACTACGAGTACTTTTTTCCAGTATACAAACTGGAACCTTTGCAAAAAAATGTGTCCACTTAGTGTTTTAAGAGATTTTAACTTTTTTCATTGCCAGAAAGGGTAAAACTTCGGTCAATCTGGCATGTTAATTTTTGCTTTCAAGACAGGCTCTTGCGCAAAACCTTCAGCGCCGTTACTTTTTTAAATAGACAGCGTTAATTATGAAGCAGGAGAATGCAGAAGGAAAGAGGAGGGACGTTCGATATGGCAAGCCTGAAAGAGCAGCTCTTAAGAGAGCAATTCTCAATGTTTGTTCATAGCAAAACCCAGCTGTGTCTCTCATTTAGCAAACTGCCTAATGTCATTCCAGATAGGCAGTTGTTGAAGTAAATATATTTCAGCAAATTTAAGATATATATGTAATACATATAGATGCACTGTGAACCTGGTGTCCTGAGGTCCATTCCTGGTCATGGCTAACACCACACCGACTATCGTGGTGAAGTATAGTCACACGATCCTCAATGACAGCAGAGCATGGGGTGACCTTCACTACATGGCTAGGAATAATATATTGCACCGCTAAACATATCTGATATCTGTAGCTTCATATTTTGTATCAACTCCTTAACTTGGAAACGTTGCGAAGCCTCTCTCCAAGAAGCTTTCTCATCGCCCGCGAATTCAATCTCCTCGTATCGATTTTCTTTCACCTGTCACATTTGCACCGTGTATCCTTTTCCCACCCCTTCAGCAGCGCTCATCACCTAAAATTCTCAGCAAACCTTCCCTGAGGGTGGCCGAGGATGTGAGTGGACTTTAGGCGGCGCCGCCTCGCCGCTCTCGCGAGGTGTCGTTTGCCATCGCGGTAGCTGCCGCGATGCGGGTCATTCCACTCCAGGGTTGATCGCCGCGCGTGCGCGCCCGCCTAATGCTGCGTTGCCCAGAGGGCCTTCGCTCGCCCGTTTGGAGTGCAATGATCGAAGCTTGTTTGCCGCACTTGCTTACGTCTACGGCAGTGGTTCCCAAACGTTCTCGGTTCACGGCGCCCCTTAGTGTATCAGAATTTTTTCCACTGCGCCCAAAGTCAGAAAATATAATATGGCATATATCGGACATTTGGAATATCCCGCGGTGCCCCTGTGAGTTAGCTGCGGTGCCGTGGAGCGCCCCGGCGCACACTTTGGGAACTACTGGTCTACGGAAAGCTTACTTCCATGCGCTTCTATAGGCGTAGTGTCAATAACCCCCATGACCGGTGCGGCATGGGGGAGGTCATAATCCAGCAGTGGATTGACAGACAACTGTACGTTGTACACTTTTGTAGAGGTGCGACAACTACCACTCAGCGATCTTGTGACTTATGATTCAGTATGGTTTTTAATGTAGTTACCGATTGACCTACCAGTAAGCACAGTCATATATACGCAGATATGAAACGCGATTTGTGATTGTTTTGTGTGAGTTTTTAAAAATCGATCGTCTTTGCACAGTGGTGTAGTGTGGTTGACATGGGCACTGGGTGTGGGGAATTTACAGCAGTGTCCATGTGTCACCCTGACAGCAGGGTGCCACAGTGGTAACATCCACACTTCACAGAACGAATGTCCTGCCCGAGGCTGTTTGACTCTCGCCTCGGGCGCCTTTCTGTGTAGGGTTCCTCGGGGTTTTCTGGTTTCCTCCCGCAATGTAAAAAAACCACTCATTAATGAATTGGCAGTTAACATATTAATATATAGGACGCGGTGCCTGGCGGGTTGGCACCGGCCGACCACGTGGCTGCCTCCCCCCAGCCTCTCTGCAGCTTCCTGCAGCGCCTTGGGACCTCTGGGTGAAAGGCACTGTATATATGTGATAAATTATAATTTAAATTAGGAAGGGTGGGGGGCTGTGCAGGGTAGTGGTGGATGGGGTCGGGGGTTGGAGGCCCTGTCCAATCTATCCCCCCCACTCCTTCCAGCCCGCCGCTTGGGCACCACCATCCCGTACAGCCCAGTGCAGTTGTGCCGCTTACACACTCGCTAGCTACGCCACTGTGTTTTCTATACGCTTGCTTGTGTGCCAAGACGGGGGCCAGTGAGGGGGGGCGATTAACACGGCTGCGATGCAGCGGAACTCAGTCGCGATTCATTTAAATCAACTGTCACGGCCGTGTTAGTGACCCCCCCCCCCCAAGCCTTCGTCACCTTCGGAATAAATGCTGATGCAGCAGCCACGCCTTGCCATCGAATGTGTGACCTCAAAGCGTCATTGTGCTGCGTGCTGGGAAAACGCCGGCGCCGCAGCCTGCGCTAGCTCCATGCGCCGCATCCGTCGCTGGGCGGCCTACGGAGTCCAGGCGGTACATTGGAAAATGGAAAAACGACAACAAAAATCCATCTTGTGGTGGCAGAGTGCACGAGTTTCACTTGCTTGTTTGCCGCCTTCATTCCCTTCGTGATTTTGTTGTTGTTGTGTTCAAAGTGTACTTTCTAAAATTCTTGATTGAAGGAGGATTACACAAAAAACTAATATATTTTGCTATCTCTGGATCTAGTCTGTGTCCTGGTCTCTCTAAAGTGACTTTGAAGCTTTGATAGTGAAAACAAAAAAGCAATTTAAGTTATAGTTTGGATCGCTGTACTGACAACACTAGTGATGTTATACTGTATTTGAAAGTCTGGAAATGATGCTATCATTATATCAGTAAAGCACAACTGACCATGGCTTTTAATTATTATTTTCTATTAACAAAGCTTAAAACTCACATTGACCAGCCGGAAGCACAGTCTGAGTATGTACGTATGAGATAAAAGTATTTTTTTTATGTCGTGTGGCTTCTTTAAACTGCTGTCATCTGAATTTACATTCTAGAGCCAGCAGCCCAATTACGGCTTCCAATGAGTGGTTTGCTCGTGCTCAAATAATTCTGGAATGTGAATCAACTTGGCGGTTTGTCCACAGCTCAGCCTTATAACTGGCGTAGCTGTCTTTAACCTCACCCCCTCTCATGTCCCCCATTCTGTGTCTCTCCTTGCTCCCTCCCTTTTTCACAGAAGCCCAAAAAGCCACCTCCAGCCACCCCGCTAAAGGTGACCCTAGGTGAGTTTGCGGAGCCGCGGTTGCAACCGATGTTGGCGTCACGTGTAATGTTTTGATGTAAGTTTTCACGGCTCGATGTATGAGAATTGCTCTCAACAGCTGCTCTGTATGGATATTCGTGTCGAGCGTTCCTCCTCTGTCCTTTGCGACTTTCGCCTCCCACGACGTCAGGCCTCCGGCCCGGAGAAACTCGGGCACGCGAGAGGGGATAGAACTCGAAGCTCTGTGCATATGGGTCCATTACCGACTTCAGATTTGCCAACTAACAGACAGACCAGGCTTAGGCGGTAGATGGCGCCACAGTCGTTGCTTGAGATCTCGCCGAACGAACGGCGATGGAGCGGCGATCGCGGCCGCTGCCTCTTGACACGGCTCGTATCGCGCGCGTGTCCCTCCGCCAGACAAGAAGGACGTTCGCAAGGTCGTTCCGGACAAGCCTGAACGGCCTGAGGCGCCCTTCAAGCAGGAGGAGAAGGGTCAGTGAGTGCACAGAGACAGAGGTGTTCCCGTATAGCCACACAGATTGTTAAGACGAGTGCTGTTAGCGGGTACCTGCTGAGGCCGGCGTGCTTCACTCGGGGTGGTCGTGTGGCCGGTACCGTACCCGGCAACCGTCGGCTTCCCCAGTGCAGAAGCTCACACACGCAATGCCTTCATACGTTGCAGTCGTCTATTCTTTTAGTGGATTTATTCAATAAACGTTCTCGTTTGTTTGAGGTTTCGCGTTTTAAATCACGCTGCAAGTCACACACTTATATTCTGCTTCTTTCCTCGCACTGCCCCCCCTCACGTTATCTCTCTTCTCACGCTGTAACCGGTTTACGTTACACGTTAACTTGTTAACCCTCCTACAACTTTGGTTCTGTTTGTCGCTGGCCACTTGATGTTGTGAGCCCGTGAGCCTGCGCTCAAAAACTGCTTGCATTTTTCTAGCATATAATAGTAACTGTAAATGTATTTACGTAGGTATTTACGGCTTGATGTACGAGAATTGCTCTTAAGAGCTGCTCTTTCGGGTTAAGCCATGTCGAGCGTTCCTCCTCTCTCGTTCATGACGTTTCGCATCCCACGTCGGCGGTAAGAAGTCCGATGATGCCTCTAACACGGGAGGCGAAACATCGCAAAGCGGACAGGAGGAACGCTCGACACGGCTGTTTTGAAAGAGCGGCTCTCAAGAACAATTCTCAATTATTATTATTATTGTTAACGTGACGCACCGGTTCGCTCGTGTCTCCCGGCGCGCAGACGAGAGGCACCCGGACATTCCGGCCAAGCCCGCCGCTCCGGCCATTCCTCCGAAGCCAACGGCTGCCCCAAAGGGCCCGAGCAGCATCAACCGCATCGGCTCCAACGTGGGCCTTAAGCGGCCCGACAAACCGCCCATGCCCATCTCCCCCGTGCGGTACGACCCCCTCAGACACACAAGAGCACGCTGTGTCCTCAACACCACGCCGCCCGTTCATCGTTGATTACTCAATTCAATTCAACTTTATTGTCAATTCTGCCATATGGACAGGACATATAGAGGATCGAAATGTCGTATCTCTCAGACCCTGCTGTTGGCATATACATGGACTGGAACACAACAACAAAGGTTTAAAAATACTAGGATAAAAAAACAAATAATATTTTTTTTAATATATTTTCAAGTTAACCTAAGTTGGGAGTTGGGGGGGGACAATAACAAGGCACAGATCTAGAACAAAAAATATAATTATAACAAATCTAGTGCAAATAGAACGAATATAGTGCAGATATAAATGACAAGATGTGCAAGTAGTATGCCATCTACAGGACGAGTAGTTGGCCGGCTGCCCCGCAATGGTGCGGGTTGTTTGAGCAGAATTTTTCGGCCGGAACCCCTTCCTTACGTTGATTTTCTTGATGTGTCTCCACATTCCCCGCAGGCCTACGAGTGAATTTGGCGGATTCTCGCACCCCAAGCTGGCTGAACTTGACTCGTCCGACAAGAGCACAGATAACGGTGCGACATCGACGCGCTCGCGACGTCCTCTTGTTGTTGCTGTCGGTTTAAATGCCCGGCATCCTGGCTTTGCGTGTTTGTTGTGTCGCAGGAATCACGCAAAGAGCTTGCAAGTTCACTGGGTATTTTCTGTTGTAATAATTAACATATATCTATCTAGAATCTATAGAGGTGCTCGATCATAACATAATATTAATTAATAAATTGTCACTAGTTACACGTGCAGTATTCGTTCACTCTCTCTGAGAGAGAGAGAATGAGCCCCAGAGATGTGATGGAGGTGGAAGGCAGCCATGCAATAAGCTGGCGCCAACATTTGCCAGACACTTCATCCCTCTATAGATTAAGATAATAATAATAATAATAGCATTTATATAGCGCCTTTCACCCGCTAGTGTTTTTTTGTCAGCTGTGGGAGGAAACCAGAGTGAGTACCCAGCAAAGTCCAATGTGGACACAGAGATAACGCACACACTTTACACAGGAAGGCACCCAAGACAGGGATGGAACCCAGGCCATTCTTGCTGCGAGGTGGCAGCGTTACTGCGCCACTGTGCCGCCAGTGATTGTCCGAGTGTGTGTGTGTGTGTGTGGGGAGTGGTAGCTCAGTTGTTAACGTGCTGGGCTACAGACCCGCCGACCCGAGTTCGAAACTCGCTCACGGCCAACACCAGTGACTATTTTCTGAACCGGTCAGGGGCCTTCCCTAGGTCGACTCAGCCTCAAATGAGTATCTTGTGCAATGTTTAAACATTGTCACTAGGGAGACGAAGGCGGCCGGGCGTGGTACTGGTCACCCACCTACTCGTGTGCCGCATCGACCTTCATAGGTACTACTCACTAACGACACTTTCCCCTACGGTCTGTTCAGCATATATGTCTGTGTGTGTTCTGCAGAGCTGGTGGCCTTTGACGTGGTGGTGCCCTCTCCCGAGAAGCTGAATCACCCGACCACCAACCGGCCCAAGCACAAAGGCCGCCGGCCTCCCAGCCAGTTCCCTGGCAATGTCTTGGTACGGTCCACACTGACGCTCCCCCCTCCTTGGGCGTCTCATGGTGGCACAACCCTGGATCATAGGGCAAGGCTGGGGAACCTTTGACCCTGTGAATTTAATTTAGTCCAATGAGGTCTATAATTTCGAAGTGCGGAGCAAACAACATATATTTGTCACCAAAAGCATCATTACAGCACTAATCAGGTGCTGGGAGGGGGGGTTATTTTGACCTGGCAACACCGTGTTTCTTTATTGCAACACACTCAAGTCACCCCTGTACTGATGTAGGTTTTCACGGCTTGATGTGTGTAGATAATTGCTCTCCATAGCTGTTCTTTTGGGATAGCCGTGTCGAGTGTTCCTTTTGTGTTGCTTCTTTCTCCTTCGCGACATTTCACCTGTCACGTTGGAGGCACCGTCAGGAATGATGATACGTTGAGCCGTGAAAACCTACGTCAATACTAAGTAGCGTTTACATTGCGGGTTTTTTTTTAGCAATTGCTGTGAGACCCGAAGCATCCGGAGTAAAACCCAGCACAGAACAGGGGGGAGAACAAACAAACGCCACACAGGGAGGCACCACAGTCAGAAATCAAGCCCAGGCGCTCCTTGCCGTTAGGCATTAACCGCCGCACCGCCCCACCGCCGCCTGTCCTCGCGTGCAGTGGGAGAACGAGAGCCCGTCCGCGGAGGGCACCGTGTCTCGCTCCGACTCCGGCGAGGAAACGGAAGAGAAGCACCACCGCACCCCCGAGCAGCTGGTACGAGGGATCGGTGGAGGCGATGTCCGGGCGCCGGCGCTCAGAATGCGCCCGCCGCCACGGAGCGGTACTCTTCCCCCGGCGCTGTGTGAAGCGTGCGGCCGTTATACGAACGTAAACTGCGTTGTGTTGTAAACCGCCGATTGGCGCTGCGGCGCACGGCGTCTGCTGCTGCGTTGGATTGTGCTCTCCAGAATTAGCTTGTGATTTCCGGTTACTTCACTCTTGGTTTTTTTTTCCCGTTATTTCATACCGTACGTTTACACGAGGGAGAGAATACACAACGTCCACGCAGAAAGGCGCTCGGGGTGGGAATCGAACCTCCTCAGGCTAGATATTCTTCGCGCGAGGCCCGTTCGTCACTACTCCGCCGCCCAATTCGCGTATTTGTTGTGTCGATGCAGCAATCCCGTAAAGAGCTGGCAAGCTCACTGTGTATTTTTATGCTTGTAAAAATAAACATCTGTCTATCCATCCCTGTGCTCCCCCGCGCCTCCAGCGGAACCAGTTGCAAACAGACGGCGGGCGTCCCGTCAGCAAGTTCATCGACGCAAAGAAGAAGTCGGTGCATGGCGCCCCCGCGGCGGCCCCGATTTCGACGTCGCCCGCGGCGACGCCTCCGTCGTTGGGGGTGTCGGCGGCGTCGGGGGGGGGCGGCGGAGGGGGGCTGTCGCCGCTGCCTCGGCCCGTGTCGTCGAATGTCAGCGAGGCGCTGGCGCGGAGGAGCTCGACGCCCATAACGGAGCCGCAGGGCGGCGGCGGCGGCGGCGGCGGCGCTGGCGACGATTTGCAGGCGCAGGTGCGGGAGCTGCGCGAGGCCATGGAGACCATGAAGATGCAGCACAAGTGAGCGGCTGGGTTGGGGGGTGGTGGTGGGTGCCGGGGGTGGGGGAGTTTGGGTGGTACGGAGGGTGTGGCGTGGCGGTGATAGTGGAGCGGTTAGCGCGATGCACCGCGAATACACTCGCCCGAGTTTGAGTCTCGCTCGCAGCTACCAACAGTGACGATTCTCTGAACCGGTCCTGGGCCTCCCCTACATCGACTTACGTGCCTAAAACATTTGATGTATTCTGTGTAGTGTGTGTGTACATGAGCGGTAGTGGAGTGGTTAGTGTGCCGCGCTACGAACCTGGTGACCCGAGTTCAATTCTCGCTTCTAGCCAACACGACTGACGATTATCTGAACCAGTGCTGGGCCTCCCCTAGGTCGACTCCGCCTCAAATGAGTACCCGGGGCAACGTTTAAACACTGCCACTAGGGAGACAAAGGCGGCCGGGCGCGGTGTTTATTCGTGTTCGTCTCTTCCCCCGTGCGATGTGGCCGAAAGGAGAGAAATCGCGCAGCTGAACAGCGACCTGCAGGAGGAGAAGAGGCGGAGAGGGGAGCTTCAGGTACCGCACCGACTGCTCGCGTTCGCTCACTCCCCGTCCCGCGCGCCACCGCCTCGCGTCGCTCACTTGGCGGTCACGGCTCGGCCTGCTGACCTATCACGGTGAACTAGAGGCGTGGGCGGCACGGTGGCACAGGGAGTAGCGCGCCTGCCCCACAGCAAGAAGCCCCTGGGTTTAAATCCCTGCTCGGTGCCGCTTTTCCGTGTGGCGTTTGCGCGTCCTCCCCGTGTGCGCGTGGGTTTGCGCCGCTTACGCCGGTTTCCTCCCACGGTACAAAGACATGTTACTGCGTGGGTTAATTGGCCTCCTGGCTGAATTGCCCGCAGTATCCTGTGAGGGACTGGGGTTCCCATCCTTCCTTGTGCTTTGTGTCTGCCGGGATAGGCTGCGGCTCACCATGACCTTCTACTCTAGGCCTCACTGGTCGCAGTGAGGCCGAGAGTTTTATTGGACGAATGCGGTTTGTTTATCTTTGAAGGTGAGCTCGTAGTCGCTCAAGTGAGCCGCCGTGTTTCACTCGTGATGTACGACTCGGCGTTGCTGCATTACAGGTCGTTCTCTTGTCTCCGCAGGCAGAGGTGGAGAGGATAAAAGAGCTGCTATCGGCAAAGTGAGCGAGGCCACGTTGGATCAAGATCAACCTGACAAGAGGACCAGGGCACGGCTAAAGAGAACGAGTGTGACAGAAAGCTATATCTTTATTTTTTGTTTGTTTTTATTAATATCGGATGTCAGCGAATTTAAGTTCATATTTCGTTTTAATTTTGTGAATATCTTTTTTTGTTTCTCAATCAAAGCTTGGTGACAAGGGGGGGGAGAGCTGATTTCTATATATGTACAAGTATATAAATATATATCTGGGTCTGGTGTAACTTTTTTCTGGGGTTAGATGCATATTGTTACTGGAATTTCCAATGTAAATAGTCCCTGCCATTGTGAGCCGAAATGGCCTTAAATATGAACCTATGCTGCACCGCTGACTTGAATTTTTGCACTGTGTGTGCGCGCGCGTGTGTGTCTCAAAAAGCAGGGTCAGGAATTGGTGAGTCAGGAAAATTATACATCTTCACAGTCTTATCTCTCTCTCTCCGGCCAGAAGCTCCACTCTTTCTTTCCTAAAACAAAAAAACAGCCGGTCAACGCTTTTGCTGCCGGCTGCCAGCTTAGTCAGCCACCCTCCCTTGCTCTTCTAGCGGGCCGGGCAGCTTCCCGTAGCCCTGTGTTAGTAAGCCAGCTAGCGCGATGGTCAGCCAGCACCGCCTCGCTCGCCTCCCCTCCTCGGTGGCAATAGCAGCGTTCCCCCTGGTCTGTCGTCGGCGCGAGCGCTTTGCGTTCACTGCGATCCGTTCGCGTGATCGTCAGGGCGACCGTTTATTTTTTCACTCCTGTAAGGGTCCGGGGGTGAACGTGCTTCGTGAACTTTGGCGTCGAGTTAATTTACAAGACGATGACGGCTGATAAGTCGGTGCGTTCCGATAGCGCCGAATGGCACTGGATGTGATGAGGTTGATTACGAATGCGCGCGCGCGCGTGCTCGCGTGTTAATGCCCTTCAAGTTTCACGTCTTCTAAAACACAAACTCCCGTCACTCGAGTTCCTAATGATCTATTTAAGGCTATTTTTGAAAGCAAATGAAATCTATAAACGATGCCAAATTAACAGTGCAGAGTAACATCGACTACATGAGAATGTGACATTGCGGGAATTTATATCGCGGCGTAGCCTACGTTCGACCTTTAGGGCCTCGTTTGGGTCTCAAGTAAACACTGGAGCAGTTGTGAACGTCAGTATGACGATGCGACTTTATATTAAAGTGCTTCAGCTTGTATACACTGCTATGACAGTACGTTATTTGTTAACGCATTAAAGGAATTGTGAATTGCACCATACCTTGACGTTCATTCAAATTGCCTTTGTATCCTGCTTAACGAAAACAGGAACCCGTCATCCCTAAATACACGGGCACCGTTCTCTGTACAAGTCTGCTGACTTTTAAAACATTTCTCCCCACCAACAGCCGCCCTGTACCACTGCGCGTGTGTGCGCGGTGCATGCTATATCGCTCGAAGGATGTTTTTTTCACAAATTTGCCGCGCATTGTTGGGCGTTTGAATCCGCGTGCCGAGAGCTTCTTCTCCACTCTAGTTCCATAAGAAACATCCGGCACGTTCAGCGGAATGTGGACTATCGTGCCAAACGGCATGTGGCACGACCCCAACACACCACCGGGGAGCTCTGTGCCGCTGGTTAGTAGCACATGGTGAGGGCCGCAATGCGCAACCTGGAACCGTCCGGTACACTTGTGGGCCAGATTCACATTTTTGCCAATCTGCCGGTGCACCTGGCTTAGGAAATTCATGTAGTTTTTGGTAATCGAGACATCGGCACGTATTGGGCACACGTTGGATTAAAAGGGATGGGTGTTGGGTGAGCAGGTGAATCGGAGCTGTTGGTGCGATAATAATGTCGGCGTGAGGATAGTGAGTCACGTGTGATGGCCGTGTGTTGACGCGAGGTTGGGTGACAGCGTTTACTGGTGGTGCGCTCTCACATGCTGTACCTAGGGTCACCGCTTGTCCTGGGTTAACCCTCCAGGATCATCGTCCATCCTGGGGAATCTCTCGAAGTCTTCTCGAGACATTAAAAGTCCCGGTGTTTGTCAGTTACACGATAGTAATGATACACCACTCGAGAGACGATCCACATACACGTGGGTCTCCCCTCTTGTGGGAATGTGAGATCATCTTCTTCCCACGATACCGCCCATGATTGTGTACCTGGTGTGTGGCAGCCCTCGCTGTAACAAACACTGCCAGACATGAAACAGTGCAACGCTTCTGGGAATCATTCACTCTATGTTGTATCCTATGTTCAATTATTTTTTGGAATAACGAACATTCTTTTGCACATTCCATTATCATCCTCATTTCAAGTCTTCACACTTACATGGTTGGTGTGGGGGGGTGAGGGAGTTTACAGAAATCTAACATTGGTCACTGAGGTGGAGTGGCTGCACAGTGGTTGGCGAATTGCACTGTGAACCTGGCAATCCGAGTTTGATTCCTGGCCATGACTAACATCGCTGGTGAGTGATAAAGAACCGGTCCTGGGGGAAACTCACCAACCAACCGCCACTGGTTTTACCAGCGTGGTGAAGTATGGTCAAACACCACCATGACTGCAGCCCATCGGGGAGGCTGTCATGTGGCAATAGATTAAAAAAGCTCTGGGAGTTATTTCGTCACTGGCTAAATTGTTTACTTAAAAATACATTGAAGTCCGGAATATTACCAGTAACAAATGTAATATTTCCTACGAAAAAAATATGCAAAGTGGTTTGGAAAATTTGAAACAACTAAAATAATGTAAAATGTTAGTCATTCCTAGTGGTTTGAGACTGGGCCGTGTTCATATTGCATCACCGATTGCTCCGAGTTTAGATGCTGGCTTTTCTTCTCAGGAGTGCCAAGAACAAGAAGCATCTCAGAGAAAGGAAACGTTACAAATGTACGTGTCGTATACAGATACGCACGGATAATGTATATACACAAGCCATCCATTTTCTATCGTGACAACCTCGCAGTTCATCAGCCCGACAAAGCGCGCGATGCTCAGTGTCAAATTTAAACTGCTGCCGGTTTCCTGCGTTGAGTTGTCAGGTTTGGGATGCATCGAGCACATTAACATCGTACGCGTCGAGTTATGGGGTTTTGAGAAGCATAGTTAATTCGTCGGCAGCTTTCTTACAATGAGACAAAACTGACCAATGAGACACGCTTGCTGTTAGACACAGCTCGACGTTGTACACTTACAGCTTCGGTATCGAGAGCATCTCAACTTAGACAATTTCTTGGAGCTACACTGACTTGTCCAGACTGGAGCTTTTGTTCAGCAATTGCTGAGCTGGTTAAGAATCTCACCGTTGGCAATAGGGCTGCCAAAACCTGGTTATTATTCCTGTTACGATATAAGATTTTTAAAAAAATCCTTGGCTTTTGGGCAAAACCATCCGACAGCTGCGTCATAATTACAGCGGATTGTGGATTAAATGATGGAAAAATATCTCGGCTCAGTTTAATTCGCACCCGAAGTCCGGATGTAACTTTAGCCTAAGGATAGGTATACGCCCTCTCTGTACCTATGTATTAAACCGTCACTCATTTTCCGTTAAAAAAATATTCCATCGCATCTTGTCTTCACCGTAATCCATGAATGTCAACAAATGCCACGGTCGGTGCATTGGCGAGTGGGTCGACCGTGCAGATTAGCCAGCTTGTCACCGCTCGCAGTGACAAAGGGTAATGCAATTGGGCGCCAATTACACGTGCGGATTTCTCGCGTGTTGCCCTCTAACAATGTCGCGGCACGGTACAGCAGCGCCGTTGCCATGCATTAGCCATGTGTTTCGACGTTTGTTGACATTTATCACTGTGTAAAATCCACCGAGCGAAGGAATCGCTTATAATCGTCCTCTTCCACGACAGCCTTGTAGGGATAAGAGCTCGCGGTGCTTATCCGGTCACACCGGGCGGGAGGCAAAGGTGCTGTTTGCGGCTGGATTTGACTATAAATGTACACTATATTATACGCAATACGGTGTGAGGGGCCGTGAAATTGAAAACACACGGAGCGTTGTGTCGCGCGGCACCTGTGGTGTGGATCGCGCAAAAGCTTTTGAGCGAACTTGCAGGTTGCTCCCTGCTGGTTTCCTGAAAAGTAAAGTTCGCGCTTTGCAGCGTCCGTTAATGTCTCGTAGGCAGTGGTGGATTCTTGGTAGTGGTGGCGACGGTGGCGTGTTTTCTTCGCACCATGTGAACTTAGTAATGCCATCTGCATCTGGGAAAGGTGATCGCTGCGGCATAATGATTTTTTTTCGTCTGTTAATGTTTCCGTGACAATCCACTGGGCAAGCAACAGGGTTGCGCGCGCGGGTTTCTTGTTATTTTAGTTTTTTTTCCTCACATTTTCCTGCGTTCTTTTGTTCCCGTCAGATCATTGTCGTCGCTTGTCTCTACTTCTGTGCTTTGGTATTAACGGGTTTCCGCGCATCGTCGATCGATTTTTATTAACATGACGTTTTTTTTGTTTGTTTTTTTTTCGTTTTTGGTTTTCGCATGGGGTTCTTAAAAGCCAGCCAAACCTCACAGAAAAATTATCCGTCAAGGCATTCGCACTTTATAAGGCGTCGCGTACATAAGGACCAAACGCGCCGAGTCGTGCGACCTGTGGCTTGGTAGGTCGGATGTCACTCCCGGGGCAGCTCATTTAAAACTCTCTCTTTGTGGAACATCTCGCGGTTTTGTAAAAGGACTTCGCTCGCTCTGCCAATCACCGGCATTTCTCCGTGGAGGGCAATGCCGGCAGTCGAGCTACTCCTCTCTCTCTGCAAACCACGGGCACCAGCCGCGTTATTTTTGCGACAGCAAAATAACAGCATCGCGAGTGATTACTTGTCGCGCGTGGGCTCGGTAACTCGTGTTCCCGCTTCATCTCGTCAGCTGCGCGCCCCCCCTCAGCGCGTACGAATTATTCGCGGAAGTGCGACTGCCTTGGCCGTGTTAATTTTTTTGCGTGAATTTTACGATCGAGTCATACTTTGGTTATTTCGATTAATTTTCTTTCGTTACATTTACTAAGGAAACCGCTAACGACGCACGCGTGGCTCCAATGGTTGCCGCTGTAAATATTGACGGGGCGAGGGGGTTTTCTTGACACGAGGACACACGCGTACGGGAGTTGCCGGTGCAGCCCTGTAATATAGCATCGTCATTGTGTGCCTGTGCTTCAGCCTGTGTGTGTGTAATGTCACCTGTCCAGTGCAACCCGCTGCTCACAACGTGCATGTCTGGGCTGAGCACAGTGGGCAGTGTTCCATCGGCACGCTGTGAAGTGCACTCGGTGACCAAACGCGCTCTGGTCTTACTTGTCTCTGTACACGCACACGCACGGATTCGCGTACTTTTACCAATGCAGCTTATTAGACCCGCCATCTCATTTCTGGACCAATGCCCTATGTTCTGTACACACCCGTAATTGTGCGCACACGTAATGACTCGCTGTGTGAGCGTACGCGTACTGTAGAGGCACAGATTGACGTGCTGTCGAAGTGGCTAAAGGGATGTCGGCTCGGTGCTTATTTACTTTTTTTGATGGAGGCATCGGCACAGTTTCTCTAGAATATACACGTGCCCAGGATGGGTCATTTACAAGCGTGGCCTGGGTCGCCAAAGTTGCAAAAGCATCGAAATTAATACGACAGCAACGAAGAAGATAGAAATGAGTACAAAAGCAACGGCTACAAGAAAATATGAAATGTTGCAAAAATCGTTATGTTATAGTCAGCTCGGGCGCAGTATAATTCCAAAACGTTACAGGTTTATGAAACAGATATAGGGTGACGTTTTAATTTTCAAACAAATAATGCATGATGTCCATTGCACTTGCAAGCAGAGTAGTTTTTCTTATCGACCGTTCAGCATCAATTGAGATCTAGTTGGGATAGCAACCCAAGGACGTCTCAAGCAATTTGGATTTCAGGTGTTAGAGGCAGATGGAATGGAGGAACAATCGACAGCCTGTCAATAGTGTTCCATGCAGTGTACATGTACGCATACACAGCACGCACGCACCCACCCATTCTCGTGCATGACCGTTTTTTCAAAGCCAAGTGGAAGGCACACGTGTACGGTATGGTAGACACAGTTTATACACACACACACGTGTCCTGTATCCTTCCGAGTCCACGGGGCCGCGTCCATGGATCTCCCTGTTATGTGCAAACACCGTACGTGATTGAGCAGTTTCATTACTACTTGCAGTGGTGTTGGTGGTGGTGGGTAGAATTAAAGACAAAGATAATCACTCTTACCCGGGAACTAAACAACGTCTATACGTGTATGCACAGCGTGTACAGACACCCCGGTCAAAACATTCACGCGACTGACCAGAAAACATTTTGCGATGGATGGTTCATACCACATTTTATTACGTACTGTATACACACATTAATTCTTGTTGACACTAGTTACCAGATTGGAAATCATGCTGTCCTGGTAATACACAGCCATGAGTTATATTCCCAATAACCAGCTATAACGGCCCACCATCCTTACCGATTGAAGTCACCGTTTTCGTTCAATTGACAGGTGCGATTATTGTCAGCCCGGTTGTTGTGTACAAAAGGATTAGGTTCTCGGGTAGCGTTGGTTTTGCTTATTGGTCGGTGCAGCAGAGTTCAAATGTCAAGTCTACTGACGCAGTACCGTGCTCAGAGTCGTGGGACGCACGCCGAGTGAACGTGGATCTAGGTTACATGAAGTTGTGTCGTTTTCACAAAGCCATTCCCTTCATGAAATTCTCTCAGAATACTCGTCTCGTATACCACTGCGTAGGTTACCGCGGTCGTGCCGTTTCGGGGTCATTGTACTGCGGGCTATTCTTCAGGGTGGCCGAAGGTGTTCGCTCCTCGGTTCCCGAAGCGTGCCCAGGAGCTGTTTCGGGAACCGAAGAGTGAAACGTCTGACATCGTTCCGAACTTCTCGCGGTGCAACCCGAAAACACACGGCGCACAGGCTAATTAGTCTTAATCGCTTAAATAGACCACATCCTCTTTGAAAGTAACTCGTGGTTTCGTGATAGCGCGATGGTAATATCTGTGCCTCGCAGAAAGAAGGTCCTTCCCGAGGCAGTTCGAAACCCGCCTCGGGCGCCTTTCTGTGCGGAGTTTGCCTATTCTCTCCCTGCTTTGTGTGGGTTTCCTCCGGGTTTGCCGATTTCCTTCTCAAACAAAAAAAATAAATCACAATTAACAATTAATTAGCCGATACCATCATGATGTTAAGGGATGCAGTTTCCGGCGGGTTGGCACCAGGTGGCCACGTGGCTGCCTTCCTCCCACCTCTCTGTGGTTTCTTGCAGCGCCTTGGGACGTCTGGGTGAAAGGCGCTAGTATAAAAAAAAATGTAATGAATTAAATCATCATTATTATTATTAAGGCAAGGTTAAATCGGGCCGAACTGGCTGCGGGTTGTACGCTGGGTTTTGCACGGCATTGCACTGGCAAGGCACGACCATCGCTCAATAGCAATATAACGCACTCGTTCGCTCTTATGTGGCACCAACGGATTGTGCGATGCCGCGCGCGTGTGTGTAATATCTACACCCTCACTTAACGAATGTGCGCACACGTGTAATTAATACCGACGATTCGTTCAGAAAAAAAAACCTTTAAAAAGCCAAAAAAAAAAGCCAGCAGACACGAGTAGTTACACGTTACGTGGTGGGAGCTCCGGGTTTTCTCTCTTCTGGGAGCTTTTGAAATGGGTTACAATGATCTTATATTTTTTAAATAAATAAAGAGTGTATATGTATTCAAGTGTTTGTGTTGGCGTCGTGAGTTGCAGGGCGACGGTGTGACCAGTGTGCAATATCAGCCATGATCTATCCGCTGTTGAATAGAGCTTTTGTGCATCGCTCGATGAAGACCACCAGTAAGTAAACGCCCATCCCTCACGGTCTCGCAATACGCCAGTGTAATCTATCTCTCTTAACTCAAGTTTTGGAAAACATATATGCGTACCTCTCGAGTGCTTAGAGGTTCATCGGCCTCTTACGGCCAGGACTTATATTTTTCATACATCAGCGATCGGGAATATTCCATTTTGCCGTGACTGGGACAAATCCCTGAACAGCACAGATGTACCCCACGGGGAAGGTGTGGCATGAACATGAATCGGTGCCAATTACAGCCACTTGTTACGGCATTGCAAATAATTGGTGGTTCCGCCACATCAGTTCCCGCTTCCTTAATCCTTTATATGGCCCCGGGGGGGGCCGGCAGAGCCTATCCCCGCAGACACAGGGCGCAAGGCAGGACACTGGGAACAAATGAGTCAGCGAGCCAATTAGATAGATGTTTATTATTGCAGCAGTAAATACCCAGTGAGCTTTGAAAGCTTTTTGCGGGATTCCTTACCGACACAACAAACACGCTAATTAACTTAGGCAGCAGCGGTAGCGTGTCTTTGGACGGTGGGAGGAAACGCAGTATCCGGCGAAAGCCCACGCCGACACGGGGGAGAACATGCACACTCCACACAGAAAGGCGACATCAGAGCCGGGAATCGAACCGGGGTCCTTGTGAGGCGACAGCCCTACCCGCTACGCCGCCAAGCCGCCCAGATTTTTTTTTTAACACTTTCCAATTCCTCTGGCTGCAGGTGAGAAGGGATTGTTGCCACCCGTCCCGCTTATCCCAGGATCGTGGCCGGTTTAAGGTGAGCAGCTCCGGGGATCTGAACGTCTTCTCCATCACGGACGTTAATGAAACAAGTCCTGCTTCTCGCCGGCTGCGGTAAAAACAAGACACAGCGCACTTGAGGCCACGCGTTCACAACCCGTTCTCCGCTGTGCCAACAATTGAGAGATATTGTTGTTGCTCTCCATCCCATGAAACGTGCAGTTTTTTTTTTGTGTATCTCGCAGGTGGTGGCAACCCGAGATGAAGGCCGCTCTTTGAGTCCACGGTGCCACGCGGGTCACGACCCCCATCCCTCGGTGACACGGAGGAGTCGCCGCTTTCACGAGGTGGCACTGTCACGCAGTTGCCTCCCAGAGACAAAGCTTTCCCCCCCGAGGACCCCCAAGTTCCCATCAGTGGCCCGTCCTGCATTTCTCCATTGGACACGTCAGCAGGCATCACCGGCGCAGTCTGTGTGATGCTCTCGGACAGCTGGGAAGTAAGCGCGATGCCGTGAATTGTTTCAGAGAGCGACGGTGACGTTGATAGATGCAGAAAGGCGAGGGTTGTTGCTCCTTTTTTCCTACGTCGCAGAGCTGCTGAAGTCTCTGTCTGTAATAGATGTTTATTATTACAGCAGAAAATACCCAGTGAGCTTGCAAGCTCTGGAAGCGGGATTCATGCGATGCAACAGGGGTTCGTACGAACCAACGCACGTTGATTGGTGCCGAGACGCGAGGGTTGCTGCTGCTCTTGAAACGTCGCAGGGGCGGAAGTCTCTGTCTTTAAGTAGGAAAGATGTTTATTTTTACAGCATTAAATCGCCTGGTTAGCTTGCAAGCAACGCACGTGCACACGAATGAGACGTGCAATACTCCAGAAACGCACGTGGTGGCGACGCGTTGCAGCCGATTACCCTTCAGCCAAAAAAGACACGCTGCTCATCGCACGTTGGCGTAGCGGTGAGTAGCGCAGCTGCCTCACAGCAAGAAGACCCCCCCTGGGGGTTCGATTCCTGCCTCGGGTATCTTTCTATGTTGAGTTTGCGTGTTCTCCCCCTGTCCGCGTGGGTTTTTCGCTTGGTACCGCGGTTTCATTCCCACAGTCCAAAGACACGCGGCCGCGGTTAATTGTGCTGACTAAATTTCCCCCGGTGCGATGGACTAGGTTCCCATCCTGGGTATAGCCCTGCGTTGCGCCCTGTGTCTGCCGGGATAGGCTCCGGCTCACCGCAACCCCGTATAGGATTACGCGGTTTCTGATAATGGATGAACGCATAACAGATGGGGGTTTTTTTCTTCCTCAATTGGGGGCAGTTTTAAAGTGTGTTTATAGAATGTTTAAGAGGCGAATGTGGATCGCTATGGTGATCACACAAACAAACGGCTCTGTGCCGTGGCGGCTTCACGGCCACGATTTACGAGGCTGTTATATTTTGGTTGTTGTTGTTGTGGAGAGAATGGCTTTGAAGGGGAGGCGGTGGCGGTTGAGGCGGTGAGCGCACCACCGTGGCTGTAGAGTCACCAAGACGCGCTGAGGCTGGGTGGCGAAGTGCCCAGACGGCAGGGCGAGCAAGTCACCCTCCCTACCACCAACCACCTACATCCACCCTCCCTCCCATCACCACCACGCCACCACCACCAAAGACAAATAGATCCCCCGTATAGCCATAACACACTGTAGGGTCAAGTGCCGTTAGCGAGCACCCGATGAAGGCCGACACGGCACACGAAGAGGTGGATGGCCAGCACCACGCCCGGCCGCCTTTGCCTTCCTAGTGACGATGTTTACACGTCGCACTAGGTACTCGTTTGAGGTTGAGTCGACCGAGGGAGAAGGCCCAGGACCGGTTCAGAAAATCGTCACTGGTGTTGGCCGTGAACGGGATTCGAACTCGGGTGCCCAGATTTGTAGCCCAACGCGCTCCACCATCCCTACCACCCTACCACCCCCCTACAAGAACCACCACCATGCTGCCACCCGCCGCCTCTTCGCCCAGCGCAGATGTTGAGGGACAAAGCGCGCAGACCCCAGCGCTGAGCCGCGAACAAACCGATTAATTTCCACAACTGCCGGCTCCTCCACGTGTTGATGTCCTCCACTCGTCACCGTAGAAACCCGATTCGCGCCGTGGCCACGGCCCATTTGACGTGGCCATACCTGAGTTTGTAGCAAGATCCTGTCACCGTTTGTGGTTAAATTCCTTGACGCGCGTCTCGTCCTGGTTACGTCCATGAGCTGTCCTATAATTAGATAGGTGGATGTTTGTTGTTACAGCAGAAAAATACCACGTGAGTAGCGCTGCTGCCTCACAGATAGTAGGTTCCGGGTTCGAACCCCGGCTCGGTTTCCACCTTCTTGTGCGGCGTTTGAATGTTCTCCCTGTGTCTGCGTGGATTTTTACCGGGTACTCCGGTTTCCTCCCGCAATCTAAATTCACGCAGATTTATTGGCCTGCTGACTTTATTGCCTCCTGTGCCCTGCGATGGTCTGGCGTCCCGTCCTGGATATACCCCTGCATTGTGCCCTGTGTCTGCCGGGATAGGTTCCGGATCCACCGCGACCCTCCAGAGCGAGTACTGCCAATGGACGAAAGTACAGGTGTACTTGGAGATGAGGCGATATATTCAATCACCTCCTGTCTTATCCGCTGGATTGAATCGCTTTGTGCCCCGAGATCTTGGACACTTTCCATTCCCCCCCCCGCCACCCTCCAACAATGAGTACATTTCTGGATTTATTTATTTAGTTCCCGCACACAAGTTCGACTCAACCGTCAAATAAAGCGGCGGCGGCGTTTCTCGGAATCCTCCGGGCTATGGGGGCCTCTAACGCTGGCGCGATAACAAGCAAAACCGAATTAAAGTTTACTAACGGCGCTCTAAGCGTGTCCGAGCACTTTTGTCAGAAAGGCCAGTTTCTGTGCGTCACGCCGCCCGCTCGCCTCCTAAAGGAAACTCACCATTAGATTTATCGTCTCTCGAACCCCCCCCCCTTTCCCCACGACTCCCGTCCACTCTTCTCCCTTCACCATCCATCGCCCCCCCTCGCCTGCCTCCCAACAACCACCTACCACCACCACCACCACCCCCGCCGCATCCTCCTATATAACTGCGTGCCACCCTTACCGCCCCCGTTTGTCAATTGCCGTGTCTCCGTCCGCTGAACCTTCTTGCTTCTGTGAGAGGGACCTCACTCTGGGAGGCACCGCTGGGCCGGAACGTCGGGCACGCCCGTCACACGGAGGACATTGAGAGTGGAACGTGGCTGGACAATTCGCACGTGGCTTCCAATCCACCTTCAAGCCGCACGACCATCGAAACCTCGCGTGAGTTACGAGAACCTCCGTTACGTCTGCACGCGACAGATTTCGTGTCGATGTAAGTTTTCACCGCTCGATGTATGAGCTTCGCGGAGCAGAGATGAGGAACGCTCGACACGGATTTCCCGAAAGAGCAGCTCTTGAGAGTAATTCACATGCAACCACCCATCATCATCTAAGGTGCCAGAATTATTTGGTATTGCTGCCGCTGCGTTGGAGGCAGTGCACACGCACAGTTAACGAAACACTTGGAACACGTGTCGGTAACACTGTGACTTTGAAAGGAAATGTACATGATAGCTGACAAGTTTTGCAATGTTCCTGCTTCTACGGCGCGTGCAATTGCTATTGGAGAAGGAACATTGCCTCAAATGTTACCTAGTCTTTATTTTTTTCGTTTAAAGCCACACAGTGCAATTGACGATTATGTTGAGTTGTTTCTAAAGTATCATGGGTTGTATTTATCACCAAGTGACATGCGTGCCCTCGAGTTGTATGTGTTGGTGTTTTGTATAATTCTTGTGTTGTTTTTGAGCGTTTACTTTGCTATCATTATTTTAAAACGTTATTGTTCAGTCTCATGGTTTTTAAAGTTTATTTTTTCAAAACCGCTCCCAACTTTCTCTCTTCTGTCTCGTTGCAACCTCGTTATGATACGAATTCACCTTCAATAATTGGCCGCGGTAAACATAATAGCCTCCAATGCTCTGCGATGGACTTGCATGCTATCATGGGTATCGCCCTGCCTTGCGCCCTGTGTCTGCCGGGATAGCCCACCACCACCCCACGACCCTGTACAGGATTAAGCGGTGACTGATAACGATGATGCATGTTTTCACGGCTCGACGTATGGGAATTGCTCTCAAGGGCTGCTCTTTCGGGATATCTGTGTCGAGCGTTCCTCCTCTCTCCTTCGCGACGTTTTCGCGACTCCCGTCGGAGGCATCACCAGGCTAATGAATGGCATCTTCAGGCGCATACTGACGGAGCAGCTCTCGAGAGCAGTTTCCTTGGACTAATTATTTACAAAAGCAAAGAAACACCTTCGAACTTTTTATTTAAAAAATAACCAGTTTTAGAACTCACTCGGAAAATTACTCGGAAAATAACATTACATACAATGTAACGCAATGAAGAGTGGAGCGAGCAAATTTTAATACCGTCGACCCGCCATTCTCAACCGGGGGTCGCGACCCATCAGTGGGCCGCGAGCGCCACCTCGTGGTCCGTGGAGACCAGACCCACGTGGGGCCTTGAGGTGCAAAAGCTTGAGAACCGCTGACCATAGACCACGTACTGTCAATCACATTCCATAAAAGAATAATGAATATCAAATGCTATTATTCCAGGCTTTTGTTGATGATGAAAAGGCATTTGACTCGCAGAGGAAGAAATCAATGCAGTGATCCACGCCCCCACGAACGATCTAAATAAACACAGATCTAAATGATAAAAACCCTTTACACAAATGTAATGGCTGCAGCGAGACTCCACGCAGAAAGTAATAACAAACTCGTATACATAACAATAGACACACTGGGAGACGCACCTTCCCCAAAATTATCCGCAGCGCAATGAGATGTTCTAAGGAAAAAGGAAACACCGTATTTATGAAATAAAGACACTAACTTAAAGTCCCCGCTTAATCCTGCACTGGGTCATGGTGAGCCGTGCCGCCTGCATCACACATTCAAAGTGATTATTTGCGAACAGTTATCCTGTGACCAAATCACCCGCGATGGGCCTGATCTCACAACGTGAGCAGGGTCGAGTATGGGTGGTGCGTGGATAAGTGACATTCCACAGGTTGTCACAGGGCCCTCTGATCTATGGGCTGGGCAGTAGAGGGCAGTGCAGCAAAACATACGCAACATCGCGACAATCTAATTTGTTGAGTTACCAGATAGTGAAGATTGCTCTCAAGAGCTGCTCTTTCGGAACAGCTGTGTAGAGCATCCCTTCTCTCTCCTTCGCGAGATCTGATGCTGTGGCGATAGCAGCTCTTGAGAGCAATTCGCATGACACATCGGGCCGTGAAAATCCCCACCGATTCAAGTGCTGTGGCGCTTGAAACTTGGGCTTTTTACGGGCACTCCTGTTTCCTCCCACAGTCCGAGGACACGCTGCTGCATAGGTTAATTGGCCTGTTGACTAAATTGCCCCCTGGTGCCCTGTGATGGACTGGCGTCCGATCATGGGTATAGCCCTGCCTTGAGCCCTGTGTATGCCGGGATAGGCTCCGGCTCACCGCAACCCTGTACAGGACTAAGCTGTTTCTAACCATGAATGGATGAATGTATACCGTGGCTTGTACGTGAAGCAATGCTCCGAGGTGCTTCTTCTTCTTTGCGATTATTCGAAGCGCGATGGTTAAATGACAGTTTCCCATTTCTTTACACAGTTTGTTTGCATTTTTTATTGAACTCTGCAAGGTCTTTCGAGCTGCAGAGGTTGGGGGTAGCAGAGCGCAGGACAAGGCAGTGTTCCATCGTGCTCATAACCGATCAGCATTTCCACCGTTGTCCCTGTCTCTTCCCCGCTGTCCGTCCGCGTCTCCTCCCTCGCGTCCTGCCCGTCGCTTCCCTGCCCTCGCTCTGGCCGTGTGAAGCTGTGGGCGCCATGCCCCACCGCGCGCCCCATCACCTGCTCCTCGGCGCCCTGGTCCTGCTGGGTTGGCAGTCGCCCGTCACGGCCGGTAAGGCCCGCCGGCCACTTGACCTATCCAGCAGCATGTTTTTGGACCGTGGGAGGAAACCGGAGTGCCCCGGCGACCACCCGCGCAGACACGGGGAGAAAACACAGAAAGGCACCTGAGCCGGGAATCGAACCCGGGACGGTCTGTGAGGCGGCAGCGCTAATCACCGCGCCCAACCCTTGCCTGTGTGTATAGTACGGTGCAGCGCTCTATCATTACTCACAGTTGACGTCCACGTCGGATACTAAATTATTCACAACTCCAGGTGGCTGTAACGGTCTCTCCCGACTCCCAGCACGGGCGGTCACAGGGGGGAAGTCTTAGACGCTCGTGGGGAGAGTCAGGCACTCACGGGGAGAGAGTCAGGAGCTCATAGAGAGTGAGTGCGTGACCTCTCGCCCCATGCAGTTGGATGATGCCTCCAACGTGCGATCTGCTGATGCGTCGCGAAGGAGAGAGGAGGAACGCTCGATACGGCTATGCCGACAGAACAGCTCTTGAGAGCAATCCCCATACATCGAGCCGTGAAAACCTACATCCACACTGTGGAGACTTAAACCTGGACTTGCACAGGAGCCGGAATCAGCCACGCTGACAGCCATTGAAGGGAGCTCCATTCAATGGGGGCAGCTACGGAGAAGAAATGACCTCCCGTTGCGAGAGGTTGACTCTGGGGGGGGTCGTGGGGGCCGGCGTTGACAGGATGCCTTGTTTGCTGGAGCAGAGGGCACGGCCAAGGGAGCGGAGTCAGATGTGACAGGAGGGGGGAGGTGAGCTCACGGAGGATGATGAAGACGCTGAAGGTGGTCTTGTAATCCATCCATGCATACATTTTCCAAACCGCTTGTCCTGGTGAGGGTCGCGGTGGCAGCAGTCCAAGGAGAGTGGACCAGACATCCCTTTCCTCAGCAACAGATTCCAGCTCTTCCTGGGGGATTCCCAGGCGTTCCCAGGCCACATATTCATTCAATGTCGAAGGTACGCATTCGAAGAGAGAACAACTCAGAGGCGCGAGGAAACTGCAGAGAGGCGGAGGAGGCAGCCAGGCGGCTTTCGGGGGCTTCATCCACTGAGCTGTAACAGACAGGCACAGGACGCCCCACCACGAGATATTCCGGCCGCCATCGATGACACTTTGCCAAACTCGAAACCCCGAGTAGGACTCACGGGTGAACTCAGGCGGAAGCGAATGTCGCGGGTGAAGCGTTGGGCCGCGGGACGCTGATCGCCTTCATAAGGTCCAGCGGTAACATCCGCACCGCCTCGCAGAAAGAAGGTCCTGCCCGAGGCGGTTCGATTCCCACCTCGGGCGCACTTTCTGTACGGGGTTTGTGTGCACCTCCACCCTGTTCTGCGTTGGTTTCCTCCGGGGTTTATGTCGCGTGTTGGCGCCGGCTAACCGCGTGGCTTTGCTCACCCCGTTGCAGGTTACCTCGCGCCTCTGAGTCGTTCTCTCTTCAAATGAATATCTTCGAAATGGAATGAATATATGCGCGTTAGAAATTGTATATATTATTATTATTACTACATAGGACGCAGTGTCTAGCAGGTTGGCGGCAGCTAACCCTATGGCTGCCTGCCCCTACCTCTCTTTCCAGCAGCTCCTTGAGCACCTCTGGGTGAAAGGCACTACTATATAACTATAACGCATTATTATAAAACACGGAGCGCCGACAATCGACAGGTGTGACGCGGGTGCTGTGTGACATCCGGGGCTGCAGCCATCGGGGAGTGCAGGCAGTGCAACTGCATAGCGTCCCATAGGACAGGCATGTCCCAGGCGACATGCTACAAAGGTTGTTAGCCATTCACCAGGGAAGCCCGTTTATCCGGGAAGATCTCTGAGCGGTGACGCGAAACGGTGAGAAGTGGAGGCGTCAGTCGGTGAGTCAGTGACACGGTACCAAGTACCGGAGCCCGTGCCAAGGACGGCATGCCACTGTTGACAACACGTGCCCCTGAAATTGTGGTGACCCCGTGGAAGCATTTTCCTTTGGCCAAGCTTCGCGTCAGAGGCTTGTGGTTTGTTTGTGGAGGCGCTATAAGTGGACGTCCACTGGTTCAGCCCGAGTGCAAATGTCTGCGTGTTCCTCGAGCAATGGAAGGGAAACCCAGGCCAACTCTGCCTAAATGGGCACCTCTGGCGGTGTCATTATGAGGACCTACGATTTGTTGTGTCGCAGGAGTCCCGTAAATAGCTTGCAAGCTCACTGCGTATTTTTCTGCTGTAATAATAAACATCTATCTATCTACGGTGGGTGGATTACAGCAAGTTGGGTGCTGTTCACGCCAGCTCCCTTGGCCTAAGAGACGCTCACTATCAGCACTTGACCTACCAATCTCTGCATCTAATAGGGGGACCTTTGTCTTTTGCTTGTGTTCCTGAGTTTGTGTTTTGTTGTGCCCACCTTCAGACATTAACGAGACGGTTATTTGCACCAAGGATTTCATGGAGGTGTCAATCCCAAGATCATATTTCACCAACCGGAATGCGCCCGTGGATGTAAGTCGTATCCGTCCTATCATTGATATTATTTTTCCTGCTCTTAGGATCATTCTTGGATGAGACTTTCTCTCCAAAGCTGTTCTTTTGGAATAGCCGTGTCGAGTGTTCCTTCTCTCGGTGACAGCCAGGAGAGAGGGAGATCGCTCGACGCGGCTATCCCGAAATAACAGCTCTGAAGAGCAACCATTATTTTTTATTGCTCAGATAATTTCTCTAAGGCTGTGCCACTAATATTAATAAACGAGGACCTATCTGAAAAAGTATGATGTAATTTATGCAAATTGGATCAACATTTACCTAAAAAAAAATTGATCTGACATTTTAACGAATTTGGCTTATTGGTCTTAGCGCTGCTTATAATCTCTTCCCTTTACGATTTAAAAATCCCCATTTCAGAATTGTACAATGTGTTCCATGCGGGGCTGTGGGTGCACAGAAACTTGCGTCACTGCTTCAGTGTTACGAAATGAACTTTAAAAGAATAAAAAAGTGATGTTATTTTTCATGGAAAACATTCCATTTTGCTGGAACGCTCCCTCGAATGTATCGCTTGCCCGTTGCCTCTCAATTGACTTCCCAGTAGCGCCTGTGTATTTCCCATAATCAGACTGACAGGCGGTGACCTATTGCGTCCAAGGAAGCCTCACTGGTGGCTGGGTGGTCTAGGAGATTATGCTGATGTCATCATTACCCAACGGAGCTCAGATGCTAGGCTTCAGTGCTTGGAACAAACACGCTGGTTGCATAATGAGGCTGTTAAACGGGAACATTCCGGAGGTGACTGGGCAGCCCAGGGGGTTGATGCTGCGTCACAGCACTGAGCCAGAGCTGCTCATCGTTTGGGTTCGAATCCTGGTTTCAGCTGTGTTTGATTGGCTGGCAGGGTGGGAACATCCGTGCCTCACAGAAAGGTCCTGCCCGAGATGGTTCGATTCCCGGCTCAGGTGCTTTTCTGTGTGGAGTTTGTGTGTTCTTCCCCTGTGCTGCATACGTTTCCTCCGAGTTCTCCAGTTTCCTCCCACAACAACAAAAAGCACTCGTGAATTGTCCGATAACATCATAATATATAGGGTGCAGTGTCTGGCCAATGTTGGCGCCAGTCAACTGCGTAGCTGCTTTCCCCCTACCCGCCTCTCTGCGGTTTCCTCGCGCCTGAGTCGTTCTCTCTTCGAACAGACAGCGTCGTCATTGAACGAATACTGTGCCACGCGTTAGAAATTCTGAAACGAAATTACTCAATTAATTAAACCGGGTCCTCTAGTGCTGAGAGTTAATAATTATGGGCCTACACAAATAAGTCAAATTGTGTTTTTTCCCCAGGCATGATTTAGTTTGGCAGTGACGGTCCTGATTGTCAAGTTGATTGCCGTGTAATTGACACTCTTGTTAAGACATATAATTAAAATGTACCAAGACTAGTGAATAATTCGTGACATCATCTGGGAACCGGCTGTAGTTCAACTTAGTTTGCGAGTGTCGGCTGCTACTGTGCTGTTCAGTCAGTCAGTTTGTATATAAGCTGGAAGGAACCCTGGAGCTTTGTGGCTCTTTTTAGCAGTTGTCTAGCGGGGAGGGGTAAGCACGTTACAGCATTTCAGGGCGCCGGGGGCAATTTAGTGATGAAGATTAACCTAGGCAGCATGTCTTTGGACATCTTTCCTTTACACGAGCCAATCTGATTGCGCCATCGCTGCAAGTGATCATTCTCTCGACAACATTCCCTCCTTTGGCTGCCGTTCCGGCCTCAGCCTCAGCCGCGGGCCTTCGTCCCGTCTCGCGACGCGTCACTTAAGGGGGTGACGGTTGTCTCACAATGGGCAGTGATTTACCGCTTTCCCCCCTCCTTTGTAACGTGACGCCAATAGAATAATTAAAATATAATTGAGCAAAAGCCTTTGGGGGAATTTTTTTTTTGTAACGCACATTTCTGGGCCTCACGTCTGATTTCGCGGTGTCACGCAGAAGCTGGTTTTAATCAATCACTGTCAGCCCAAGCAGACACCGGTGCCAATGGACACAAGGCCCGTTGCCGCACAATGAGCCGGCACACTGGGTACACTGGGCAGATCGCTGGCAATGTCCTCACTATTCCTCCACCTCCTCCTCCTCCTCCCTCCTTCTCTGCTCTTCTTGCTTCAGATTAACGACCTGCACCTCAACGACCCCTCGTGCCGAGGCACTGAGACGGAAGACGCTTTTGTTTTCCAAGTGAAGACCAACTACTCCAACTGTGGAACCGTCAGCGTAAGTGGCCTCCCTTTGGAATTCTTTAACGGCGGCTTCTGTCAGGCCCACACACGGCAGTACGAGCCCCCTGCCACCGGCAATTGCGCGGAGATTGTGTACGTTACTGCTCTTGTCCGTGGCGATGCTGGGGGATGAATGTAAACGATTATCTGTGCGGTTGTCCACGAAATGACTCCACTTATCCGAGGGGAAGTGGGCGGCAGGGTGGCGCAGTGGTGAAATCCGCGCCTCATAGAAAGTCCTGCCCGAGGCGGTTCGATTCCCACCTCGTGTGCCTTTCTGTGTAGCGTTTGTGTGTTTTCCCCCTGTTCTGCGTGGGTTTCCTCCGGGTTCTCCGGTTTTCTTCCATAACAAAAAAAAAACCCTGATTAATTAATTGACTAACAACATCATAATATATATGGGTTTTTGCCGGGCACTCCGGTTTCCTCCCACAGTCCAAAGACACGCGGCTACATAGGTTAATTGGCCTGCGGACTAATTTCACTGGTACCCTGTGATGGACTGGAGTCCCATCATGGGTATAGCCCTGCCTTGCACCCTCTGTCTGCCGGGATAGGCTCTGGCTCACCAGAACCATGTACAGCATTAAGCAGTTCAATGAAAATGCAAGGGGCTGTGTAAGAAAATGGGAAACTGTAATTTAACATCGCGCTTCGAAGAATCGCAAAGAAGAAGCATTAAGCAGTTTAGAACGATGATGATGATCATAATATACAGGACAGAGTGTCTGGCAAATGTTGATGCCGGCTGACTGTGTGGCTCCCTTCCCCCCATCTCTCTGCGATTTCATCACGCCTCTGAATGAATGAAAAAAAAATTGCCCTGCGATGGACCGGCATCCTATCCTGGATACAACCTTACACCTTGTGTCTGCTTGGAAAGGCTCTGGCGACCCTAATAATAAAAGGAATTATTCCTGAGAGTGCAGCGTTCCAATGTCTGTGTTTAAAAATAAAACCGAACCAAGGCCATGTTGTGACGCATCCCGCAGTCGTCGGACGGCAAGCACATCGTGTTCATCAACACGATCCAGAACAGGGTGTCCGGAGTGGTGAGCCGCACCTACGTGAACATCACCTTCTCGTGCCGATACCCGGTCACCTACCTCGTGCAGTACGCCAACGGAGGCAACGTGGTTCATGTGGATGTGCGGTGAGCGGTTGCGCTGCCCTCCTTCCCCCCTCTCCCACGCGCAAGCGTGAACACAAAGATCACCCGGGTAGCCTTCACATACTGTCGGGGCAAGTGCAGGTAGCGAGTCTCACAAACATGCAATTCGCATGTTTGTTGTGTCGCAGGAGTCCCGTAAAAAGCTTGCAAGCTCACTGGGTATTTTTCTGTTGTAATAATACACATCTAGTTGCTCTTCAGAGCGATGTACCTCTCTCCCTCGCGACGTGTCGCCTCCACACGTTGGAAGCATCATCAGGCGTGGGAGGCGAAACGTCGCGAGGGAGAGAGGGCGATCGCCCGACACGGCTATCCTGAAAAAGAACAGCTCTGAAGAGCAACCATCATGAATCGAGCCGTCAAAACCTACATCAGTACAGAGGTTATTATTATTGTCATTACTGAATTGATGGGTGGCACGGTGGCGTGATGAATAGCGCTGCCGCCTCACAGCAAGAAGCCCCCGGGTTCGAATCCCGGCTCGGGTGCCTTTCTGTGTGGAGTTTGCATGTTCTCCCCGTATCGGCGTGGGTTTTCGCCGGGCACGCCGGTTTCCTCCCACCTTCCAAAAACATGCTGCTGCAGAGGTTAATTGGCCTGCTGACTAAATTGCCCCCCCGGTGCTCTGTGATGAACTGGCGTCCCATCCTGGGTATATCCCTGCCTTGTGCCCTGTGTCTCCCGGGATAGGCTTCGGCTCACCGCGACCCTGTACAGGATTAAGCGGTTTCTGACAACGAATGGCTGCATGAATGAATTATTGAAACGCAAACCTCTTCAACGAGACCTTGTTACCACGCGTCGACGGAATGACACGCGCGCCGTCTCTGCCAGGCCGGTGATGCTGGACACGGAGGAGGGAAACTTCTCCATCTCCATGGAGCTGTACCACGACGGGCTCTTCGCGGAGCGCTGGACCAGCATCCCCATCCTGAGCCTGGAGGACAGCGTCTACGTGCGCGTGCACATGGTGATGACCTCGCGTTGAACCTGCATGTTGTGACGCCGCGTGCCACCGTGTTCGTTCGATGTCGAAGGGATTCGTTCCAAGAGAGAACGACTCGCGGGCGGGCGAGGTGGTCTGCGGAGGTGGGAGGCAAGCCACGCGGTTAGCCGGCCGCCACAAGCCGCCAGACACTGCGTCCTATATATATATGTTACCGTGTTATTGGCGGATTAATTACAGTTCTGTAGTTGTGGCAGGATAACGGATAACCCGGAGGAAACCCATGCAGAACAGGGAGGGGGAGAACACACAAACGCCACGCAGAAAGGTGCCCGAGGTGGGAATCAAACCGCCTCGGGCAGAAGCTTTTTTTCCGTGAGGAAGCGTGGATGTTAACGCTGCACCATCCCATCGTCATCAATAAAATAATAATAATTTTAACTTGTAACGCCCTCAATGGATCGTAACTTAACGGTGGCAGAGGCGTTTGCGTGTTGCACTGAACTCCACAGCTATGTCACCCGGAGTCTAGCACTCCTGCTACGGTCTCCCTTGGTGAAGAGATCTGGGGAGAGATTTCATCCAAAATGGAAATTCGAAGACTCTCTGACTAAAGAAGGTTGGCGCTAGAAAGGGCATCCGGCCGTAAAGCTCTGCTCCAATAGCCCTACCATTGGAGGGCAACCCGGGTCAACCGAGGTCAACCTGAATAGCGGCCATTTAATCTGGCAACAATAACAACACAGGGTATCAATTGCTGTACGGCCATCTCCTAGCGAGCCAGGGTGTGGCGCTTCCTCGACACCCCGTACGGGGTCCGATATCGGTCATCTTCACGTCCCCGGTTGCTCGGGGTGTCTCACTCCGTGTGCCGCCCTCCACAGCTGCCGGCGCACCTCATCCTTCAAGTGCAGAGGTGCTGGGCGACCCCGTCCATCGACCCCTACCACTCGATTCAGCACATCTTCATCCAGGACAGGTAATGTGCAAACGTGCAATGTTTACGTCTGTCACTGGTCACTTTCTGTCCCGGGCAACACTGTGCGTTACTGTCTATTCTATGATTATCGTTAGGGGTCTCATCCTTGCACACGTTAACGCTGTCAATTAGTTGTTTATTATTACAGCAGAAAATACCCAGTGAGCGTGCAAGCTCTTTGCGGGATTCCCGCGACACAAGAAACACGCCAATTGGCCTGCGGACTAAATTGCCTCCGGTGCCCTGTGATAGACTGCCGTCCAATCCTGGGTATAGCTCTGCCTTGCGCCCTGTGTCTGCCGGGGATAGGCTCCGGCTCACCGCGACCCTGTACAGGATTTATCGGTTTTGGACAATGACGATGATGATAAAAATCACACGTTGACGCAAGGAAGGGCAACAAACATAACGCAAACATTTACACGCGGCGTTGCACAAGCCCTCCCCAGGCCCGTGACGCTTGTCGCCCTCCACAGCTGCCCGGCTCTGCTGGCAGACCGCACGCTCACCGTGGTGCGCAACGGCGAGGCGTCGGACGCCCGATTTCACCTGCAGATGTTCAAGTTCGTGGGAGCCTCCTACCTGGCCGTGTACCTGCACTGCACCGTGCAGATCTGCCACGACGGCGCCGTGCAGTGCGTACCGGTGAGCGCTTCCCTCGCGCCCGACGTTCCGTGCCGTGGGGCCCTGGTCAAGTCACTCAGTTGAGATTTAAGCTGCAAGGATGCCGTGCGGTTGGCAGGGTGGCGCAGTGGTAACATCCGCCGGTTGGCCGGTTGCCCCCCATGGTGGAGGTATTAGAGTGAAATGTGACGGGCCGGAGGACCTTTCTGACGTCAAGTTTCTTTAGTCGGAGGGCTCTTTGGATCGATATTTGTCTGAAACCCTCCCGCCCAGACCGGTTTACCAACGGAGGTCCTAGCAGGAGGGCTCGACTCCAGGTCACATGGCTCTGGGGTTCATTGGAAAAAGCAAACCCCTCCACCGCAAAAATGTTACGATCCATGGTTTGAGGGTGATGTCATTTTTCACGATATGAGAATTATGGCAATATCGGTTTCCCATAACTCTGAGATTATATTTAGCTATACTTAGAGTACGGCTTAATTTGTTTGGGAGAGTTGTTTATCAACGTACCAGTGAGCTGAAGCGATACTAATTGGCACGTTGAACACTTGTATACGTGGTCATTTAGTGTGTTTGGCTTTGTTGGATGGCGGAGGGTCTTGTTTAAACTGGGTTCTCATGTGTAGTGAGTTTGTGCTCTCAGCCCGGTCACCAATGACGACACACAAAATGCCATGGCATTAAATTTAGCCCTACAATTAATTCGGATTAATAGTTTTAAACAAAATTCTCTTTTCCAAAGGAACTCTGGGATAAGAATGACATTATGGTTGCTCTTCAAAGCTGTTTTTTCGGGATAGCCGCGTCGAGCGCTCTCCCTTGCGACATTTCGCTTCCCACGTTGAAAGCATTCACAGTTGCTTCCTTGGTAGGCGTTCCTCCATCGCATGACAGTTACGATGCTTACAACGTGGGAGGCAAAACGTTGCGAGGAAGTGAGATAGAGTGCTTGAAGAGCAACCATCTTGCATCGAGCTGTGACATCCTACATCTGTACAAGAATTACATTGTATGTTAAAAACCTCTTTGGCCATGTCATATGGTCCAATATTCTGGAATGACCAGAATAATTTGATGACCTCTCGACATTCATCTTCTAATTGCTGACTATGCCACGCTAAGTAATAATAATAATAGCATTATTATTATTATAATTTTGAAGAGGAGACGACCGCGAAACGGACCCGCTTAGGCCCGTCCCCACGTGGTCAGGGCGCCCGTAACTCCCCGTCGCTGGCCCCCCCGCCGCAGGCGTGCGAGCTGGTGATGTCGGGCGACGGCGAGGAAGGCCTGGAGCCCCACGACGTCACCGCGCGCGTCAGGAGGGACGTCTCCACGGCGCGCACCGTGTCCTACGGGCCCATCCGGCGCAAAGGCTCCGAGCACGAGACTGCGGGGCTCCCCGGCCTCGATAGAGGTACACCGCTGGCCACGCTCTCCATCTGCTGACCGGTCGCGCTGTTGTCTCTTCCATCAGCCGACCGATAGCGGCTGACGATAACGCCGGATGACCGTCTTCCACACCTTACTTTGACTGGTCATGGCAGTTGCTTCCCTTGTAGGCTTTCCACCATCGCAGACTCAGAGATGAAATTTGTACAAATTAAGCGCGGAACCATTTTGATCGCAATGGCTTTAACGTTCAGTCATCGGTGACCGGGCCGAGACCATCGACTCCTCAAAACTCGAGAACCCGATTTAATCACGGGTGGCTTAAAACTCGGACTTGAATCCAGGTTCCTCATCCGGTGCCACCGCGGCAGTCTGACTTCTGGTCCACCGGGCCACGCGGTATTTAACTCGGCATTTTCCGAAATTAAAATCTTTCGCATCGCTCCCCGCGCTTGACCGCAGGGCGCAGCCGGCCGATCTCCGTGCAGGCGCTGATCCTGAGCGTGCTACTCGTGTCGGCCGTCCTGTTCTTCCTCATCATGGCGGCGCTGTGGCGTCGGTCGCGTCGCACGCGACAGGTGACGCTCCGCCACGACCTCACCCGCGTCGGGCCCGCCGGTCCGCCGCCCAACCTCTCGGCGGGGCCCGTGGTACTCCTCCACTACCCGCAGCCCTCCTTCAACCCGGCCTTCCTGCCGGACGCCGATCTGAACCACTGCACAGAAGACTGAGTTCGTCGGCGAGGTGGCCGAAGTAGGTCGTGCGGAGACCCGGGGATGGAATTCGCCGCGGCGATTTGGTGGGACCCGCCGAGATCGCCTCGTCGTGGCTTCGTGCATCTTGCGGACGTCGCAAACAGTTTGTGTTTTGTGCTGCGACGGGTCGGCCCAAGGAAATGTTATTTTTTGTAATCTGTAAAAAGATATATGTGTTTATACACACTATTTGTTTTCACTCTCACATCCATCTGAAGTGGTCGATTGTAGGGCAAGTTGGTTCACTTTAAACAACTAAAAAACATTTTTTCTGGTATCTTATTAAATAAAGTAGAATTCCGGCTAGCCGGAATTCGCATTTAGCCAAACCACGCTTTTCAAAATAAATAAATATATATATAAAACCCCGCAGGCTCTGGCATCACTTAAACTACGTGGCAGAGTGTCGACCTACACAGAGTGCTTTTTCAAATATTTCTCTCGACCAACTACTTTTTTCGAGCTCAGTTTCTTCATGGTCAGTGTGTTAACATTTTTAAAATGAAGAAAACAGTATAGCGCAGTATACCATGCACTCAAAATACTGCCTAGTATTTTTATTGTTTTGGTATGTATTTAATTTCGTTGTCTTCATAGTACAGTCAATATATATTAAAACATTTTTAAAAATGTATTACAGAGGTATTTCAAATGATAAGTGTGATATACAGGGTTGTTGATGTTTTGTTACATAGAGTTGCAATTCATTTGCAGCGACCCACATCTTTCAGATACCCGGACCAGGGTTGCCCCTTTTAGACTCGGTAGCCACGGGTTTTACTGTATTTTTTATTTTTAAGTGTGCCAACTTGCTATCATGCAATTGCTGTGTCCACAGCCTCCATAAATCTTAGCAATACCTTGTACTTTAAACACAACACGCTGACAAGAATAACACTGGTGGGGTTTTATAAAATGTTATTTATTGTCATTTTGTTAATCAAACTGACAACATGTACAAAGCCAGCAAGACATGGTTCTGAGGACAACACTTTTAATGTACAGTGACCTCTTGCTTGAGGCACTCTCCAATTGCAACAGCAGCTTCAGTCACACCATCACGACTCCTCACCAGACATCGGAACATTCAAATTCATACCTCATTTCAGAAAAGTTATAAAGGGTCATGGGTGGGGTTGCCACCTTTGAGGTACACGGGGAAATGGCGAATATCTCGTAAAACCGAGGGGAGGGAGAACTACAAATACATGCATCACTTTGAGTGGTGTGTTCTTACGCAAATGACAAAAAATTACTGATAATGTCCTGGGAAGACTTACACATATCCCAGGACGGCTACCTCAAGTAGAGAAATAATCCTGCAAAACCCAGGACAGGTGGCAACCCTACGTCATGCATATTGATCTATACCATGTGTCTTTCTTTCAGTTGTTAAACCGACATGATAAAAAAACCCACCTTTTTCAACTTTGAACCTGAACTGAAACCGGTGGTTGCCTCTTCATATTGTATAGGGATGTTTTTGTATTCAACTCTTTTGTACTTAAACTGGATTTTTTTTAAAGCAATCCCTTAAACGTCTAGAGAGCCTTGATGTCACGAGCCAAGTCGTTTTGTCACAAACTTGTGTGTTTGCTGGGGGTCTTAACAACTCTCCTCCTTCAAGATCAAATGAATTGTAACATGTCTGCTTCACGATTCTGGAATCAATTATGTGTTATACATTGTAGTGAATGTAGCATTCTCTACTGGGCTGGAGGGTTCACAAAAACTCATTATATAAAACATACAGTTCGAAAAACATTGATTCATAAACCATTTGATGCATGAATTGTGGCACTTTCGCATCTATACTCACGTTTGAATCGATGCATTGTTACATCTCTATAACTCTATAACCCATTGTCATCAACCTTCAACAGGCCTCAAGTGTCCTAAAGCCAATAACAGTCTAATCTAAGATGATTGGGAATATTTCATATTTTTTGTTATTAACCATTACTTAAAAAATAAGCATTTAATTACCATTAGCGCGAACGATAGAGCGCAATGCGAACGGTACGGAGTAACCTTTTGGAATTTATAGTTGATAATAAATAAATAAAATATACGTGTACAAATATAAAAAATAAAACCGTGAGTTTAACTTTAAAAGTTCACGATGTGTAAAGTGCTAACTTGCTTACGTAATATATTTATTTCTTGGACACAATGTAAAGATCACAGGTTCCCCAGGCAGCGGCACACTGCTTTAGTGTTGTCAAAATCTTGAGAAAAAAAAAACCGCTTCACTAACCCTGCCACAATACGGTCTGGCACATAGCCAGAACATCAGACAGACGTGACTGTTAACCCCCCTCAATGGAGGAGGTGTATAATTAGGTAAATGTGTCACTGTGGTGGTATGAGTCTCGTCGTCGCACCGTGCGAAAACACTGAAATGTAATATTTTGCCTGCTCGTGACACGGTTTGTTAAATGGTCTCCTGGGCTCTGCGCTGTCTCACATTAACAATGGAGCGGGAGCTCCACTCGCTCTCCCTCCTGTTCTCACAGCTGGCAGCACCTAAAGGCCCCCCCAAGTGGCTCCGTGCCACGGCTGGCTTTAGGGGTGGCCAAAATCAGGGCGGCCACCCAGGTTGCAAAGTTGAGCGAGGCACTTATCATTTAAGAATACTTTATATTCATCCATTCATCCGGCAGAAACCGCTTAATCCTGTTCAGGCGTCGCGGTGAGCCGGAGCCGATTCCAATGCACGTATTGTATAATGTAACCTGAAAAATACGGAGCTGTCAATTTACAACATTCAATCACCTGTTAAGAAGAGATGTTCATTAAAAATGTGGGCTATCACCCTGTTTATGCACACATTCGGCTCCCAATGCTTTGTACAGTATATGATTAGCTGTGTTTGTATTTTTGCAAGGCCTCTTCTATACACATGTATTTATGGTGGTGTATTGTGCACCCCTCTGTGCAGTGTGCCAAATAAATGTTTTGAATATGTACCTGTGTGAAGTAGCGACATTGCTATTCCACCTGAGAATTGCTGTTAAAAGTTGTTCTTTCTGGATGGCCGTGTCAAGCATGCCTCCTCTCTCCTTCGCGACGTTTTGCATCCCGAGTTTGATGGATGCATCATCAGACTTCTGACATCTTCAGTTGGAGGAAAAGTCACGATGCCTCCAACATACATCGAGCCGTGAAAAGTTCCATCAATGCATTTGTTATAACCTGTCACTCATTACCAACATTGTGAGACGTAGACAATTAATTCGATGTACCTTGGAAGGCATATGTAATAAAACTCGCCAACACTTGACAGCACACAACCGCCTTTCAGCCGGCACCCAACAGAACTCCCTTCCCAGACCCAGTGTGTAATCTCATTGAGGTGTATACAATAATACGTTTAATTGTGATCTAAATTATTATAATCATGTCTTCAAATTGAGAATGACACCTTATCTCAAATGCAAGAAGCCTTACGAATAAAATCATGAAACGTAACAATACATCAAAGGTACAACTTAACACAACTCAGAGGCATAGAGAATAAAATAGTGATGTTGAAAAGAATTAACTAGAAAAGCAATTGAGCACCACAGGTTATTATGATAGACTACCTAAACTCTCTTTGGAAGGTGTTTATCGTATCACCTGTTCATGTGGCCAATGTTATGTTGGCCAAACAGGTAGAAACATTAGTATACATATTAAATATTCTCAAATACAACTGTCGGCAGTAGCAGAATATCCTTGCCGACATGGGCACACGATTTACTTTGATAACGTTGACATATTGTGTAAAACGAATTACTACTGGCCTAGACTCATTTGGGAGTCTATCGCAATTTAAATAAATAAAAATAACGTTAATAGCTCAGATAGCTATAGGCTTCGTGCAGCTTGGAAGCATATTATTATTAAGTAATAAACTCAAATAGGGAGCTAATGTAAGGCATTTGCAACACGTGCGTAATTAAATAATTGCACACGTGTTGAGAATTAACGTAATTAATGTGATCGCATTTATCTCCTGACTCCTGCGCATAGGTTGGCACACGACAATGGCATCACAACCCCCCCAAACCGCACCCCACCCTCCCTCCCTCTCCTTATATATAGAGAGCCCAGGGAAGTCAAGTTGGGGTCTGGGCCAGATACTTTGTTCCTGATGTAGCGGATTGCAACGATCAGCTACATCGTCTTATCTTCATTGTCAATATTGTGGGTCTCGCTCTCCAACATAACCGGTGTGATGCTGAAGTAGTAACGAATAGGCACGTCTCGTTCACGTGACAGCCCTTTTACTGATTGGCTGTGTCGGGTGGAGGCGGGTTTCCGACTCTTATTATTTTTACGTGCCCTAACTCATAGAAAAGAGCTATACTATTGATAACATTTGTCACGAAAGCCTTCGTGTTGAATATGTTTATACTTGTTAATTGCGCTTGTCGGCGACGCCAGGGCGAATCTTGGTCGTCGTCCGTCGCTCGTTGAGTCGGAACCCGACCCCCTGACCGGAACATCCCCCCGGTCCGTCACGGCTGCGGTCCCTGAACACCGCCGGCTCCCATCGCTAGGAAACACGTAAGGCTTCACCATGACCTAGGCCGCATTACTCGGTCAACTTTAAAGAGGGATTTAAAAAAAAGTGTATAATGTTTGAATTCACGGATACAGTTGTTTTGATATTGCATGATATGTGTCGTGTTTAATTCTTTGTATTTGTTCGGTTGTCGAGAGCATTTAATAAACTTATTTAATGTACAGTGCAGTACTGTATCCTCAGTTATCGGCGACTTTAAATACATTACCAAATATATTTCGAATGTCGAACTTTAATAAGGAATCAAACATAGCAATATATATCATGCCACATTAAATGCTGTTGTGGACGTACAGTACAGAAATCTAATCTGCAGCGTTTGTTGTACAGTGTAACCAGTGACTTTATTTTCGCCTCACTTGAGCAAAGTCCCTTTAAACTTTGGATCAATTAAGCAAAACATTTAAGAGCGTTATTGTACAGACGTCATTTCATTACAGTTTTGAGAGTATGTAATGCTCAATTTCCGTATGAGATGTACTACAATTGTGTTTGTTGCTGCATTATTGTTGCAGTATAGAGTGACATCTGCAATAGTATTTGTGGCATTTTCACAGGAGGTGGATATTACCCAAACTCGTTTGAGTGAGAACTCACTCTGGTGTTTAACTAGAGCTGGAGTTATTGGAGTAATATTAACAGAAGTGCGTACGGTGTAGCAGTGTTGCAAGACAACTTTCCATTGAGCTTGTTGGGTCGAAATCATTTACTTCTAAGCCCATAACAGTCACTTCAAAGGCAAAGTGTGTTCTCAATCATTACTTAATGCATATTTAACAACAGCAGTTATTCATCGCAAAGTGTTCAAAGACCAGCTTCACTTTGGGGTCGTAGACATGGCAAATGCTCTCTGACAGGAGGTTGTTAGACAGACCCAGATGTTACTGGTTAATAGGCAGAGGTGATTGGCAGATGCATCACCCTTATAAATACATAATATACACACACAAAATCGTGCATCTTCACTGAGCTCGTGGTGTCAATATGTACAGGGGCCTAGCTTCTGGCCGATGGTAACAGGTGTCTGCCCGTGTGTCGTCAGAGTATTTTTGGAGACTGGAATATGTGACTGTTGACCTTAGTGCCAGGGGTACGTCAGCCCAAAACCTGCCTGTTTGTGGTTCGTGATCAAGGCTGAGCTGTTTGTGGGGCTTATCGCAATACTGCAGTAGTGGTGGGCAAAGTGTTTGTGATTGTGAGGGCGGAAATAGTGGTCATCTCGGTCAGTCAGCCCATGGCACCTGGGACTGTCCCGGGACCTGTCGGCGACCTTTTGACACTTCATGTGGCTTCAAGACGCACCTGGCCTGGCACAAGGGACGTGGTGACGTCGCTGCCACTTAGTGGCGAACGACAGTTGTTGGAAATAGTCGTGATTGTTGTGAACAGACCTCGAATTACGATTGTAATTATGTAATTCGTAATGAATTGGAATCACATTGTAATTATAATTTCAACTAACATTGCTCTTGTAATAGTACATTAATAATAATGTGTTACATTTATACTGTATAGGGCTTTTCAACCAAATGCCCCAAAGTCCTGCAGAAAAGAGAGGTTGGAGGCAGGCAGCCATGCCGACAGTCTGCGCCAACCCACCAGACATTGCTTCTCTATATATTACGATGGTATCGGCCAGTTATTCACGAGTGTTTCTTAGTTGTGCGGGGGAAGTACGAGAACCTGTAGAAAACCCACAGAGAATGGGGGGGGAGAACACACAAACTCCACAGAGAAAGGTGCCCGTGGTGGGAATCGAACTGCCTCAGGCAGGCGTTTCAACCTGTGACATACATGTCACCACTGTGTCACCCTGCCGCCCAAATTATAGTTGGCCCTTCGTCTGGTGAAGGTAGTTTTTGTGGTGGTGACGTTTGTGTTGTGGTGGCCGTAGAGGTTATGATTATGCTTTTTGTGGCGTAGTGGCAGTGATAATCGTGTTATTGGTGGTTGTGGCAGTGATAGTTGAGGTAATTGGCGGTGATAGTTGTGTTGGTCATGTCCCATAATATCATTTAAATGGGGCACTAATGCCCTACCCCGTGATCACCCAATTTCAAGGTGACCATAACATGCTTATCGAGACTATGTCAGTGGACACTGTTGGCATCATGCTGTAAGGTATATTGGATTTGTCGCCTTGTACCGACCTTCAGTTGTTATTGCAAAGCTGCACGCTTTGCACTTCACTGTGTGACCCTCCTGACGAGCATTCCCCTGTTGAGTTTGCTGACTAAATGTGACGTTTGCACTCCCCCTCCCAACAATCTTTTGAAAAGACTCATATACAGTGAGGTCGCATTGAATGATTCTGCTCATGGCAACGCTTGCCATTTAAAACTTCGTCAAGAGAGAAAATAGCGTGCAATTATATATTTTTTATTTAAGGGCTTGGAGAAAACCTTTGCATACAGGGGAGACTAACGTTTTCATAGACACGTTGTCACCCTGCAGCCCAAGACTTAATTTCTGCCTCATTTTGTGTGTTCCCTTACTGTGCAGGGTCAGTGCCATGCTGAGAATAACTTGGAATTCCACGTGATTTCGTTGCTCGAAACTTCGAGGAAGGACCCCGACCATGGTGAGTGAATGACATGCTCTGTATTCATGGTTGGAGAATGTTTGTTTTTATGTTATTCACTTTTACGTTGGACATGCCAAGGACTCGTGTAAGAGACGGGTGCAAGACAGATTGCAGTGTAACGTTATGTAACGAAATGTGAAACTAGGTGCAAGCGTACATTTCATGTTATGTTGGGTGAGCTGTTGGCTAGGTATCTAGTTTGGTCTACTCTGTACTACGGATGTACTATTTACACACAGTGGTCCATAACAGTTGGTCTTTCAATTATAACGCTCAAGTATGTGCATGTTTATGCTGCAGTGTGAACATTTACTCTATAGATACTGTATTGTCTGCACTCTATATAGAAAAGTTGGGCGGTATAATATAGTTATTTATTCATTTATAACATTTTGAATGAGTATGAAGCGTCTTTTTCAGGTGAGGGCCACATTGCAATATTTTACCTGTAGTCAATTCCCCAATGAAGTTAAACAATTGATTTTATGCCTTAAGCCGGAACCAAACCCAACACCCTCTTTGCTTTGTTGCTTGTGGTAGTAGGGTATACACTGCAAGCTCTGTGCAGATTAGCTCGTTGGTGAGTGAAACGACCACTAAGCTACCCACCCGGCTGCCCAGGGACATCTGACAAATGCAATTAAATCTTTATTGTGGAAACACTGCTGGATGTTTGTGGCTCCAACGTTATTACCTTACATGTAAAACAGATTCCAATAACAATTTTTAAACGTGTAAAAGATTTTCAAATGGCCATAGTGAATGTCTCTTAAAGTGCAAGTCGTAAAGCATGTGAGATCGCAGCTGCGATTTATGGGATACTGTAGGCTTAATTGTGTTATTAAATGCTTTTGCGGTGCAGTAAAGCACTCGTGGTTAGGTTGCGTGGTATTTCTTTAGAGACAGACCTAAAGGTCACATTTAACTAAAGATTTAAACCGTTCGAGTGAAAACTATGCCAACCCGTTAGACAACTGAGATGGTGGGATGCCTTCTTGAATATCTTTACATCTAGCTCTTTGTGTCTCTCTACCCAACTGCACGTGCAACTTTGCAAGAATCCTTACGTTCATCCGTCTGTGTTAACATAAACATCCAGGCATCATTATAGCTATCCTCAATGTAAATATTTCATCGACTTCAATTGCACGTTCAACAGTGGGTGTGTACGAGTGGTCGTTAAGTGCTAACGGATGTTAGGGTATAAATCCCACACAGCATGCAAAGTTGACGTTGTTGTTTATGTTGTAGCAGTCTTGCTGTATACACTCTGGCAAGGCACCCACCTTTTTAAAGACTGTAGCTAGGCAGTGCACAATTATGAGCAGCGCAGTAATTCTGTGTTGACCTTTTTCCAATGCAAACTCCGGAGAGAGTACGTGTAGCCTGTGTGAAGATTGAAGTGAATGGAGAGGAGCAGGAACTTTGAGGTGTCAAACAGAGTTTTAGAAAGACAAGACCCGTTTAAGTTATTTTTTTTCTCCCCTTTTGCTAAGATGCTGCCGCCTAGTCCTTTACTCTTAGTTCTCGTGCGGCTGCGCATTTTGAACCCTTTTATGGTCGTGTTGAGTGTGGATTACGCTGTGGAGGTGGAGTGGTGTGGGGAGGAGAGGCTATCCCTGCCAACCCATAGACCTTGTGTTGAGAATCAGGCAGTGACAGTGGATAAACAGGGCCAGGCTTCCATCTTTATCCCATACAGCCCCACAAAGCTAAGGCTTAACAAGGGTAGTTGTGTTTTATTATATTTACATTTCTTGCTCATACTGTATTGATATATTTTTACTGAATCTCTCACTTTTTTCATTTTCCCAATGTTTCAGTCGCCGGAGATATGTGTTTATTTAAATAATGTTTGTGCATCTAAATCTTTAGTATTACACAGCTTGGATGCTGTAAGGTTTTGCATACACACTGGGGTGTCAGTGTGGATATGTGTATATCAATGACAATGCCTGAGAATTGTTCCTGAGAGCTGCTCTTTTTGGATATCCGTTGCCGGCATTCCTCTCTCTTTCACGATGGTTCACCGCCCACGTTGGAGTCAGCTTCAGGCCAGCAGGCGAAACGTTGCGAACGAGATGGGAGGAACGCTCGCCGTGGCTTTCCCGAACGAGCAGCTCTCGAGAGCAATTAATAATAATAATAATTTTAAATTTATAACGCGCACATATTAATTCAATGTCGAAGGTACTCATTCGACGAGAGAACAACTCCTCAAACATTAACCCGTAAAAACCTACACCAGTACAATAATAACGAAAGCCGCCTTCACTTCCCCGTTTTTTCACCGTGCATCCCCTCACCCTGCCCCGCATCCCGCGACCCCCCCCCGCGCCCTCGTTATCCCCGCGCAGCGTCGCCGCGGCGGGTCCTCCCCGCCGCCTCCGTCGGGCCACGCGCACTGCTCGCGGTGCGTGAGCTCGCGATGCCGCGCCGCCCCCGAGCCGCTCGTGAGCTGCGCGCAGGTGGGCTGCCCGTGCTCGTGCGGCGCCCGCTACCACGCCTGCAAGGGCGACGAGCACGCGCTGCTCTGCCCGCTGGAGCGCGTGCCCTGCATCAACCGCGACTTCGGCTGCCCCTTCTCCATGCAGCGCTGCAGGCTGGGACAGCACCTGCAGGTGGGCGCGACGGGCCTGCACGCGCTCGCTTTTGGTTCGGTCGGAAAAACGAAAGTGGCAGTTTGTGACGCGCACGGTATTTTGTTATTAGTAATAGTAATAATTTTACATTTATAACTCGCAACATATTCATTCAATGCCAAAGGTATTCCTTCGATGAGAGAACGATTCGTCACATATATTATGATGTCATCGGCTAATTAATGAGTGTATTTTAGTTGTGAGAGGAACCGGGCTACCTGGAGGAAATCCATGTGCTCACTTGTTCATTCTTTTGCTCATGCACTCACTCAATCAGCAATTCACTCACCCTCTTAATCACGATTTTACTCACACTGTCACTCAATCACTTGCCTCACTCACTCACTCACTGTTACCCACCTCTCATGGTTGTGTTGCGTGAAATGGAAGTATTATTATATCTGCCCCGCTGCTACTTCCTGCGCCACAGACATGCCCCGCCAGCGTGGTGTGCTGCAGCATGGAGTGGAACCGCTGGCCAATCGGCTACACGGACCGCAAGCTGTTTGAGCAGCTGTGTCGCCACGGAGACCCTGACAAGCAGCTGGACCTCGCTGTCGCTCAGCGCGACCAGAGGCTACTGTTGCAGACCCTACAGGGTGCGCGGCTCTTCCCAGAGCTCATGGCAGAGCCACCAGTGAGTTCTGGCCAATGATGATGATAATACGCACGGTGGAGGTGGTTAAGTGGCAATGATAATGGTGGTGGTGGTGACAGTGGTGATTATGTCATTGTTGTTGTTGGCGGTTTAAACGGCGACTGTCCAGCTTGGCCCGGTTCATTGGAACATGTAAATCTCTACACCACAATACGGTTAGAAGCTACACGGAGAGAACGGTGATAATATTAACGATAATAATTACAATGATCGCATTGAAACTGCAAATCACGTTGGAAATCATAAAAATGCTGACACAAGGATCATGGCGACGACGAATTCTGTCATCACAGACAGCGCCTTCCCCCACCGCCGACGCCGCGTGCCCCGCTCCGCCGGCTGAGAGTCACGCGGGGAGCGACCTCCGGGAGCTGTACCGAGCCACCGTGGAGACCACCCAGCGGCTCGAGGCCGCGCTCGGCCTGCTCAACAACGGTGCGCGGCGCGCGGCGGGAGGTCACAGCCGCCCCGCGTCCCGGGACACGGGCGACGAGGAGGACGCCGCGGCGCACGTGGACGAGATTGCGGGAGACGTCGTGGACTCGTTCGACGCCGCGCTGTTCAGCAAGGAGCGCCAGCAGCAGCGTTGCGCCGCCCGGGCAGAGGCTTCCGCGGCGGGTGCGGAGGACGGGGCGGTGCGTGCCGCGCCGCACAACGGCGACACGGCGCCGGACGCCGGAGCCGCGGATTCGCTCCCGCTAGCAGGAGGCGCCGGCAGGACGGCGTCGCCTTCGTGCCAGGTAGGCGTGGAGCGCCGGCGTCGCCGGTGCAACGTGCGGTAGCTTGCTCGTACATTTATTCATCAATTTCGTTCATTGGCTGTACCCGCTTAATCCTGTACAGGGTTGCGGGCGGCCGGGCCCGATCCCGGCAAGACGCTGATCGGATGCCAGTTCATAGCAGGGCACTGGGGGAAATTTAGTCAGCAGGCCAATCAACGTAGGCGGCAGCATGTCTCAGGACGGTGGGAGGAAACAGGAGTACCTGGCGAAACCCCACGTGCAGTATTTTTTTTTATTGATTGCAATTGTGAACAATAGCGAAATTATATGCAGAACAGCGTCCAGTTTGGCCAGTGCACCGTGGTGCATCTTGTTCGCCGGTGCGGCGTTCAGCGCTTGTACTTGTGTACATCTCTGGAGGGGGGGCGGTGAGCAGGTTCCATCGACAACAAACTCACCAACCTGTCTTTGCCTGAGCCAGCAGGGAAGTGCGCTCATCCAGTATGGTCAACGAGCGGCGTGCACGCCACGAGAGCAAGACTTTGTCTACGGTTCCCTGGAGCCGCAGACGCTTAAAACCGTCAGCACTTTCAAGGTATGTTATATATGAACATAATGTAAAGGCAATTTCTAACGCGCACATATTCATTCAATTTCGAAGGTATTCAATCGCAGAGAGAACGACTCGGAGGTGCGAGGAAACCGCACGGAGGGGGGGGGAGTCAAGCCACGCGGTTAGCCGGCACCTACCCACCAGACACTGCGTCCTATGTATTATGATGTGTTGTACGCCAATTCATTAATGAGTGTTTTTTTACGTGGGAGGAAGCCAACGCAGAACAGGGTGAGAACACGCAAATTCCACACAGAAAGGCGCCCGAGGCAGGAATCTCATCCTGTGAGGTGCAGATGTTCCGTTGATGTTGACAATATGGGGGACCGTGATTGTCGTAGCTATCTAATATACAGGCTGTGCAATGGTAGCGGGGTCCATGGGCTGGAGGGACTCAGGTGCGACAAAGAGGAGGAACATTTTTCTTTTGTCTTTAATTTGGTTATGCTATGGACAAGAGTTGTTGCCAGTTTAAACGATCAGGATCCAAGTTGACTGATGTTGGCCGGTTACCCCCCTGTGGTAGGGGTGTTGGAGGAGCAGAATTTTATGGCCGGATGCCCTTCCTGACGCCCACCTCCTTTAGTCAGAGAGTCTTTGGATCGTGAGAACCTTCCTCGAGACCTGTTCGGCAAGCGAGACCCTAGCATGAGTGTCGGACTCCATGCGACATAGCTCTGCACTTCACTGCCAAATACGCAAACCCCTCGACCGCTATAACGTTACGATCCAACAACAACCACGGACAACGCCGCAAACATCTGACCGAGATGGCCCCGTGTGTCGCCTTGCCCCCCCAGGTGCCGACCTCATTCCGGGTCAGTAGGTTGTGCCTGGGCGATGCGTTCCAGCACCGGCACACGTTCGAGGACCGCGGCGTCGACACGAGCGACCTGGACTCGGCTGCGGCCGAGCAGGAGGAGCGCTCGGGCCTGGGCCGCATGGACGTCCTCACGGCCGCATTCATGTACTGCCTGGAGGGCGAGGCGAGGCCGGGCACCGGAATCTCCGACATGCGGTACGACGGCGG
>JAZEWU010000045.1:850431-929500 GCA_036362915.1 Geotria australis | reverse complement strand
CATCGCGCTTCGAAGAATCGCAAAGAAGAAGAAGACTAATGAGTCCATCCAGCAGTGAATTGACAAACACCTGTAAAAACAAATCAATAACGGCACCCTTCAGTGTCCTGTTATTGTGGCTAAGTTGTTTCAGCATCATAAAAAGTCCATCTGCGTTATTCAGGGCTACCAGCTGGTGCACAGCGCGGAGATGGGCGCTCTGGGCGTGAGCATGAACCAACCGTCGCCGGCTCCAGACGACGCGAACGGAGGCGGCGGGGGCGACGTCCAGCTGAGCGCGCTGCCCTTCGAGATCGTGCGGCGCGTGGCCGCGATGCTCGACGGCTTCAGCCTGTGCCAGCTGGCGCTGGTGTCGCGCGCGATGCGAGACGTGTGCTCCAGCCTGCTGCACGAGCGTGGCATGGTGGCGCTAGTGTGGGAGCGGTCGCGGGCGCCCGGCGGCGCTCGGGCCTCCTGGAGCACGAAGGCCAAGGCGAGTGACTGGGTGTTTTCGTCGTCATCGCGGTCGACGTAGATCAGTAACATCGTGGGTTTTGTCCGTCACGGCGTCGTCTTTATCATCATCATCATCACCGTTGTTGTCGTCATCTCGACAACCGTCAGCATTATCGTCGAGAATGTCATCAACATCACCATTTATCCGCACCGTCGCCACGATCGCAACGTTAACTATTCAGCCAGCGACCCTTCCTGAAAGCGGCCTCTGTATCCGTTCCCGTCGCTGTCGCGTCGTCCCGGCGAGCAGGCGTGGCGTTTCAGCACGGCGTTCGAGCCCGTGCGGCAGTGGGCGTTTGCCGACACGCCCAGCATGTCGGAGCACCTGCGCCGCTGCCCCTGCTACACGGTGGAGGCGCGCACCGACGCCGTGCCGCTGCCCTGCATGGGGGGGCCTCGCGAGCACGCGCGCCGCGCCCTGCGCCGCAGCCTGCGCCCCACCGTGTGACGCCCGCGGAGCGCGCGGCCTACGCGCAAATGGAACCGGGGCGGACGATGACACGCGATACGGTGAGGCGCACAACCGGTTAGAATTCGATTCTGCGAAGCGTGATGGTTACGTGACAGTTTCCCATTGCAACAAGTTCTTCTTTAGTTGCAGACAGCCCTTCAACATTTACAGATATAATAGTCAGTGCTGGCCTTAAAGGCGGCGGGCGTTGGCCTCTCTTCTTGCTCCAGACTGAGGGGCTTCTGGCATCGTTGTCTTTCAGCTCAGCTTCGAAGTGTTTGGTAGAATTTGCAGGTAATAACAAGTATCACTTGACAGGGATCGCGACGTGAACGCTTCTACCTTGATCCCCACACAACCGGTGAAGGCGCCGGCCTCGCCCCACCGACGTACGACGGGCACGGCGGCCGCGGTGGGGCGCCCGCTGCCCGGCGACCTGAATGCGGGCGTTGGTGGATCGTGCGGAGATCGGGCTGTCGGGTGCACGAGACACCCACCCGCAGAGCAGAGCGACGGTGGTGTCTGTAACGGCTCATGATTCACTTGCGCATCCGCGCCGAGCCAGCGTGGCGCCGTCACGTTGTGGGTGGTTTTCCCACTGCGGCTTTGCCATGCCGAGCCGGAACCAAACCTTGATAACACCGGACTCAGAAGACGTCTGAATCTGACTCCGGGCATGAGGAGGGGGTCAAGTAGAGCCACCAGGGTCACGGCTATTCGCACATTCATTACCTGTGATGTCAACAGCACCGCTCGGCTCCTGCAGTGGAAAAAAACAAACCTGGTGCCTGCTGAGCTGTGCTGGGCCGGCTCAGCACAGCCACCGCATGGCTTGGTGATGTGGTGGAAAAAGGGGTGTGAGAAGTGGTGTGGTTCTGTAGGTTTTCGAGCTGCTCGCTGGAGTTTTTGAGTTTTTCTTCTCATGATTGTGGAGTTTCTCCGGGCGCCAGTTTTCTACAATAATTGCAGACGTGCTCAAAATATTAGTTGGCCAAAATCCCGCGCGGGAACCTCTTGAGAAACGCGTGGTCTAAATAAAACAAGTGTGGCAAGTGAACGGTTATTTTTAAACTTTTAATGTCACGTTTGAATTAAGCTAAGCACAGCACTTAAAATGTTGGACTAACTTATTCCACATCCCTTTTGCAATTACGGTATTTGTCGTGGCACCATAATTTACACCAGAGTGGAATCTTTTAAATTACTTTTATTTCCCTGTAACTATATAAGTTAAAGAAAATAAGTTAATAGTGTGCCAAGTTGTTGTGACCATTTCGACAGCCGGGGTGTGGTCTAGTCAAGCAGTCTGCGACCTGCGACGGCCACGTAACACTGACGCGTGTTGAAGCGAGTCGGTGCGTTCACACATGACCCACTTGAAACCCGACTACGTGTGCGTTCGCTTCGAGTGTTGCCATTAATATTCCAAAGTTGGCACGTACTTTGGTTAATCTACACCATCGATAGTCGTCACGTTTAACAATTGTCAGACCTCTGTGCATATTTAACGGGTGCCTATATTATATTGCCTTCCTTAAACTGTCTAAGCAATAGAATTGTTGTTGTAAATGTCAGTACTCGGCTTCCGATTGAAGCCAAATTAGAGACGTTAAACATGCTGTTGGGGATCACTCTTGTGCACTGCTGATCGCGACACGTGTGTGTGTGTGTCTACCGTTAATCTCTCGCTTTAGCCAGGCCCAACGCCGTAGAGATTCGTCATGTCTTCCTCAACAAGACCTGAGCAAAACCGATGCTGGGTAAACTCATGATCACTTTGCGCTCCGTGATTAATCTTACCCGTACTTCCCTTTGTACGTGTACAGCCCCTTTTGTCAATCCACTGCTGGAAGAGGGCCCCTATAAGCCTTGTAGTTTGTGGGCGTTATTCGAATACGCTAGTCAGTGCATATTGGGATGGGGGGCGTGGCGCATAGGAGTAGAGTACAATTGATGTTGCTGTACTACCCTCTGCTCTCCACAATATATCCCCGAAGCAGCCCATAACAATCCGGTGTGCACAGTGGTTACCCATCCAAGCGCTCGCCACTCAATCCTGCTTTGCGTCCAAGATCGGGCAGACCCCCGGTTATTTGCCTATCGGCGACATCATAGAGTATGCTTCAGTTCAATTGCCTTTTATTGCCAAGGTTTCCCCTCCATGGGTTCTCTAAAGGAATTACGAGCCATATTGAGCTTTCCCACTTGACGTCAAGTTGTTTTTGACCCATCGCCTCTGCCATCGCAGCCCGAAGCGTAACGTTAATAAGCACACCCTGCAATTGTTTGCTTTGTGCCTTGTTTACAGCCTTGGAGTAGCATGCGACGCTACTCTGCGTGGTCCACGTAGCCAGCGTTGGCGCTATGGTGCCCCTGCAGTGAAGCCCGTACTAATGCAGTCTCAGTCCTCTCCTTCTGGCTAAGAGGGGAGCCAAGCATGCTCTGTTCTCTAGAGAGGACAACAGGCTACCTCTTTCCCACCCTATGCCAAATTTATTCCCGGTGTGGCTTTATTTGAAGGTAGGCATCACCCAATTAAGCATATCTCAATCTTGTAGTTACATACCTAGGCGGTGTATCCAAGGCAATACGACGTTTTCTAGGTTAATGAAAATATTTATATATTGTTACAATGAACAGAGTCGTTAGTGACGTAACTCCCCATGCGTTTGAATGCATCACCAGCACATATTATAATGGAGTTCCTGACAATGGTTTTAAAGTAATTTGTATTCATTAAGTTTCAGTCTTGTTAGGCATCTTGGCACACACCCTAGGTGCATAGATATTTGGCGCATTAGTGCATGCGGTTTATGCACAATTTCCAACGTTTCAATGTATGCCAACCAGAAGCTGTAACAAAATAATTGCCAAAAACACATCATGCTCACCGCTGGAAGAGACTGAGTGGGCACCACCACTTACGTGGAGCCACACTGATTGTTGTGAAGTTGGTTGCCCTGAGTTAGCATTGGCTTCAGTGCCTGTGAGCTCAATTTAAATGGCTCAGGTGTGCCTTTTGCCACAGCAGTTGGTTCAGCACAGAAGTAATAATATATGAAAAATGTGATGTCCATCACGCAAAAGGTGCAATTGTGACCATAGGATCGGTATACGATTTTGTGTTATTGTTCTGCTGCTGTCTTAATATGGCCGCAATTATGATTCTTGAATTGTTCTGGAGTTGGGCTGTGCACATGATACGTGGCGTATGGTGATATGACGTGAAATACTAAGATTGATTTGGATGACTGATCCTTTAGTCACCATCGCGTATGTGTTTGTCTAAACATCACATTTTGCACGTATTATTACTCTTGTATCCAGCCCGCGATCACTTCTCTGTTCGATGAGTTTCTCACCGTTGTACAGAAAGTCTTCGAATTGGTTGTTAACACACGGGGGTGTGCAGTGCCTGATAATGCAAGCAGGGCACATTAAATGTGGAAAGTGTTTTCTTTTGTGGGGCACTGTGAACCACAGCTTGGGGGGGGGGGTATTTTGAAGGGCATTGTAAACACCATAAGTGAAAAAAAAACCAAAATGAAAAGATGGAAGGGAGGTTATGGCAGGTGTTGAGATCGGGGTCAGAATGAGTCTAGGGACTAATTGGGTAGCTACGATAAGCTCGTGTTAAGCCGAGTGTGCTCCAACCCCAGAGGGTGTTTCTCCCACCCCCCCATGGCTAAGTTTGGCCTTTTCACTTTTTGTTCGCTTTTCACTTGTGGTGTTTACTGCGTCGCGGCAAAACGCGGGATGCCTCCCAAAGCCCACGAGCCGATGAGACCTTGGCTGCAGACCGCTGTTCATTTCCATCGTTTCACAATAAAGTATCCTGCACGTGACAAAAACGAATACGGGGAAAGAGTTTCATTATTGAGGTATTTTCATTCATTTGGTCACTGAGTTTAAATAATATCTGCTTTGTACATTCCATTTCTAACAGAACAGGTTAGTGTATGCCAACACACCAGAATGATTGCTTAGCTATGGAACTATCACACATCTAAGCAGACTCACAAAAAGGTCGTTGGCAACGAGGAGATCTTGCGTTGCATATAAATTATTTATTTATAAACCTCATGAATTGTTGAAGCATTTTCATCACAGATATCAGCCTGTTTCACGACACCTGAAGGTTTCAATCCTTTATTTAAAAAAACCCCCACTGTACCCTGTGACAATATAACTGCTGTCTGTGGATTCCACAAGAAGGTTGTTAAGTGTCTGCTGATATCACTTTTCCGTGGGACTCCCCTAAGTCCAGTGAAAGAAAAACTGTATACATAGTGCAGCTTTGTTACAATCGCAGACGGAATGTTTTGTAGGCCGGTATGTATAATAATGTCTGCAGTCACGAGTGTCTCACTATTCACATGAGTAGTGTGCTGGTGCCCATGTCTGTTGGTGGCTTTGGACCGGTATTGAAAATGTCCCATTGTGGGAGACAGTCTCTGCATGAGATGACTGCGGTTAATATCCTCTAAGTGGTATTAACTTGATCTACAATGGGGGCATGCTGATAGGATGAGCCGACCCCCCCCCCAACTACCAGGATATCGAGCGCTCTAACCACAGCAACACCCAATCGGTCATTTCCACATTACCTGAAGGAAATTCAACGTCGAGGTGAAGTGAACGAACGTACTAAATAAGTGACCGAGCGTATGCTGTATTGCTGTTTGTTTGGGCGGTTCGGCACTGCGCGTTTGGTGTGGGGCGGTCGTTAAGTCCGTTTCGTCGGAAGGTGAGAGACCAAAGGCGATGGCATCAGCTTCGCCGGCGCAGCTTGCAGAGGTACAGAGGGCCCCAGGCGCGGCCTTCCTCCGGCACCACAAGCAGGCCTGGCTGCTTTCCGTCTCGTCCATCTGCGTCGGCACTGCCACTGCTGCCCGGTACGCCGTGCAACGCAAATACACCTTGTAGACTGCGCACCATCTCCGTCGAGTCGATGACCTGGAACGAGGAGGTTGCACGAGTCACCGTGTAACAGTAGAGTTCGTGTTAGTGGTGTCGTGATTTGGCGAAACGGTCGGTCATCGTATGGTATACAGGTCCGCGATAACTGCATCGTCCGTTTTTAAAAATATCGTGCCGTCATTATTCTCACTGCTAACTTTATGTTGTTGTAATTTCTGACGGTGCACAATAAACTCCGTAAATAAAGATGTAAATAGCTAATGGTTTGTGAAATGCCTTACCGATAAATTGACGGCATGCTGTTTTTGTTACGTAATATTTTTAGTTCTAGGAATTAATCAAGTTATGTGTGACCAGTAACATGTGCTTCAAATTTAACATTGTATTCTACCGTGAAAAATTACACCATGGCGGCCCCAGTTTACATCCTATCGGTACCCCGCTACGCGGCTGGAATGTTTTTCGGTAACGTAACGTTTTTGGCATGGGCTCTGGTACAATGAATGAAACGGAGCGGGCCACCTGCACCTGGGCTCCTCCGTCCCGTGGGGCCCCGGTGCAGTTGCACCGCCTGCACGACTGATTGATTGCTGCGCCAGCCACCGTGTTTGGTTTGCGGGTTAGGGAGAGGGCGCGGATCGTGCCTCTGCGGTGAGGCCGGCGCCGCCCTGCAGCGCGGCGCGCACCACCCCGGCGTTCTCGCGCGCGTTTAGCGTGCAGGTGGCGTACACGACGATCCCGCCCGGCTTGACGGCGCTCAGCGCTGACCTGCTCGCACGGGTACGACGACAAAGATCCCCCGCAATGCGGTCTTTGCGCGCTGTTCCAGCAAACGCCGTTGGTGAACGCCTATGATGGACAACCCGGCTCACGAGAGGTTGGTGTGACGGATACTGCGCCCGGCTGCCGTCGTCTTCCCAATGCTGATGTTGACAATGCGGCAGGTACTCGTTTTAGTAGCATTAGGTGGAGGGCGCAGGAAAGGTTCAGATATCAGCATTGTTGGGTGTGAGCGGGAATGAAACTCGGATCGCTGGGTCCAGAGGCAGGTGTGCTAACCACTCGCGCCACCGCTCCCCACTTCACACATATATATATACAGGAACACAGGTTAGGGGTGTTTTGCTCGCGCACGTACGCTCCCCACTTCACCCCATCGCCCGCATCCTGCCTATCGGCGAACCCCATGAATTGGCACAATCGCGAATATTTGTAGAAGCATGCTTTAACTCTTCAGCCTCACAGCTGTGCAGTCATCAGCTGTGACCTAGCGAGTCGGTTTAACACCTGTGACTCCGGCAAAGGTCAGCCTATCGACGTCGCGTCGCTGACACGCGTATCCCATTGTCGGGCGGTGCGGGGAATTCTCAGAGATTTGCAACGGGTGACAAAACCCAGCCGCTCGTCCTGCATTGAAACCTCGCTCAAGTCCTCCGCTGAGTGGCCACGCCGTACCCGCTTGTGTCGACGCACGGGGTGGGAACTGGCTTTGATCCTACCATCGTAACCGGGGACTGAACCCGCAGCCTCTCAAACTCCAGGGAAACGACGCCGGTCGGGGGGGGGGGTAGCAGACGGAAACTTTACTAAAAAACAAAAGGACCTCACAACCTGTGGTCGACGGGACTTTCCAGAGACTGGGACGCGGAGACAAGCGGTGCGTGCGTTTTCAAAGCGCGCGGCCGAACCCGCTCTGAAAAGACGGTGCGCCATAAAGAAGAAGGGTGGCCGACGGAGGCAGGGGGAAAAAAGAGCAACGCTTACAACTCTAACAAATTACCAAACATTCCGTCACTCTTTCAGCAAATTCTGACGGACCGTTGCGGGCAGATTAGTGCCGGACGGGCAGGCGGGCGTCAATAGGCGGTGGGCGGCGTCGCAGTAAAATTTAGGGCCCAAGAGGATCGGAATTACTCATTGGGCCGTGTAGGGGAAGGCGCCGCCGAGAGGGAGAGGGGGGGGGAACAGGGGAGCGACAAAGAGGTGCACAGGCGCTGATGCTCACCGTGACGCGATAGCGCCGCGTAAACGCCACTGCGATGAGCTCATGCCCCTCACGGAGCGCGGGGGGTACATCGCTCTTGTTCGTATTATACAGCGGCTCCTTACCGATGCACAAACAACGTGCGCCGATTAACGAAAATTGTCAGGAATAAGAAGCATTATTGCCCAATGGGAAAGGAAGAGAGTGGACGTTTGAATAGAGGGGCCTCACTAGAGACTACGTTATTTCGGTGAATTATTTTGCATACATCTTAATTTCTTTGTTTCAAAGCGCGAAGCCACAAAGCCACGTTATACACCAAGGATGGGAACGGGCGATGCCAAAATTTTACTCCGCACACAAACGCTAGGTTGCGAACCCTCTGCGAGACTTCACGAAGAAAGCTGAAGCTCACCTCTGTCGCCGAGCTAACCTCGGAAGAGGCCGTGACCAAGTCAATCATCTCCGTGTGAAAATGCTAAAATATCTCGGGCAACAGAAGCTGGGATCGAACTCAACTGTGAGTGGCGTGGGTCTACTGGCAGTGTACCACGCCCCTGTGCCAGGCCCGTCACAAGGCTACGCTAGCCTCTGAGCTCAGGGTCAAAAGTTCGAGCCCCGACTGCGGCGTCCCCAGCAAAACAAAGCGCGGCGTTTTGTCTGGGGCAGTGCCGTAAACGCGGTCCCACGGCTGTCCCCACAGGCCCGGCCACTTCGTGCCAATCAGTTGGGGAAAGATAAGCAGCTCACGGGAACATATATTGCTAATTCTTTTCACACGGAAGAGGAGCACGTTTCAAATTAATCACTAAGTAGATAAACTCAAGACGCAACCCAAAAAACCGTAGCTATTAATAATTCAATATTACAGTTTATAATGGATGGCGTTGTAATGACGAAGGTATTCGTTTGAAGCGAGAGAGCGACTTAGAGGTGCGAGAAAACTGCAGAGAGGTGGGGGGGGAGGGGAAGGTAGCCATGCAGTTAGTCGGCGCAAACATTTTCCAGACGCCGCGTCCTATATATCATGATGCTATCGGCCAATTAATGAGTGTCTTTTTGATTATGGAAGGAAACCCGAGAACCTGGAGAAAACCCACGCAAAACATCTGAAGAACACACAAACTCCACACAGAAAGGCATCCGAGCCGCGAATCGGACCACCTCGGGGAGGACCTTTTGTGAGGCGCGAATTGCCCCCGGGGGCCCTGCAACGGACTGGCGTCCCATCCTGGATATAGCCCTGCTTTGCGCTCTGTATCTGCTGGAATAGGCTCCGGCTCACCGCAACCCTGTATAAGATTAAGCCCATCCATCCATTTTCTAAACCGCTTGTCCTGGTGAGGGTCGTGGCAGCAGCAGTCCAAGGAGAGTGGACCAGACATCCCTTTCCTCAGTAAAAGATTCCAGCTCTTCCTGGGGGATTCCCAGGCGTTCCCAGGCCAGCCGAAGGATATGATCCCTCCAGCGTGTCCTGGGTCGGCCTCTAGGTCTCCGCCTAGCGGGCCGTGCCTGGTAGATTTCCGGGGGAGCCTTGCAGCGGGTATCCTTACCAGATGCCCGAACCACCTCAACTGGCTCCTCTAAATCCGAAGGAGCAGCGACTCTACTCTGAGGTTGTCCCGGATTTCTGCGCTCCGTTTCCGATAATGGATGGATGGTTGTACGTTACCGCTGTGGAGACAGCCGGCACTCCGGTACTGCAGCGGACATACCGCAGCAGCTGCGTCTGGAGGCTGGGCAGGCGCGCGCGCTCGCGGACACGCAGCTCGGCGAGCGTTTCGCTGCCGCCGTAGAGCCAGCTACGGTCGTTGGAGCACGGGGCGTCCACAAGGACCTGCAGGGGTGCGGGCAGACACACGCGCACATAGCCGCAGGTCAAAACCAGCAGCGGATTTCTTACACACGTGCCAGTAAACTTTACTCTTGCAGAAACACTCCTCACAAGAGCATCAGACGTTATTAATATTATTAGATGGCTATTATTACAGGAGGCAAACCGCCTTGATGTCATTAAGCCTTGCCCATCACTTTACATCCAGAGGCACCCATGTAAACAGGCTTTATCCAAATAGTCCAGTAATTGACCGATAATCGGTTGAGTAATAGGTCACTTCCACGATTGGATTACCCAGCTCTAAATCGGTCAATCACCATAAACGTGACCTCAGCAGTCCGCGGAATAAAACTTAAGCGTTTCCCCGGGTCATTGTAAGTGACCTTTGGCCGAGGTTACGGTACGTTAAAAACACAAAGCGCAGTGTCATTAAATTACAAAAAGTTCCGTTGCGTAATTTGGCCTCTGTTCGGTTCAAAAGCAGGAACGTGTTTAAAAGTGGTCACATTCAACGGCGCACATTGGATATGGCGGCAGGGCGAGCATCGGTTTGAAGGACTAAGCCGGCAAGGCTGTAGCTTGAGTTTGAATACGAGTTTCAGCCACCTCTGATTAAGTGAGGCCGAGTGATGTGATGCCATTGTCCGGGAGATACTCGCACAAGGTGGTGCAATGCTAGCTGCTGGACTCCCGAACGGAACCTCCTTCATTCCCCGACAAAATATCGCCTGGAGCACGATTGAGTTGAGGCGATAAAGCAGAAACGTGGTTATGCGGTGCCTCGAGATGTCATGCACGGGAGGTGCCGTATGAATATTCAACGTTGATGATGGTGACGATAGGGAAATGGGCGACTCTGGAAAAAACATGATAATACTTAGTGACGACTACCAGGGACGACTTATACTACACACGGGAGCTCCCAGACTCCACGCTCCTGCCGGCCGGGCCCTGGCAACCGCAGCGGGGATCTCGCGTAAATCCTCGCGGGCTCCTTTGGCTGCCAAAACCTCGTGAAAACACCCAGCAGGCACTCACCCACCCCTCGTGCTGCCCGCAAAGTCAGCCACCCCCGCCGTGATGAATGGACTTGGGGCCCACCGTGGCCCACAGTGGGCGAAAGTGTGCGGGCGCGAGTGTGAGTGTGCACTTACACATGCATGTCTCTGCGTGTTTTTGTGTATTACGTACAGGAGAGCTCTGGAAATTTAATACGAAATCTACGAGTTCGGAACCGTTTGTCGCTCAATTGCTGGATGAGAACCTTCGCCACACTCAGCGGGGCATTGGAGTTGTGTTGACCGGACGCAGAGGTGAAAGTAAGCCGGTACGGTCCAGTACGAAGTAACGAGAAGAAAGTGGGCGAGAGCATTCAGCATAGTGCAGATGGGAAATGTAAGTTATTTTCATCCTTACTGTCAATCCATACGTCCCCACGCTGGTCAGCACAGGTTTAAGGCAAGGAGTGCAGATGTGCGACCGTAGAAAGTACGGTGCAACCTTAGTTTAAAAGCATTATAGAACCGCATATAACGTGGAATCAGACTCGCATCTCTCTGTTGTGTGTCCGTCCACGCGTTTGTTGCGTCGCAGGAATCCCGTAAACAGCTTGCAGGCTCACAGGGTATTTTTCTGCTGTAATAATAGACATCTATCTATCCGTCCGCTGCTACACGCACGCTTGTCCGAGATTGTTGGTGCTTGGCCAGGCGCTGCTGCTACGCACTGAGCCCGCACCAGCAAACCAGCTGTGAGCCAGCGCTGGGTCTGTCCCGGGCGGGGCCCTGTCCAGACGGCGACTGCGTCGTGCGCGACGCGGGGCGCCAACACGCGACAGCACGGGGGTGAACGGAGGCAACCACTCAAGCCCGGCGATCACTCACTGCTGACGGCATAGTGGGGCCACGACGAGTGTGCGGACCGTTGTTATTGCTGCTGCCAGTTAAAACGACCGGTATCCAGGTTGATCCGGGTTGGCCGGATGCCACCCAATGGTGGGGGGTATTGGAGCAGGATTTTTATGGCCGGATGCACTTCCTGATGCTAACCTTCTTTCGTTGGAGTGTCTTCGGGTCATTATTTGTCTGGAACCTGCCCTCACACCTGTTCACCAAGAGAGAGCCTACCATCAGTGCTGGACACCAGTGCGACATAGCTGTGGAATTCCTTGAAACACGCAATCACCTCCACCACACCAAGGTTACGTGCAGACAGTTGAGTTGAGGCCCCTGCCTTGCGCCCTGTGTCTGCCGGGATAGGCTCCGGCTCACCGCGACCCTGTATAAGATTAAGCGGTTTCTGAAAATGGATGGATGGATTTCCACATCAACACAGTGCTCTGTTTACCCGGGTGAGTCTCACCGAGCCACCTGCCTGTCCAACTGCTCGTCTGCGGCGAGATGTTTGCGTCTCACCTTGTCGTAGGCCGCGGGTTGCAGGGCACCAAGCCGGCGCCCGTCCAGCGCCGACACGGTCACGAGGGAGCGCAGGGCGCCGTGCGGCACGAACGACTCCAGCGCCAGAAGCAGGCGCCGCCGCCGCACCGCGTCCGGCTCGTTGGCGCACAGCAGGCCTGCGGGGGCGGTCACGATTACAGCGGCGTCGTTGGCTGATTTGCAACGGCTTGGGAGCGGTCTTCATCCGGTACTGCATTGATAATGATGATACAATTTACATCGCGCGCAGAGACGCGGATACGGAGACGTAGCGAGGAAAGCGCAGAGAGGCGGGGTGGAAGGCAGCCAGGCGGTCAGCCGGTGTCAACATTCGTGGGAGGAAACCGTTTATGTGCCTCAGTTTCGTGGGTTTCCTTCTCAATACAGTATCTTCGGGGTTTCCCATGGTTTGTCGGCTGAAGTCAAGCTGATTTGAACCCTTTGGGGTTGACACGTGCACGGGCACCATCATTGCCTGGAAACTAAAGGGCACGCCGCTACGACTGTGGTATTCTGCCACCCAGTGGCAAAGTAAAAAAATTGGCATCTTTACGGAAGGTGGCCTTTCAAATAAGTTCTTACGCCTCATATGCATCGTGTGAAATAATTTACTGGAATAAATGCCGATTACAGTGGAATATGAATATAAGCACGCCTTTTATATACGCATAGTTCCTATATATGCAACACACTACTTTACACTGGGAAAGAGAAGGCAAAGGGCAACTTTTGATATGAGCACACTGCTTGATATAACCACACCGTGCCTTGCTCCCACGAGATGTGCTTATACTGTAATGTATCCAGTTTGCACTATGCATGAGATTTTACAAATGAGTCAGAATGCCTGATATACAATAGAGTACCAATGAGGCAATCGTGGTGGGAACGGTTCCAGTGCTGCATTAGACCCTCGTCGAAATGAATTCACGATTATCATTTGGGGCTGTTCTCTAGCATGACGAGGTACACATTTGCCCGTGAGCTCGGTATTGCAGGGCTGTAGCCTATATCTACAGGGAGCTCGAGATCTCGAGAGGCCATGTTTTGTCTACTCTTCCACGCTGGCCAGACTGGGCATGGATTTAGAAACGTGCACCATATTTTCAACCGGGAAATCCAATCGAACCAGCAACCTCTGGGTTGCAAGGGCACTGCGCTGTTACACCATGGCAGCATCCGTCCCTCCGTGATACAAATACTTCTCAAGTCCCCAGCTGCTTCCTCACCTGGCTGCGCGCACTGCAGGATGCCGAGGGTTTTCCCTCCGGGAGCGGCGCACATGTCGAGCACCCGCTCTCCGCTCCGCACAGCCAGCGCCAACACGGGTAACAGCGAGGCGGCGTTCAAGACGTAGAAGGCCTTGAGACGGCCAGCTTCATGCCGGAGCTTCGGGAAGGGCCTTCCAGCCGGCGCCAAGAAGCACCACAATCCGGCAACGCCAGCAGACCGGTCGTCATTGACGGATCCAAATGGCTGGCCAGGTCCGCGTGGGCCCGCAAGGAAGGTCTCGTGAAAGTGTTCCTCTAAGCCATCTCGAGTCACCCTGTCCAGGATGCCGGTGGCTGACAGATACACCGCCTCTTTGAAAGCCTGGTCACGCCGCGGGTGTGCCAGGAGGTCCCGCCTCGTGAGCTTGTCCTTAGGCCGTTCGTTTTCACTCGTCTCAGTCTGGTCACTGGAGGGACGTGACTCGGATTGTGGAGCACAAGTCCAGCAGGTTGTATGGATGTCGCGATCTCGAGGACGTTCTGGCATTTGAGTAGGACTGTCGCAAGAGCCAGGCGCCCAGGTATCATGATTAACGTTCAGGTGCAGTTTTGGAGAAACACCGGCCGTGATGTCTTTGAGAATAAAGTTCCCGTTGCAGGAGGGTGCGTTGTCACGATCGTGGAATGTCACGTCGAGGTCCCGTGTGTAACATTGCGTCTCCTCCCCGGGCAGCTGCTGCGAGTGATGTTTAGGGCAGGACGGCTGCCTCATTTGCTGCAACGCAAATAGATTTGGCAAAGCGGCATACTGCCACTTGCTGGGCGCAAGCATCACTTCCCTGTTTACACAGTGCAAGAACACAGCGATCACGGAGCATTAACAATGAAATTATCATCACAATACAATATAAGTACTGCATAGATAGAATAACAAACCAGTGTCTGGTCTTGTCTCTGGACAATATACAGTACCGTATTGATATTGATAGTGTTTTAAAACGCCACTGACTGGTCTTAAACCACTGACAGGCCGAATCTCTACAAAAGACCGACAACACTCTCTGACTTTTATTTAAACACAGCAATCTCTCCTCGTCTCTCATCCCCGTTAAATCAAACGAACAAACCCCCGCTTTAGTTTCCTTGACGCGGCACACAGCCCCGCACCTGATCTTGAGCCAACGCTGCCCATACTGCTCGCCGTACTCCCTGTCAAAGTGGGCCAGCACAGTCCGGCACACCGTGCGGCCGATGCGGCCTCTCTGCCGGACACCGGTGGCCTCGCCCTTGACGGGTCGGTACGCTGGGGCCCCTGTGCGGAACGAACAACGCCTGGAGCAGAGGAATCCCCGCACAAGCCTTGGTATCAGTGGCCATGTGCTCCGGCCCACAGGTGAGCGCATGGCACACATGCCGCCGACTGTCAGCTGGTGACCTCTGCCCCCTTCGCGGCGTCACGGGGTCACGGTGCATCCAATCCACACCGCCCGCCTACTCGTGGGTTAGTTAAAGATACCGAAGCAACATTTGCGGCGAGTTGCTTGCTGTCGGTCAGAGTTAGCCGATTAAAGTTCTCGCCGACACAGCAGCGCGTATGGGGGGCAAGAACAAGCAGCGGACCAAGGGGAACGTGCGGGTGAGCGGCTGGGAGCTTCGTAGCCGCGGCGTGATGCGGAGTGTAGGCCCAAGCGCCGTGCATGCCTGGATTGTGTGCCGTGCGAGGGTTGAAGGAAGCCGTCGGAGATGATGAGTGGTTAGTGGGTGGGAGTGGAAGTTGTACAGGTTGTTTGTTTCTCATGCCTCGCGTTGTTGGCGGGAGTCACGCTCTCATGCCGTGGCGGTGAGGGTAACCCTGTTGCTGTCCTGAGTTGTAGTATGCAGTGCCATGTCAGGGATACAATGGACACGTGGAGATGTGGGGATCGGGAGCGAGACCGAAGAACTACGAGACAGTCGCAGAGAAAGGCAGCGATGTGGACAGAAATATAGACACGGAGAGAGGAAGACACATGGAGAGCGACACGTGGACACTGACCCAGAGAAACATTGATAGACACAGAGACAGAACGGAAAATATAACCAGACGGAGAGACTTGTATACTGTTATGAGAGACTCAGAAACATGAATACGTACATATATAGACACATAAAGAGAGACACACAGACAAACACTGAGACATATAAACGCATAGAGACATGCAGACAGGATTCGAGAGAAACAATGACAGGGAGAGATACTAAGCACGACGAGGGACAGGCCGACAGTTAACAGGTCTGCGTTAACAAAACAAAGCTACAGGTACAATTCCCAGACAGACATGGTGAGAGCCACAGATACACATTTGCGCAGTTGTATAGGTATAGAGACACGAGGAGAGTGGTACAGGTTGAGGGACAGACACAAACGTATGGATTATGGCGAGGCTTTGTGGGGTGTGGGTAAGGCCTAAGAAATCCTCTCAAACGCTCTTTCGGGATACCTGTGTCGAGCGTTGGATTAAGACCCGTTTTAGTGTTAGAGCAAGGCTTATCACGTTTAAGGTATAGGCACGTTTTGGATTGTAGTCAAAGGTTATGGCTTCGTTGGATAGGCTTGTCGGATAATACTTTAAATGGTTAGGGTTCTGGTCTAAGCTTGATCGGTTCATTGTTTATGCTGGCTAGTTACGTTATGGCTAAGCTTGTTAAGGCCAAGATTAAGCTAGGCTGGATGTAATCAGTGCTTGTGATTGGCATAATGAGGTTATAGGTTGATATGACATGTTTAATTTATAGGTAAGGGCTTTACCCATTCAAGTTAGGGCTAGGGTTTGTTAGCGTCTAAGTTAGGACTAGGCTTCTATGGGTAGAGGCGAGGTTATCTATGGCTGGGGTGGTTGCTTGTTTTGTTAACATGCAATGTGATTCTATATGGATCAATTACTTGTTTGCTTGTAATTTAATTCCAGTGTCCCATGTTGTTCTTATAAGTCGCAGTGATTTTACATATGCCCCAATTGTCACCAGCAGTGCTGTTTTAGTTGGATTCACCATCACCAGCCCACGTGTTCCCAGCACGTGGGCTTACAGCTCCCTGTGTTAAGCGTATTTATTTAACTTTGATTTGTTATAAATTTATCACTTTTCATCTGTTCCTTTTCACTTTAGTTAATAGTTTGTTTTTATGTAACTTTGGTGTTTGTTTTTGTTGCGTGACAGGCTCTTATTGTTGCTTGTTTTTTGTCTGATGTACGCGGCCGACTCCTGGTCCAGTTTATGTAAGGCCTGCCTTGCCTAGACTCGCCTCGTGGTGTGGCCCAGGTGTCGCGTGTAAAAGTTCTGTTTTTGTTATAAATAGCTGCGTTTTTTGTTTACTGTTGCGTGTGTCTATGTATATGTTCTTGTGCTTCAATGTTAATTGTTTAATTTAAATTGGCGTTGTTTCCCCCTCATGTCTGTCTCTGTCTTCCAGTTTCACGACCTTGCAGTGTATTCGAAGCAGCCTTAATCATTGGATTTTTGTTGCTTTGTTTTTTTTAATTAGTTTTTTTTGTCGTTGTTGACATGCCGTTCTCTCCGCGGCCCTTGTGCAGCGCTTTGTGAACCTCGGGTGAAGGGCGCTGTATAAAATGCTATTATTATTTGTAAAAGTAGCCCATGCGTCTCGTGATGTTACACCATTTTGCTTGCCTTTGTTCAGTGCTATATATAAAGTGGCTGACATTGTTAACAACTGTGAACTCTGTGTTATATCATGTTTAAAGGGACCATGCTGATAATACTGTGTGAAAAGTTCCGCGCAATCGGAACTAGTTAAAAACGGAACTAGTTAAAAACGCCTTTCACATCACTTAAATACCTATACAGTGTAGTTCTAGCCCACGTTTCTTGTGCAGCTTTCGTGTACACCTATAATAGGAAGTCATGTGTAAATGTATAACGTTGCATAATATATCCCTTTTATGGGTTAGAGATACCGAGTGAAGCTGATTGCAACTCCAACATACCGGTGTGCGGAAGTAGTAAAGAATTGGCAAGTTTTGTTCACGTGATAAACCTTACTAATTGGCTGTCGGATGGAGGCAGGTTTACGACAATTATATTTTTTACAGGATCCAACCCATAAAGGGATATATTATGAATAACATTGGTCACGAAAGCCTTAATTTTAAATAAAACGCTGCAGTCCATATATTGTCACTGTTTTCTTGTGACTTAGTCTGCATTATTTATTAAATATTGATTACATAACATGCTGTGCGCGTTATTGTGTAAACACACACGGGATTGTACTACCGGTTACTCTTTGAGCCACAGAGGCATCTTACAGTTTAAACTGGTCATTTTCTTAGTCTGCCCATATCGCAGGGTCTTCAAAGTGAACTTTAAATAAATTTAAAAGCATTGGTAATTCCCAGCTGCAGAATTCTGTTATGCAATGCAAGCTACCAACGTAATTGATTACACACTGATTCTGACACTCACAATGCTTTTGATTAAATCGGACATCTAAGAATACATTCATTTCCATACATATTCTATCGCTGCGTTAATGGAATGAATGAGAGACCCTGGATTCGGACGCAGGACCTCAGCAGTGCCAGCTCGGTGTTCCAATCCTCTGAGCCACCCCACCCACCACCTATGGCTGTCACGCCGATAGAGGGTGCTATAGCTCTCATCGCCTGATTGCTCACACACGTTGTGCGCCCTGCAACCCCCCAGCCGTCGAGCAGCGCCCACGCCGCTGAGCTGCTCGCGCGGGATGTCGGCTCCGTGCCGGGATTCCTCGGCTTCGGTGGCGCCGCCGGCGACATCGGTTTCGGCGCTGCCACCTCCGAGCTCCGTGCCGGCGCTCTGACCTCGGAGCTGGGCTTCGTGCCCGCGGTGCAAGGAACGGAGGACGTGGAGAATGTCGTCGACCCAGACTTCCGCCTCGTGCTGCGCAAGCTCTCCAAGCGCGATACGACCACCAAGCTCAAAGTATGCGAGCCACACAGGGTGGTGGTCCTACTGCTTGTAGACTGTACACGGTTCTGCTTTTGGGGTTTAAGCTGGACTGTGTAGGCCTATGTTGGTACTGCTTGTAGAGTCTGCAATGTAATTATTGTATGGTCTACACAGTATATCTTTGAAAGGTCACATTACTGTTCCTAGGACACACTAATACTCTTCAGGTCACACATTCAGGTGGTGATGCGGCCTAGCAATTGCATGCTCACCGCTTGTTGCAGAGATTCACGGTTTGAATTAAGCGGCCACCCTAATTATTACTTCAGGTGTAAGATATGTATAATATGTTTTTCCTGCTTCCCAGTGGTTGTGAATCGTCTCATGCATTATATTCCCAAGAATAGGCCATATTATGCCACCGTCGGAATCCACAGATATTCTACGTTTTACTCGCACATTACTCAATTGTGATTCTACATATCAATCATCGCCCCTTACTGGCAGAGTAAGGCCCCATAGGTCACTTTTGCAAAGGAGATTATCCTGGTGTCTTGAGTTCTCAGCATACACTACTTGAAACGGTGATGATATTTCTTGTACGGCCTGTATGGTACTGATTGCAGCATCTGTACGTTTTTTACTCTGAGGGCTGCAAAGTATTCTTCGAGGAGTCTGGAAAACCACATCATGAGAAGAAAGAGTGATGCATAGGTGTCATGCACGAGCTTGTAGGTTGCATCAGGTGGATGGTTACACTTGAGAGTTGGGGATAGGAAGGGCACTCTCTATGGGGTGGCGCCGGAGCGTGGATGCTGCTGCGTGCTGTCTCAACACATGCTCAAACACTCGACGTGAGTGCTGCGAGTGAAGGAGTGTTTGTTTTTGTTCGTTTGTTCAGGCAATGCAGGAGTTCGGAGCGATGTGCAAGGAGAAAGATGTTGATGTCGTTAAAGCCATCCTGCCTTACTGGCCTCGCCTCTACAACAAAATGTCCACGGTAAAACTGTCCCGTTGTTTATTAAGCTGACATTGTAGTTTTTATTTATGTTTGTTCATGCTGTAAAAGTATATACCTGTTGGTGTTTCAGTGTTAGTTGCTGCAGGGCTCTATTGCCAGTTCAGGTCAGTGCAGGGAAATACCTTATTGTACTGTACCGTGTTCCAACATCTATGTTCGCTGCCTTTACAAACCCATCGTGGCCCCAACACCCTGTACGGCTATCAAGAAAGAACAGCTATAGAGAGCAATTCTCATACATTTAACCGTGAAAATCTCCAACAATGCATATAGGTCTCCACCCAGTGGGCCGTGCCTGGCAGACTTCCTCGGGGAGCCTGCCAGGGGGCATCCTTACCCTCGGGTGAAAGGCGCTCTATAAAATGCTATTATTATTATTATTATCTGCCCGAACCACCTCAACTGGCTCCTCTCAATCCGTAGAAGCAGCGACTCTACCCTCCGCGTAACAATTGCTCTTCAAACGAAACGAGAGCCGCCTTGCGTGTCCGGCGCCCCGCAGGATTCGGACCGCCGCGTGCGCGAGGCGGCCCAGGTGGCGCTGCAGCAGCTGGCGTCCCGCGTCCGCCGGGCCCTCGCCCCCCACCTCAAGGCCGTGATGGGCGCCTGGCTGGTGGCGCAGTGCGACGGCCACGCGCCCGCCGCCTCCGCCGCCCGCGCCGCCTTCTGCGCCGCGTTTCCGCCGGCCAAGCAGCCCGAGGCCCTCGCCTTCTGCAAGGAAGAGATCCTGAGCGTACGTGGGGGGCGGGGGAACCTGGTGGAAACCCATACAGGACAGAGGGAGAACACACGAGCGCTTTTCACAAAGCGCTGCGCAGGGCTGCGGAGAGAACGACATGTCAACAACGACAGAGAACGGAAAATCGGCAACACATTTTTTTTTGGGGTTTGATTTGAGGTGTGTGCATGCAGTTCACAAACCGCTCAGCCACTGAGCCAGCATGGCTGATCTCTTGGGTTCAAGCCCTGGGTTTGAGTCTCGCATGGGGCTCATAGTGGTGACGCCAGAGCCACGGAGCCACCGTGGTCGAGAACCTTTGGGCTCGAGTATCTCTGCGACAATCTCAAGAGGCTTGTAACAGCTGTGTCTGAGTTATTGAGCCAGCACTGTTGATATGTTAGGTTAAAGCTCTGGGGTGCAGTGTCTATCTTTCTCTAATGGGAGTCTTAATGGCCGTGTCAATCAATGGCTGAGATCCTGGGTTCAAGGCTTGTTGCTCGGTGTCTCTCCCTCTCTGCCGGCTCGTAATGGCCGTGTCACAATCGTTGAGCCTTGCGATGTCTGTTTATTTTGCATGAACACCACAATCGCTGTTTTAAAGCAGAGCAGAGATAATGGGTTAGAATCGTAATCTTATTATCGTGGAGGGGTTTTCCTCTTCTAATTTACTCCAGAGCGATGTCAGCTGCAGTCTAGCACTCCTGGTAGGGTCTCTGGGTGAACAGGTCTGGAGTCTAGCACTCCTGCTAGGGTCTCTCTGGGTGAACAGGTCTGGAGTCTAGCACTCCTGCTAGGGTCTCCCTTGGTGGTGAACAGGTCTGAGGTGAGGTTCCAGACAATTAACGATCCAAAGCTCCTCTGACCGGTGACAACACTAACAGATGGGATGGTTTCTTTTATTCTGTATTCATTGCTGTTGTACAATTGATGCTATTTTTCTGATTTTGCTTGCAGCACCTCCAAGACAATCTTTTCAAGCAAACTCCAGACACATTAAGCGATCCACAGTGAGTGTTTACACATTGCATATTAATCAATATGGATTTACTTTCCATGATTTACAATGCGTATTCATTCAATGTTGTGGGTATTCGTTTGAAGAGAGATCTACTCAGAGGTGTGAGGAAACCGCAGAGAGGTGGGGGGGGAGGCAGCCACGCGGTTAGCCGGCGCCAACCCACCAGATACTGTGTTTTGCATATTATGACGTTATTGGCCAATTAATTAGTATTTTTTAGGTATGGGAGGAAACCGGAAAATCCAGAGGAACCGACGCGTAACAGGGGGAGAGAACACACAAACTCCGCACAGATAGGTGACCCGAGGCGGGAATCAAACCACCTCTGGCACATGTTACCACTGCATAGAGACCCTGCCACACAGGGGTAATCGCGTGTGTGTGCGTGCGTGTGTGTGCGTGTGTGTGCCGCTCAGGGCGAGCGCGGACGAGAAGGAGGCTCGTCACGTGCGCGTCGTCACCTCCTCGCTGCTGGCGCTCAAGCGGCTGCTGTCGCTGCTTCCCTCCTCCGAGCGGCCGGCGCTGTCAGAGCGCCTGGCAGCCCTGCTGGCGCAGCCCAAGCTGTGGAAGTACAGCAAGCACAGCGCCCCGCAGGTGAAGCCGCGATCGCGGGCGCCGCTCGCGAGCCAGTGTGCAGGGGGCCACGCGGCCAAAAAATGGGTTTCAAATCGGCAGCCTGTCGCTTACGCTGTCGGTTGTTGTTGTTGTCGTTGCCTGTTTAATCGGCTGTTATCCAGGTTGATCCGGGTTGACCCGGGTTAGCCGATTGCCTTGTAATTGTGGAGGTATGATGCATGCGGATTGATAGTTGTATTGAACCTCCCCCCTAGACCTGTTAACCAAGGGAGACCCCAGCAGGAGTGTTAGGCTCCACACTTGCTCATCAATGGAGACCCTACCAGGCTCCAGGCAGCATAGCTCTGTGCGTCATTGGAACACGCAAACCCCTCCACCCTGATACAGTTACGGTCTATGGGGGTCATGTCTGTAAATACGATGAATCATTCTCCAATGTTCCACCAGGATGATGTCGTTGAGTCCCAAGACAAATTGGGGATTATTTGTCAACTTATTAATGGTTTCGTAAGCGCTAAGAAATCTGATTAACGCGAACGTCCGCATACGCAAGAGGACAACACTGAAAATGCATGCGGGCAGGCCATCGACCTGCCATCTTTATCCCGTCCGTCCCACGGGCTCCGTGGCTTGGGCGAATCACGCAGCACGCAAAGGCCACAACTATGACGATCGCCTCACCGTCGTTAAGCGGGTCCATTAGCGACGCTACCAAGTCTTGCGATCTCACCTCACCTCACCCTCCTCTCCCCTCTCCGCTCCCCTCTCCGCCCCCGCGCGGGGCGACTGCGCAGGTGCGAGCTGCGCTGTACGAGGTGCTGTCGGCGCTGTGCCGCGTGGAGCCCGAGCTGGCGCGCGGGGAGGCCAAGCGGCTGTGCCCGACCGTGCTGCTGGCGCTGGATGAGACCGATCCCGTGGCGTGCGCGCCGCTCTGGGAGGCCGCCCTGCTGGCCGCCTCCACCATCGAGGTGCCACCGACAAACGCACAAAGATCCCTCGTGTAGCCGTAACAGACCGTAGGGTTGGCGAGTAATAATTTTACATTTATAACGCGCGCACATTCATTCACTGTTGAAGGTACTCATTCGACGAGATAACGACTCCGAGGCGTCGCGAGGAAAGCGCAGAGAGGCGGATGAGGCAGGCAGGCGGTTTGCCGGCGCCATATTGCCACACATTGCTTCCTACCCCGCACCAAACATCTTTACGGTCGATCCATTCCGATGACCCCTGCGCCTTGCTTTCGCCGCGTGTCGCTGGCGCCGCTTGTGGGGCTACAGGACTGCTGGGCGCACGTGAGCGCCCACAAGGGCGTGCTGCCGCGCCTGTGGGCCGTGCTGCGCGACGGGGCGCGCGGCCTCGCCGCCGTGGTGCACCCGCATCTGCTGCCCCTGCTGGGCCTCATGCCGCCCGCCGTCACGGGGCCACGCGCGCTCTTCTACCCGGTGCTCTTCTGCAGCCTGCGCCAAGGGTGAGCGCGGGGAATAGGAAAGGGGGGGACGAGGGAGGGAGGGGAGGGGTGGGGGGAGGGAGGGAGGCAAGGGTCGGCAGAAGGGAGGGAGGTAAGCATGTGGAATTGAAGGAGGGAGGGAGGTAACCGTGTGCAAGTGAAGGAGGTAAGCGTGTGGGAGTGAGGGTGGGAGGGAGATCAGGGTGGGAGTGAGGGAGGTAAGGGTGTGGGTGTGAGTTTAGTGAGGATGTGGAAGTGAAGGAGGTCAGTGTGGGAGGGGTGTAAGGGTCGGATGTAGGGAGGGGGCTAAGGTTGGTAGTGAGGGAGGCAAGGGAATGGGAGGGAGCGGTAGATGAGAGTGTAGGGGGAGCACGGCTGACAACATGCACGTCAGGATCAGTTGTGTCCGCTGTGATTAATTGCGATGTGTTGTAATTTTGGGGTTTGTGATTCCGTCAGATAATTCAGAGTTATTGAGCTAGCAAAACGGGGCCCAAAAACTCCCTTGGGGTGATCTGCCCAAGCTATGACCCGCTGAGATGGATGGCTCACCGAGGCAACAAGATAAGGGTGCGATTGAAGACATTAAAAAAGAGATAGAAATGTGGAAGCTGTAGATAACGCATAAATTAGTGATATAAAACTGAACCAAAGACAGATCAGAGAGATTTATACGATAGGAACAGAATAGTGAGATATAGGCCAGACAAACAAGAGAGGGGTGAGACATCTGGAGCCAAGATCTAGAGATTAGTCATGAGGTGTAATATGTTATGACATTACAATACCTGCAGTTACTTATTTAAAAATGTAAATTTGACACCTACACACACACATAACCAGATGAGTGCATTAATCCTGAAGGTTTCTTTATTTTAGGAATACCTAAGTGATGTAAATTAGCATTAATTTACATGTGTAAACGCGTTAACATGGTGCATGAAAGGAACATATAAACTGCTGCACGCGAGTTCCTTCGATAGGGATATTAAAGTTCAACAGTGCAGTGCAGATTCTCGAAGGATATTATAGCACACGGTTGTAAAGTGGTGTTAAAGGAAGGCACGCAAAAGGGTACAAAACATCTCTTGTAAACAACACCTCGACTCCGAGTCCCCGGCCTATCTGACGCATCTCCACGCGGCGAGTCACCCATCCAGCAGTGGATTGACGAGAGCGTCGCACGTGGACGCACGCGGCTGACGCCGAGTCTCGCGATTGCGGAACCCGCCGCTTGTGCCGCAGCCTGGGCAGCGACGCGGCGCAGAGCAGCCCCTCGGAGCGGGCCGCCATCGTGAGGGCGTTCGCCGATTGCTTCCGGCTGGCGGTGCACGAGAGCGTGAGCGACGGAGAGAGCGGCGAGCAGGGGGCAGAGACGGGGGGGCATGGAGAGGCAGGCGGAGGTGCTGGTGATGCTGGTGGAGGTGGTGGAGGTGCTGGTGATGCTGGTGGAGGAAGTGGAGGTGCTGCCCTCCGCAAGGCCCTATTGCACGAACAGGTGGGTGGAGACGCGGCGCGATGCTAACGCCATACTCCTGGGGCAGTCCCTCTGCTGATGCGTCTGGTTGACTAATTCAATTAAATTCAACTTTATTGTCAATTCTGCTATTTGTACAGGACATATAGAGGATCCAAATTCCGGTTCTCTCAGACCCCGGTGTTGGCATATACAATCCATCATGTAGGTTTTCGCGGCTCCCCCGTTGATGCCTCCAACGTGGGAGGCGAAATGTCGCGAGCGAGAGAGGGAGAACCCTCGACACGGCTATCTTGAAAGAACAGTTCTGAAGAGCAACCGTCAAAATTAGTAGTATGTGAGTAAGGGCAACTTTTCTGAACCAGTCGAATTTTACACCATGGTTGTTATCAGGGGATTATCAGCATGCCCTGTCTTATTTGTATTGTGCATCTCGCTGAAGACGTCTTGTTTATTTTGTTTGTTGTATGGGCTAGCTGGTGTTTACTGATTGTCACTATTTGTGCCACCTCGTATTTTTTATTTTGTTTGCACTACCGTCAGTTCCGCCTCATTCACGAGTGTAAGGCTGTCTAACCCAAACACAACACTTACCCGCAAGAAAATATTTACCTAAAAACGCTGCATTGACCGAGTGTAAAAATCTGTTCTCGCACACACGGAACTACACGTGTGCCATTGGCGTAAGAGACGCATCGTGCCGGGGAGGTTTTAACGACAGGGGGCAACGTTGCTCCGTGCATCCTCACGTCAGTGACACAGCTCTCTGGTTTAGAACAGAACTACGTTCTCTATCAGGGGTTTCCAACCTTTTGCACCTCCAGGCCCACGTGGCCCACTTGGGTCTGGTCTCCACGCACCGCTGAGTTTTGTTCGCGGCCCACTGATGGGTCACGACCCACCGGTTGAGATGTGAGAGATAGCTGTGATGTCTTATCTGGCGTTAAGCACATTACGTGTGTTTGGCAAGTTGCGTGTGTAATGCGATACCTGGCGTTACGCACATTAGGACAACACACCACAAAATATGTCTTGTAGGTTTCGTCAGAGCTCCACGGAGGTTCCTTCAGGTCTGGGGCAGAATGCTACCTTGGGCCGCCTTATTCCATCATTCACAGGCACATTGTTGGGATCTCTTTTGTGTGAGACCCATGTCAAATCGCATCATTTTTCCCTCCTTCTGAGCGGCCCTGGGTGTCCATCGTAATGCATGTCTCCGGTTCCTGTCACCATTTGTTGGGCGGCAGGCTGGTACAGTGGTAACATCTGCGCTTCACAGAAAGAAGGTCCTGCCCAAGACAGTTAGATTCCCACCGTGGGCTCCTTTCTGTGTGCAGTTAGTGTCTTCTCTCCCTGTTCTGCATGGGTTTCCTCCGGGTTCTCTGGTTACGTCCCATAACTAAAAACACTAATTAGTTTAGCCGATAGCATCATATAATATAGGACTGAGTGTCTATGGGATATTGGCACCAGTTAAGCATGTGACTGTCTTCCCCACCCCGCCTCTCTGCGGTTTCCTCTCTCTCTCTTTAAACTAATACCTTCAACAATGAACGAACACTGTGCCACGTGTTATAAATCGTACTATTATTACTAAGTGCTTATCGGTGCTGGTCGGAATGCGTGAGTACACTCACTTCTCGCGTTTGCCGTCCGTTTGGCATGGCCCGCCGCTAATTCGTCCAAACCTCGCGTCGCGTCTCAACAGATTCCAGCGACCGGCCCGTGTTTAACGGGTACATTCTGTCCTCGCCACCGTGCCTTTTCCATAGATCGATGCGCTCGTGTCACTTTAATCGGAGAAATGCAACCCGTTCAGAAAGGAGCCTTCAAAAAATACACGACGAATATTTGCCCTAATAACCCGCCGAGGCGTTCGGGGACGAGATGAGTTTATCCTGAGCCCCTGCGGGGCAGACGCGGCGATTGAAGTGCGCGATAACGGCGGCGCGTCTGCTTATCGTTAAGCGAGAGCGGTCGGGCCTGCGATGCTGTACGGCGTCTCGGTTACATAACGCCTCCGCTGCCCCGCCACCTTGGAAACCTGACCTCCGCGGATGAACAAGACGCTGAGCAGCGTTGGGGCCTGGTCAGTGTTGGGGCCTGGTCAGCGTTGGGGCCTGGTCAGTGCCTGCGTCGGAGGAGACCACCAGGGATAGCTCAGGCAGCCCCGTAGGTGTGTCCCTGGGAGGGATTTTCGCTGCCCTCTTGGCTGTAGGTTGGATAATTAAGCCGTGCACTAGCAGTCGTTTCTAGGAATGTGTATGGTGTGGTGGTCATAGACATACGTACGGACACACTGAAGGGACGGCTATGGAGAGCAGTTCTGGTGCATCGAGCCATGAAAACCGACATCAGTACGTATTCACACTGATACTGTATCTGTGAACACATCTACAAAGACAAAGATTCGCCCGTATTGTCTGCACAGTTAGGGATAAATGCTTGTCAGCAAGCACTGATGGGAGGTCGGCACAGCAGTCAGGGCGATGATGTGGCTAGCACCCACACCTGGCTGCCTTTGTCTCCACAGTTGCGATGTTTACACATTGTACCTGGTACATATTCTTTCAAGGCTGAGTTGCTGACATATTTAGGAGTACATTTGTAAATGTATATTAAGACATGAAAAACACATCCACACGTGCACACAGGCGTGCACTTACAACACATGTTTCGACTAAAAAAGATCCCCCGCATAGCCTTAACAGACTGTAGGGGCAAGTGCCGTTAGCGACCAACAAACACGCACACACAGACACCGATGTAAGCACACACAATTGTGTACACACACACATTCGCTGATGCAGACACATGCAGAAACACAGGTGCACGCACACACGCACACACAGACCTCCAGTAGCCAGCTGGAATGGACAAGCCATCGAACTACAAGTGCAACGCAATTGAACTAAATGTTAAACACACTATATTTTTGGTTCTAAAAGGGCTTTTGAGAACAATTTCCATTTTCTAATTATAAAGATGAAATAGGAGGCAGACAAGAGCAGTTTGGAGTGCTTTTTGGAAACTGAACCTAATGAAAAGCAACATGGCAATGCGCCTAAAAAGAATGTTTTCAATCAGTGCGTATTACCTGCTATAACGTACGACAATAATAATAACAACTTGTAACGCGCCGCACGGTCTCCGCTCGCTGTCGAAGAGCGAGAACGCACGGGCGGTGCGAAGAGGACAGTCGGGAGGACAGTGGCCCGGCGCCGTAACGGTGAGATGGATTTTCGCATTCCAACAGCGTGAGAAATGGCGACTGTTTTGCGAGACCATCCAGCAGCGGATTGGCAGAAGACGGTGATGATCGTGAGTTTTGAACGGTTTCCACAGCCACGTGACGAACCTGGTAAAAGTTCGCCAGGCTTTACGCTTCCGCCTCCTCATTCCCGCTCGTCCACCTTGCACATCTGTCGGGATCTCCTGATCCTGTTGTTGTTCCGTCTGTGCATTAACACCCTCCGCCCGGGTCTCTCGACGCTCACTCATTCTGCTCATTCTCCGTCAAGCCTTTCCCGTTTTGTCTTCGGCTCCCTCCGTTCCAGCCGATCTCTCTTCCCGCGCCAAAATCAACCGTCGGCGATCCACTTGATTTTTTTTTTTCCCACGAAAGCCGAGCGCAGGAATAAAGAAAGCCCTAATATAAAATAACAAAAACGTCCTTTGCACGCGGTGCAAAAACAGGTAGTCGGGGCCCTGAAGTGCGAAGCTCCAGACCAGGATCAGATCGTTGGTGAAAAAATCACATATTTGCTCTGTAATCCTAGTGCTTCCTTTCGGCCGCGGCAAATATTTTCTGACCCTCGGTTCGCCCGGTGGAGGATTAAAGTGTGCGCCTCATCCGAGCGTGACGCCGCCTTGACCGGTGCTTGCACTGCCGAGCGCTCGCGGACGGAGGAAGTCTGGAGCGATGCGCCCATGTCCGTGGCGTTAAGAGTAATCTGCAAATTTATAACGCGCCGCGCGGTTTCGTTCACTCTCAACTCGGAGGTGCGAGGACAGGTGTGGGAGGGGGAGGGCAGTCACGCGGTAAGCCGGCGCCAACATTTGCCAGACACTGTGTCCTCTATATTAAGTAGTCGGACAAATAGTGAGGTTTTGCTTTGGGAGGAAACCGGAGGACCCGGCGAACACACAGAGGCCACACGGAAAGGGATCTAAGCCGGGAGTTGAACCCGGGTCCTTGGTGTGAGGTGCGAGTGGTTCCACTCGGCATTAGAGAGGACGACTTTTGTGTCCTCAGCGTCAGGGCACGGTTGAGATCGAGGGGTGACGGAAATTAGCCTTTGTGCCCCGGTGCATGGTCGGAGCGTTGGTGTCGTGAATTTTTTGTGGAATGCGAGTGATGTTGATGATGATGCATGGATTAGTCAATTGAGATAGATTAGTGCAACGCGCGCATTGACTAGTGTCTGTCTGAACCCTTTCAAATGACAGACGTGACATTTAGCCTAAAAGGGTGAACACAACAAAATGAGAACAGACGTAACAGGGTGCTACAAACGAAACTAGTCAAAGTATTTGTTTTATATTCGTGCTTGTTTTTCATATGTTTCTCTCAAATTGCCACTCTGATTCTTAACAATTCTTGGCGGTGAATGAAATTGCTGGGTGCTGAATCATTACTGTATTCCTAATGGTTAGGATCCTGCAATGGACATTAAACGAATATACATGGGTTCTAAATCGTATTTATTACATATTGATTATTAGCGCACACGTTGTAGGTGTGATAAATCCTGTTATTGTTTAAAGTGAAGGGACAGGTATCTTATGGAAGTGTATTGTCTTATTACACTATTTCGTGTCCTGGATTTGCTCACATCACCTGGTCGTGAGAAATCCCCTCAACTTTTGCGGTCCTTTATGTACAGTCGACGCACAATCGCAAACAGGTGCCAGGATTTGGCACCTCGCGCTTGAAACCGCTCTTGTATTTTCAGGCCGATGCGTTTGTAGCATTGGATACGTATGCACGCGCGCGCACGTGTGAGCGTGCACGCCACCCGTGTGGGTGTCCGTGCGTGCATTTTCTTATTTTCTTTACGGGAAAAAAGATACACTAATGCGTCTCCAAAAACAATACATCCTCCGTCTCAACTGGACACTTTTAATCTCGCTGCCAGATGGCCCCGGGGGCGGTTTGCAGCGACCGTGTCGCGAGCCTCCGCATCTCGTGTGAGTTTTCGCTCGTTTCGGTGCGCAGGTGCCGGACCTCGGTTTCCGTCTGAAAAGAAATGCAGTGGACGCAGCTCACGGATGAGTGAGTGTGGCCGCCCGCGAGGCATTTGTCTGGCAGCGTGGCAAGATCCTGCCGTCTCGGTCGCAATTTCGCTCGCCAAAAAATTGCTGCGTGTCTTTTTGTCGCCGACGTGCGGCAAGAAACGGAGAAAACCCACCGTTAGAGACGCGCTGGATAGTAAAACAACAAATGCGGTCCAAAGCTACACCGCACAATAAAACATACGTGCACGGTGTTTTTCCTTCCTGTTATAAGCCAGTGGTTACGGTGATGGTGAGTTTTAGTTTGTGCTTGACGATCAATTCTTGTGCATTCTGTTATTTCTTAAATTTTAATTCACACTAACATTTATCTTACACCGTTTTCATTGCCGGAAATGTATGTTAGGGATTTACTTCAGGATCTGGGCTGTACTCATTACGATAACAAGCAACATCCATGATCTATCCACTGCTGAACGAAAGCCTCTCTCCCAAGCTGGCACCATTTCTCAGTCGCGCGACACGGCATTCCACCGAGCCGACTTCATCTCTCCGTCTCTGCAGTTTGGACGTCCTCTTGGGAGCATGACTGCCCTTGTATATGCTATCAGCACACAATTCAAAATATTGCCGTTTAATCCCCTCCTTGCGGTATCGGCTCTATTAGCGGGAATGTGATGTTCCTTCCGTGTCTTTGTGTTTGTATTCTCCTGGTGCTGTGCGTGACGTCACACATTGCAGGAACATGTTCCATACTCGGTGCACAACAGCGGGGTAATGGAGGGGTTTGGTTGCTGAGATTTTGTACAAATAATGAAAATTCTGTGCCACGTTTGGTTATGTTTTCCACGTTTCTCCATCCTTTGTCCGTCTTTTCGGTGAAATTAACTGGAAAGTTGGAACGCCGGTGCTGGTTTTTGTTATTCCTAAAACTGCTCCAGCTACTTTTCGTCAAATTACGTGTAATAATCGACGTGTTTAACACGTGCAGCTTTACTGTGTTGACCTTGTTTACAATGGCCTGCATTTGCACTGACACAGAACCCCCTAGCTGCCCGTTAATGGTAAATAAATGGGCCAATACATCTACACCAATTGACACTAATCACAATCAAGAAATGTACTCATTAATTTACGTTACAAATGCTCAACACAGTGCACAAGGATTGATATTTACATTGTGCAGATGTGTAAAGCTCCCATATCCGCTGGTGCGATGTGTTGAGAAGTGGCAGCACAGAAAGTAGGTTCATGACCCCCCCTGCAACTGTGTAGACCTTTGGGTGTTGATCGCGTTGCATTGGTGTGTTTTCCCAGAGTACTCTGGTTTCCTTCTCACATCTAGAACACCGATGAATGGAAATGGTCAAACGACCCAATACACTATGCTTTTAAATCTTGCGTGGCTTTCCCTGTACCACTAATAGGTTACTCTTCACCCTTGAGAGATGTGTAGTTGCCACTTTGTCAATCATTAACCAAGAACACTGACCACACTGCCACCTGGCCGGATTAATAAAACCGCTGCAGTTTTACAAAAATCCCAACCTAAAAACAATGCCAGGGAGAAATTGCAAAAACAATCATTGAATCATCTCTGAATTGATGTTGAGCGTTCCTCCTCTTTGTTGATTTAAGTTTGTCACGGCTTGATCTGTGGTGAGAATCACTCTCAAGAGATGCTCTTTTGGGATAGCCTCTTAAAAGCTACTTTTTCTGGATAGCCATGTCGAGCGTTCCTCCTGTGTGCCTTTCACGGACCGATGTATGAGAATTGTTCTCGACCTGCTCTTTCGGGATAGCTGTCCCGAGCGTTCCTCCTCCCTCCTTCACGACGCCTCTCTTGGAGCCGCCTCCAGCGTGGGAGGCGAGGCGTCGCGAGTGAGAGCGAAAGAACGCTCGACACTGCTATCCCGAAAGAGCGAATCATCTGTGAGTTGGAAGTGTTCTGCAGCGGCTCGTCAGGAGAAGACGTCCATTTACCGTCGCCTCGAGCGAGTTTGTCACCGTGACCGTAATGGTTTTAAGAGTGAGACATCGGGGCCATCGGGGCTCTGGAGCGGTTATGAACGTCCGCTTACAATAACAACCCGACAGAGATTCAGGTGGCGATAATGTCCGGGGCAATTTGCACAGCTGCGGCATCTGATTCTGCGCGCTTGCCGAATCAAAACGCCCTTGTTTTAAATCCGTACATTTTTTAAACGCTCCGATAAGGTCACATACGGTACAGTTAATGTCCCAACAAATTTGATGGCCGTTTGAAGTTTGAACCCTTGACTCGGCTCAATGTGCTCAATATAGTTACTCCTGGCAGCCAAGGGAAACAAGCGCGGCCGCCTTGAAATGTTTCGCTCTCTGTAATCGGATTGCGTATCAGCCACATGGCGTGGGTAGCCCTACATTCTGCCCGGATGATTGGAACGATACTTTGAACACGGTTGAGATCACTCGCGACGTTCTGTCCTCCTTTGCAGTCGTTGTTATATTTTAGTGAAGCCTCACTCAAAGACTCTTTTTCAGGAGGCTCTTGGCAAGGTTCCGCAGAAGGAGGCGAAGTTGTTGCTATTCGTAACCCCGATTGAGTAATACGCAGCATCGGATGACTGCCCAATACCAGTTACGTAGTATTTTTTTTTACGAACATTTCTTTTTTTTTACGTGATATCAGAGAACGTGCAAAATAAGGGGGAACATAGAGACTGCAGAAACGCGCCCAAGCCAGGGACCAAACTCGGGAACTTCTTGCCGTGAAGCACGAGCGTTGCCAGTGCGCCACAGTACTGGCGTGATCGGTGTTTGCGATCGCCCGATGTCCACCTCGGCTAAACGTCCGTATCCAACGAGCGCTGTCGTGTCAGGGGAGCCGTCTGAAAAATTGCTTTGAAACAAGATAATGCGCATACCTGGCCTCCCCCCCCCCCCATTATTAGCGTTATTGACGTGGGAACCGTAAGTGCTCGACAATGTAATTTTTCACCCGTTACGTCCCGGCTAATGAGAGACAGATCCAAACTCTTGTCCGTCCTAGTTTTTCCCCACTGTCCCCCACGTGTGTCTCATTAACGATTCCCTCTGTGGACTCCGGCTAATTGATAGCATGGCAAAGGACCCTCGCGTCTTTGGGATGCCCCGATGCGCTGTCAGTGTACTCTGCCTAGCCCCAAGTGTATCCACAACGCTCGGTCAATTGCCAGCCATTCCTACTAACCGCTAGAATGCCATTAGTTCCAATGCACCGCACCAACCTCGTTTCTTAAACCTCCCCCCCTGCACTCTGTCCAACCACAGCAGTACAATGGATACGCCACAGGTCACTTGCGGTTGGGTAAAAGTTTGGTATCTCCACTTCCTTCCAGGACGTCTGGCCAGTGTGGATGAGTAGACCAAATGCCCTCGAGAGAAGCTTTGCAAAGCTCCTTCTAGTGGAGATCCTTCTGACAGCAGTCGTGTTAGCAAGATATTGCATGGCTGCACTTTTACTTTCCTCTCTTTGCACCTAGGGTTGTAGATACTGCATCACACGTGATAGAGCGATACTTAACGATAAACATAGCCCAAACACCAAACAAAAATGCACTTCTTCACGAAATGCTGGTGCTTTTTTTGCATATGCACATATGGGCTGTGTGCCTTTTGCACATTTTTGTGTCTTATTTGAAACGCATTTGTAACGTTATCGCCGATGTATTCCCGTCTTGCTGTTAACCGCAGGCCGGTAATTTAGCAGCATGGTTTGTGTTTTTTCACTAAGACTTTGTACATGGGACACCAAACCCACCGGCAAAGGCGGTGAAGTCTCCGCGTGAGACAGTACAGCAGTAGAGCAAGGAGGTTGCTGACAGGCTATCTTGTGTGGAGTTCGGTTGCTCTCCCGTTCAATCCGTGGGTTTTGTCCAGGCATTCTGGTTTCCTCCCACGCGCGAAATTACTCGTAAAAAAAAAACCCAAGGCATTTGTCAAACATATTGCAGCAAAGGACACCCGTGAAAAACTCAGTTTTTAGACTTTTTGCGAAATTATAACTGAATAAAAAAAACAGGAAACACTGAACCGCAGACACACTAGCCAAATTCCAGAAACTTCTGAAGACATCCACGTAATCAGTACTTGTAATAATTCTTTGTATTCTACGTGTTTTGCATTTTGCAAGTCGCCCTTGGATAAGGGCGTCCGCCAAATAAAGATTAATAACAATTATAAAACAACTCTTAGCATCGGTCGCCCGACCTCCGACCGGAGTAGAACCTTGCGTTACTGCGAGCGCGGGCGCTGCATTCGCCGAGACTGCTGAGCTTGGCAAGAGCCTCGCACATCCTCATCGTATTTAACAGCGTTCCACAGCGCTGTGTACATTAAACATCTGGGAACCATTACAGACACTGGAACCAAAATGTGCTACATTGTTTGGAGGTATTTTTTTTCTTTTTCGCTCTGCAACGAGTTTAATACAGCTATACATCTACACGTCGTCTTTGCCCGTGCGGCCGTTGTGTGCGCCGAAGCAGCGCGCCTATTTGCAAGTGTGCCCGCACGCGTAAATGTGTGTGTGTTTGTTTGCACGCACACCGTACGCGTGTTTATCCTTCTGCAATCACGTTGTTTTAATGTAGCGTCGTTCGTGTATACAGTACGCGATGCGGTTCACCTCATTTTTTACCGTGGAATGCGGCCTGCTGCCTCGTGGGTTCGGAGTCTTTTTTCACTTTGCGCTCCGTCGGAATGGATGCGGCACCAGATTCCTCCGCGGAAGAATTGTTAAATATTTGTGTCTCCGCGTCTGCCGCTTTAAAACGTCTGAAATAGATTTTTATTTTGCATTTCTTGTCAGCGTTTGCAAAAAAAACACAACAACTTCAGGCTGTGCGGCCACCCAGCAAAGATGACTGTTGATGTGTAAACTTGGATCTGGCGATTAAATGTTTTAGTTACATCGCTTTTCGTTTCTGCAGAGAAACAAAACTTAAATTCCGCATGACTTACGATCACAATGTATATGATTACAGAGGCCCGGGCATGACCCTCTTGGGATGTCACATATGCCGCGTTCTCACGTCAAGTTTAAGAATAACCGACGTCCTGGATTGTCGTACAGCACTCTTTATTGACCATGGAGGAGTGATGCAAGCCAGAGTGGCTTTTTAGACCGGCGTGTATGTAACCATAATATTTTCTGCCCTCTATTTGGGTCTTCTGTCAATTGAAGGTAGAAGCGTTCACGTCGCGATCCCTGTCAGGTAGTACTTGGTATTGCCTGCGAATTCTACCAAACACTTCAAGGCCGAGCTGAAAGACAACGATGTCCAGAGGCTGACCATCGTGCTTCGAAGAATCGCAAAGAAGAAGAAGCCGCATACAGCTCATTTGCAAGTCCCATACGTTGTTCTGACACGTGTTTTCGCTGACACCGGTCAGGCAAAACACGTGACATGCTAGCATCAGCTACCTGTTAAGACTACAGGTTTAGCTTAGGCATCCGTTTGGCTCAGAGGGTCAGAGTGCTGAGCTGACACTGCTGACATTCTGTTAAACACAGGCAGCCGCAGTCTTCGGTTCAACCAGGATCTCAAGCATTATTCAATGCAACTTTATTGTCAATTCTGCCATATTTACAGGACATATAGAGGATCGAAATTCCGTTTCTCTCAGACCCTGGTGTTGGCATATGCATGGACTGGAACACAACAACAAAGGTTTAAAAATACTAGATAAAAAACTAAATACTAACAATGTTTTAATATGTACACGTTAAGCTAAGCTAAACGGCTGCTATGCAGCTTGACCCGGGTTGGCCGGTTGCCCCCAATGGTACAGATATTGGAGCAGAATTTTACGGCCAGATGCCCTTCCTGACGCCAACCACCTGGAGGGTGTTCAGATCGCAGATTTATCTGGAACATCCCCCCAGACCTGTTCACCAAGGGAGACCCTAGCAGGATTGCTAGACTCCAGACCTCTTCACCAAGGGAGGCCCTAGCAGGAGTGCTAGACTCCAGGTGACATAACTCTGGGGTTCGTTCAAATACCACTAACCCCTCCACGATAAGGTTGCGATGCATGTCATACCGTTTCTATATTAACAATTCTTTGGGCGGGATGTTTGTGTTATTGTTGTTCAACAGTTGCTGCCCCTGGTGGAGTTGGCCATTGTGGACGCGAAGCTGCAGCAGTCGCCGCTCTTCGAGCAGCTGTCCGAGCTGCTGGCTCATTGGGGGCGGCGATCGGACGACCCCGAGCTGCCGTCCAATCAGAGGCAGGCTTACTGTGAGCTGCTCGATGCATTCTGGGAAAGCGTGGGGAACACGTGTTTGGCACAGGTAAACTCGCACGCGCGCACACCCGCCCGCACTCACACAGTTGTTGAAAGAAGCACAAACCTCAAGAGCGTTTGCCCAAAGGAATAAATTATAAACGCGTTTTTCTAATGTGAGGGGGAGCTGTTCTAAGCAATCAAAAATACATTTATTTTGAAATCTTTCTTCCGAGCCAGTAATTGTAGCTAATTTGTATTATTCTTTTTATCTCTCAGATACAGCTTTAAAGAAAGATATGTCTTTGCTTTCTTTCCTTTGAGTTGTCAAATTAAATATAATTAGAATTTCCGGAAGCCAATATTCTGTTTAGTTAGAAAACAAATTACGATGAAAATTTCACATCTGAGTGAACATTATTTAATGGCGATGCCGATATCCCAAGTGGAGTGGTAATTGATACAAGCACACCTTATATAAGCAAGACGTGTTTACGTTATACTGGTGGAAGACGGCAAGGGAAAGTTCTGATAGAAACAGACTATTTTGGTTATAAGCACGCATGGACTTGCGGGGTGTACCTTACATCCAGCTACTACTGAATTGTAACTTGCATACATTGTCAATCCACTGCTGGATGAGGGCATCCCTCCCCACCCTGCGCAGCTCCTGGGGGTTGTTTGACCTTATTGAACCACTCTGGTCAGTGCGGGTTTGTGAGGGCGGAAAATATAGACGGACCACAGAAATACAGTACAATGGATTTTACTGCACTGCTCATAATGTATACCCACAGCCTACAGCAACCGGTTGTGCATGGTTGTCACCCACCTGAGCACTATCCAGGCTTTGGCCTGTTTAGTGTCCGAGAGCTGGTGAGAATCGGGTGGGTTTAAGCGTTGCAATCAGAAGGTTGCAAGTTCAAATTCCATTTGGGCCGGTGGACTCGGCCTGTTGTCTTTCGGTCACCCAAAATGAAAACCACTTTTTTGTGAGGTTATCAGGGGTTGTCCTGCTGAAATACATGCCCCTGTCATAGGAATATGGAGTTTAACCTCCAGCCAGGATTGTATGCAAGAGAGGAGGGTTGCTGCATATATGTTTGAACAAGGACCTGCTTTGATATTTTCGTGAGTGTTTTCGATAACACAGCAAGAAACTAATTTTCTGCAATTGCTCAAATTGCAACGTGTAATCTAATCTCTGATAATTGAGATTACAAACCTTTTGTAATCTGTTTGGTCATTGTTTTTTTAACCTAGAAGGTATTTAAACTTTTCGTTAGTGAGCATTGTACAAATGGAATGCAATCAATTCTGCTTATTATTTGTAATGTAATATATCATGTTTGGTATTGTTAGGATGGACAACTGTAGAATAGTTTACCCTTTATGGGTAGGTGCCCCTTTGCTCTATATAAATGATGCTAATGATGCTGTTGAAGATAAACCAGCCTGCACAGATTACATCAATAATTACCAAAGTACCGATGTGATTACAATAATTGGGGACACTTAACCTTTTATGGTTAATGCTCCACGGACATTAATGATATCAGTTAAAAGCATAAAAGGGAAATCTACGGCAAAGTACAAATTTAATAAAGACATTTAAATATACAGATGCGTATCTCTATTGCACCAGCCGCGAGCGATAACACTCGTTCAGAAAACACCTGCGCAATCAGAAACAAAACAAAATCATACTCGTGGTGTACGTGAACTGCCAGGAGAACCTTGTCATTAACATTGTTCTCTCATAGAAAATAAATATAAGAGGCCAACATTGTCGGCAATTGCCTTTCATCACAGCATAAATATTAGAAAATGTTTAGCTGACTTTCAGTGCTGTAGCAAACTTTGCAAACACTGGGACATGTGAACTGTTTTAACGAATATGTTAACATAATAACAATGCTTTTTACTGTCCTCATGTAGGTTTTCAAGGCTTGATACGCGATAATTGCTTATCAAAGCTGCGTTATTGGGATAGCTGTGTCGAGTGCTCGCTGTCTCTCGTTTGCGACGTTTTGGTTCCCACATTGGAGGAATCCTCAGGTGTTCTGAGGACACACTCGGAACTCAGAACGCCTGAGGATGTCTCCGACGTGGGAGGCGAAACGTCGCGAAGCAGAGGGGAGCAGCGCTTGACACGGCTCTTCTGAAAGAACAGCTTTGAAGAGCAATTTTCAATGATTTTTACTTTTAAACAATGGGGAAACAAATATCTTCATGTATTGATGTAGGTTTTCGCGGCTCGATGTTTGACAATTTATTTTTTAGCTGCTCTGTCGGGGTAGTCGTGTCGAGCGTAGAGGAGGAACGCTCAACACGGCTATCCTGAAATAGCAGCTCTTGAGAGCAATTCTCCGATCTTGATGTTTTGACCGACTGGTGTTCGTCATGAAGTAACGCTATTTGGCCAAAACAGGAGAGGGCCAGTTAGTCAAGATCTGAAAATTGCTCTTTTGCTGCTCTTTTGGGATAGCCGTGTTGAGCAGGGGAGGGTGGGTAATAAACATTGCAAACTCCTCATTTAACAACTAACAGCAGACTAACTGTTGAGCGCTTTAATCGAACGGACTAATAAAAGGGACATTAAATACACAAACTGAAGACTTTCCGATAACCTTCCACGGTGCTGTTGACCAAACCCACGACTAAAGTAACGATTCTGGCCACACTTAACGCATCGGCATCGTCGCCCCTCTCTCGCCGCGGGCAGGTGAGCGCGACCCATCCCGAGCGGGGCCTTCCCGGCGTCGCCGCTCTCCTCTCCGCGCTCCGCCAATCCGGCGCGGGCCCGTCGCGACAATCGGCCGTCACGCCGCGTCACGCCAAGAGGCCGGGACGCATCCGCTTCGCTCCGGAGCCCGGGGCTGAGCGGGGCGACGCTCCGGGGGGGAACGGCGCAGGCGGAGACGGAGCGGAGGGAACGGCGGCCCGGATCGAGACGCGCGCGACGGACGCCACCGGTATGATTCAACTCAACTTTATTGTCAATTCTGACATATGTACAGGACATATAGAGGATCGAAATGCCGTTTCTCTCAGACCCCGGTGTTGGCATATACATGGCCTGGAACACAACAACAAAGGTTTAAAAATATCCATCCTTCCATCCATTTTCACAAACCGCTTAATCCTGTAAAGGGTCGTGGTGAGCCGGAGCCTATCCCGGCAGACACAGGGCGCATTTATCTTAGGTTCTGTCTATTAAACGGATATTTCGATGAATCGTTGCGTGCTCGGTTACAGAGCCAAGGATCGCATGCTGGCCTGCATCTCTCTCAACAGCTGGAGCGCGCAGTCTCACGGTTAGAGCTCGGAGTTGGGCCTAAATCCTCTTGATTTAACGTGCTGTTTGTGCAGCGTTCATTGCGAGTAAATGAAGCCCCACTTGTTTAACGTGTGTTTACGCCGGGCTGTTAGAAGTGCCCTAACTCACTACTGTGCCCGTGGGAGACACGTGCAACATAACTTAATTAATTATATATTTATTTCGCTCATTGCGGAGAGTGGTAGTGTAGCGGCTAGCGCGCTGCACTACAAACCCGGCAATCCGAGTTCGATTCCCGCGCATTGATAATTTCAGTCACTAAAATTATCAATGCTTCCTACAGAACTTGTCCCAACAGTCTGTTGAGGCTATAATTCCCACGGTTTATGTTTTTGTACGATGCTGCCCTTGTAGCATGGCTCGGAAACATGTCAGTTGTTCGGTTTTATCTCCGTGGCAGTTGAAACAATGGTGCAAGTTTGTTAAATCTAGAGGGGTTACACATCTGAGAGTTGACTGGCAGGTCGCGCATAGTTGGGTAGCTTACGAAGACGCCCCCCATCTCTCGCATGACATTCGACTAGTATGGAATGGTAGGCCAAATACTACACAACTTAAAAACATACACGTTAGTTATAATAATGTATAGGAAGCAGTGTGTGGCAATATTGCGCCGGCAAACCGCCTGGCTGCCTCCTCCGCCTCTCTGCGCTTTCCTCGCGCCTCTGAGTCCTTCTCTGGTTGAATTAATATCTTCGACATTGAATTAATATGTGCGCGTTATAAATGTAAATTATTACTATTATAAAGCTGCCAACAGCAGAGGCCCTTTCGCCAGCAGCGGCGTGAGCAAGCAATCTTATTGCTGCACCGTCACCGTTCTCTGCCCGCAGGCCCTGACCCCGCCGGTGCCGGCGATGACGTCGCAGCCCGTGACCCCGGCCTCGACCCCGCCGGGCCCCTGGCGGCGCTGTGCCGTCGCGCGGCGCGGCTCGGCCTGTCGCGCGCGCGGGAACTCGGCTCCCTGCCGCACCTCGACTTCCTGTCGGCCACGCTGGCGCTCTGTCCCACCGACGACACGTTCCGCTCGCTGCTCGCGGACGACGGCGCCCGCGCCCTCGTCGGGGCGGGCGACGCCCCGTCGGGCGACGCGGGCGGAGGAGGCGGTGGCGAGCGGCGGCAAAGCGCCGCCGAGATGACGGCGGTCGCGGTTGGGCCGTCGCCGGCGCTGCGGTTCCTGCGCGACACGCTCCTGCCCTGGCTGGCCGAGTGCCGAGCCCCGGAGCGGGGCGCCCTGGTGGAGGTGCTGTTCAGCGTCCTGCGCGCCTGTCCCGACCAGAGGCGGCGCTCCGATATACTGGACGACGTGTGCAAGGTGCGGCTTTTCGTGGCGGAGCGCCCGGTCTCAGTGTGTGTGTGTGTGTGTGCGGAGGTGGATAGTTGTTTGTCGTCGTTGTCGTCGCTGTTGAGTGACGCTGCTCGCAGTTCATTTGGTCAGCGCCCCCCCCCCGGGCTGTGTTTGCGGAGGCCAGGCATTCAGTTCATGCCAATCGGTTGTAAAACAATCTGCCTGCTGCTTGCCCGCATTGCCAGCCATCTCATCAGCATCATTTGCCATGATCTAGCCTATGCTGGATGATCACGTCCCCTATCCACCACCACCTCTTGTGATGTAACAATCCATCTCGGACCTATGCATCGACTGATTCCATCACTTCACCTTCGTGAAGGGTGTACTCTCAGCACATTCGTTTCAGCTAACGTCTCTTTGTGCACGGTTATCACTTGTACAAACGCTGCCCCGTCTCGACCCTGCCTCCCTTTCTCGCTTCCAATATGCCTCGAGGCCAGGGGCGCAAATCGAGGCCAGGGGCGCAAATCACGGCCGTCGGCGGTATCAAATTAAAAACGGCAAAACGGCGCGGCAGCCCAATCTCCGCGCGTTATGTTGCGCCTCCACCGTCGTCAGCTGGGCCGGCCGGCATTTGCCCCAGATGGAACTCCGTTCCGTCGCTGCTCCACTCATCACAAACCCCGTGGATTGAGTGGGCGTGAGATTGGTCGATGGCGCTTGTAGGATCTTTCAGCGGCGGCGGCGGAATGAGGACGTGCCGGCGTGCTTGCGGCCGAGAGGCACGGCCCGTTGATTTCAACATCCTATGCATCGTTAACATCTTGTTTGTAATAAATCAGCGCGATTCTTTTATTTTTTGTTTTCGACCGTTATTCATCAAGAGAGGCCGAGGGCAGCGAAGGCCACGGAGGCGACCGATGGGGAAAAAAAATCGGGGGTCTCAAGTTTACCGCTGTATTTGGTCAGAAAGCGATATTTGCAACGAGCTGTGAAAATTTCAACTTAGTGTTTTTATGTTTGCGATCCGCAACTGGAATAATAAAAGTGTTCTGTTAATTCATTATCACAATATTGCAAGTCTCATTAGTCGTATAATGATTAATCGGCTCATTGACTTAATTATATTCGTGTGGTCACAACACATGCGTCCAATCTGCTATGTGTGAGGTAATCCGTTTATTTGCAATACATGGAAATCATCATGTAATTATGTGCTTAGGATAATGATAATCAAAACAGATGCAACATAACAGCACATTGATTCCGCAATTAAATCGGTTGTTTTTTTTCTTCTCTTCATTGACAGATGAATCTGGGGCCGTCCGTTCTGCTGCTCCTCATTCAGAAGGTAAACACGAGTGTGACTGACTCACCTGGGTCAGTGCGACTGACTGCTGTGACTGGCTCCTGGCTGACTAATGTACCGTCATGGGTCAGTGTAAATGATGGAATGAGTGCCTCCTGCACATTATAATTGTGTATTTGTAGGGCGGTCAAGCTTATATTTTACATAAACATACTCCAGTCAATGTTTCTAATTCGTACCTTTGAAAAAAATGTTTTTTTTCTGGTTACGTGCTGATGTAGGTTTTCACGACTCTATGCATGAGAATTGCTTTCTAAAGCTGTTCTTTCGAGATGGAAGCATCCTAAGGCGTTCGCCATCCATGCTCTGAGTACTGAGACTCAGACTCAGAGCATGGATGGCGAAACGTCGTGAAGGAGAGATGGGGAGCGCTCGACACGGCTATCTCGAAAGAACAGCTTTTGTTGATTAATCACTCAACAGAGATTGTTTCATACATTTTGTGGTCCCTTGGGCTGCTTTAATAACGGTAGCCACCGCCCACATCCTGCTACACGAAGGAGGGAAATCCCCTCCAAGCCACACCCAGTGTGACTCGGCTAATTATGCCGATGATATCACCAAAGCCCGCTCATCACCTCCCGTCCAGGGACACACGTGGGAACAGAGGAGAGACTTGTTTTTATCTCTCGACCATTTTCACATTATCCGATTGGCGGAGTAATCGAGCTTGTAATCTGGGGAGTAATCGATTGCCCTTAATAATCGGATAATCTCATCTGGCCGTATCTGCGTCTTGGTGTCTTCCGTTTGTGAGAAGCATTTGAGCCGCCGCTAAACAAAGAGCCACGCAAAGCGGCTCAACAGGTGCGTGCCCTGCTGAGGTTCCCACCCATCCTGCTTACCCAGGACGTGCTCTTTTGAGGCACCTGTCTTGACCAATCTCAGAGGCTTCCGGGGGCATTAAAAGTTCAGTTTTTTGTCAGTTTTGCTGTAATGCACCACCCGAGGCACTCTGATTACACGCAGTTCTCCTGTACTTTGGTGTTGCGAGATATTCTTGCCAGGTTTGGCTGTTGGCCAAGACACATCCTGCAGATGTTATGTATGTATGCGTCTAGATCGGTGTTTATAGCTGGAAACCTTCCTGAGGTACAAGACTCATTTTAAGAAGGTCCGAATACATGATGTTTGGCCAAGTAAGTTTGGAGCGTGTTGTGGACTCCTGGTAGGAATGGATCGTCGGAGAAACGTCACTGACTGGTGGCGTTGTTCGCCAGTAGCAACGCAGTCTGTCACAGCGGCTTGCTGTTACTGTGGACAAATGAGCCTAATGTATAGATCTCAAATGTGGTTCAGTGATATCGTCTTCCAGGGCCGTTCCCTGACACAAGGTGGTGAACTGATAGCTGTGAGGTCTCCCAACGGAAAGTCCTTTGATCTCGCGACGTGATGCCAGACGTGCAGGGTAGGGCCCCGTGTGACGAGCACCCACACACGCCTGACCACCTTTGCCCTCCCTCCATTGGTAATATTGACCACACCATCGTAGGTACTCTCGTACGGGTGAGTAAGTCATCTTACGGAAGGCTGAGTCCATGTTTAGATTACAGCGTGTACTTGGCTCTTGTGTGTAGCGTCAACTCGGGTGTTTGGTAGCACAACACGGTTCGCTCACTATTTGCCGCACCGTCACGTAGCCTTAAAAACACACGAACGCTTCAGCGGAGAAACGAGCATCATCACCGTCGTCATCATCATCGTTTGTTATCGTTCGTTGTTTGTATGTACTGCTGTGGTAACATCCGCACGGAAGTGTGTGGAAATATGGCGCCGGCAAACCGCCTGGCTGCCTCCTCCGCCTCTCTGTGTTTTCCTAGTGCCTCTGAATCATTCTGTCGTCGAATGAAAACCTTTGACATTGAATGAATAAGTGCGCGTTATAAATTTAAAATTATTATTATTATTAACAGACCGAGAAATTCCTATAAATGTATATAAAAAAGCAACAACAGAAAGAATAGAAAAAGTTCATCTCGGCGAAATCTTGTCAAGAAGAGTGAGAGGTAGGGCGAGGTCCTAGGGCCAGTGACCTCAGTTGCCCTCTTGGCTTGATGTCGGCCCCATGACGACCTCATTTGAGTGGCAGGGGACCCAGCAACACAGCGGGACCATGAACCTGGGCCCCTGTGTCCCCGCTGTAAATAAGCGGAATTCCTGACTTTGGTGGGGGGGGCGGGGTGATGGCCGGGGGGAGCTGGGGGGGCTGTAAAGCATTGCATCCACTCAACCGGTCACTCGCCTGCCCACTCAGCGGCAAACGCGCACGCACGCAAGTAAACGTACTTAGCTCTCGACGCCGTGCATTTGGAAGTCGTTAGGACCAGGCGGCGCCGATGTGTGGCCATTAACCGAACCGCACGCAGCCTCCTTTCCTCTCGTGCCGCGAAAAACATTCCCGGTGGACGGAAAGACAGGAGGGCGCCCCCTCCTCACAAAATTGTCTTGGGTTTCTTAATCTTTTTTTTTTTAACCGCTTGCCACCCCGTGTTTGCCAGCACGGGTGGTCGTGGTATCGCCGTGGGCACACTGCCTTGATTTGCAAAGAGTGCCTCGGCAAATAAATAAATAAAGACGTAAATAATAACTGCCACTTAAATCATTTCCGAAACACAGCCAAGAAACTGTGTGCTAAGAAAACATATACACACGCTTCTGTGTGTGTGTTTTTGTAAAATTTGTTTGTATCCGTGTGAAGCGAATATTCTCATAGTTCAAGTCGGGGATGTCAGACGGGCTGGTATTTCTAGAGGACAGGTCTTTCCGGAATGAAGAGGCCTCGTGTGCAATCTCACAGCTCGCGACGTGACGTCAACTTGGGGCCCTCTTTTGTGTTGACTTGGGTTTGTTTATTTTTGTGATGGATGCATACTTGGGAGCTTGCGGTTTTGACAATCTGTTTTTGTTTAGGAATAATTGGTTTCTTTTTTTTTATTTGTACAAGTGTTTGTTCCTGTGAAGCCTTCGCTTTTTTGTATTGTTTTGCGGGGCAGGACCACCCTTTGTGCGGCCAAAACACGAGCACCGAATGCCTCCATTCCATCCGTCTTCACCGAACGTGTCAACTGTCAACGATTATTCACATAGCGCGTTTCATTTTTCATCCGTTTATTCACAATATTGATTTGTTGTAGATTTATCTTTTTTAAGCGCGACCACAAAAACGCCGAGCATAAACAGTGAACAGGATTTCACATCTATAATGCTTTCCTTGCCACCTACTAGTCTGAACATCCATGTTTCTTACCCTATCTATCCATGAAATCCTACATGTGCTATCTTGTGTAGCTATATATAAAGAGCCAGCTGAATGACCCGTACTGTCTGTAAAAAGTCTCATAAAAGACTGTTTAAAGCGATTGCTATTTTATTAGGACCCTCAGTTCATAGTCGTCCTTAAAACGTTCCCGTGTCTGGTTGCGGCAGTTGATGCTTTCCAGCGTCCCGCGTCTGACCGCGATGCACACTCAGCACCTCGGATCTCTCAGACGAACGTAAACTCGAGCTTCCCTTTGCCGCGGAATTTACCCAAATTCCCCGTGAGAGGTGAAATTGCAAACAAAGGCTCCCGCGGCTTTGTAAATAAGAGACGTGCGGAGAGTTAATTTCACGGTTCACGCAGAACTGTTGCTTTAAGTCTGATAGAAACCAGCACAACGCCGAGTGAAAATCACCTCACAGCATCGTCTCCACACACAGGCCACGGCCACCTGTTTCCTGTAATCAGCGCTCGCTCACTTGTGGTTACGTTCAGGCTGCTTTTTGTCATTTACTGCAGGGAAGGGTTTACTAAATGTGTAAATGGTAGCCGAAATTACAATTCCACTCGGCCTGTTATTTTATCATTCCTTCATGGAAAGGGTTTATTATTTTCATGGTAAATGAGGGATAATTAACGGGTGGCTTTAATCAGTAAAAAAAAAACCCACCATAGTTAATTTCTTGGAATAATTGAGCACAAATGTTTTCACATTTTCCATGCCGGATGATTAAAACCGACGGCTGCAGTGGCATCTGTTGTTGCCACTGACCACAAAACAACATTCTTCGCTGTAAAAAAAATACCCAGATAAAACACATTTTACCACCAACAAGTCGAAAGCACTCGCCGCAGATGCCAGATTTAAAAAACGTTACGCTTTTTTAGGTTGTTAAAATTCCACAGCTTTTCAATCAGGACTTCTTTGGCCAAAAAAACTCTTTCGCACACAAATTCCAAAGCTCAGATGTGCCCCTGGGGAGTCGGTACTTGAAAGAAGAAGCCTTGACACCTCTTAGTGGAGAATTAAACAAGCCTCGGCCAGCAGACGTCTTGGTTTGCAAGCCCCGTGTTTGGATAAGATCCAAATTAGGGGGCCTTGTAAGCAGCACCTCTCGAGTCCCGGGTTCAAGCCCCAGCGCAGAGAGTAACGATCGGAACTCGTTCCGCTCGGCTGACTGCTGAAGGATTCCACGCTGAGCGAGTTTGACGTTTGTCGACTCGGATGGATGGAAAACACCGTTCGGCACGTCGTAAAGCAGGGGGCTGGATTTGTGGCAGCGGACGATTGATTTGGAATTCTCGACAGCGAGAGGCTTAGAGAGATACGCTCACGCACCAGTCATCCACGCTCTACGCGATTTAGGGCCAAGTGACAGGATGGTTCTATTCTCAACGGGGTATGTTTCCCTTCGCAAAGCACCAGGTTTAGTCATATTTTCAGAAGTGCTCTGACAATGCACCGTGCAGCGTTTCACGCTTGCTGCCGTATAAGTTCTCTGTTGGGGTTTTGGCTTGTACTGCGCGTTCGGCACGATGCCCAACTTTTGGTTTCAAGTGCTGGGAGCATCATCAGGCACCTGAGACGAGTGAGAGTCTGCACCTAGGTTGACCCAGCCTCAAATGGCCACGGAGATTCGGTGGCATGCAGGCAGCTGGGAGATTCCCAGTGGCCCGCACATGACGCAGCTTGCACACACCTGCTTTAGACTAATGGTTTGAAATAACTAGACGGAGCGATCGAGACGGCATAGATTAGATAAAGAAAGCATGCAAGACCAACACTTAAAACAAAATTTAACCAGATTGTGAGCCTGTATCTGGACGGTTCAACAAATTGCGTGGAGGTGAAGCATTCATTACTTACACGCCGAGACGCTTTGCAGAAACTGGCAGTATCTAAATTATGTGTAATGTAAACGTGTCAATTAATTACATTTGTAAGTTGCAATTAGCTTCTAAATTACACTGCTGATTGATTTGTAGAAAAATAATAATAATAATAATATCATTTTATATAGCGCCTTTCACCCGAGGGTCACAAAGCGCTGCACAAGGGCCGCGGAGAGAACGGCATTTATAGAGCGCCTTTCACTCGAGGGTCACAAAGCGCTGCACAGGGCTGCGGAGAGAACAACATGTCAACAACGACAGGGAACGGAAAATCAGCAACAATTTACATGATACACAGTCAATCGGCAGTTTGTATCTTAATTGCACTACTTCAGGAATTTTATACCATGATTGTGTTTTGCCCATCTCTCTGCAGAGCAAGGGTGCACAGCATGCGGCCCGCCTGCCAGGTCCATCCCGTAAATACATTTTATCCGGCCCGTAAAAAATAGTCAATAATCAATTGTATTATATTGAAAACTAATTTGTGGCCTATATTAATACACTCGTATTTTGACATTGGCCCGTGTTGCTGCATCCTACTGTGAATGCGCTTGCAAGGGGAGGGGGTGTGCGAAGAGGGAGTGGGGGTCGTGACCAGTTTGAGGCCCTTTGGTTATTTTATCTGGAACTGGGTCTCATGAAAAATAGGATGTGCACCCACTTGCATCCACATAAATGTTTGTGAATGTTCCATTATTACCTCTGCACTTACAATCCGGTCATCTTCTCTGCCGTGTTTCACGTGCGCGCGTAAGTGCCCCGTGTTTGGCTAGTTTATGCGGCTGTAAATGTCCCACGTGAATCTCGTTGATCGCGTGAGTAAACTGTTTTATGCGCCAGTATCGCATGTGGAGAGCTGTAACCGGTCATGAAAACGCCGGGCTTGTGTGTCCGAGCATGCTCGCTTTGCTGCTTTTCACCAGATGCGTGTAAAGCTTTGTAACTGCTGAGCCAAATTACGCAAGAAGCACTGCTGAGCTAGTCGGCGTCGGTGATAAATGCTGTGCACTCGGATGTGAAATTTCATTTGTAGCGAAATGAAAACTAAATGAAGTAATATAGGCTTTTGTAGAATTACATTCGTTTCACCGGTCTGCTCAAGAGTAAGAAGAAAAAACCCCGGCCTTGTTTGTTTAAGGCTTTCTCTGATTAAAAATCATTTTAAACATCAGCTGCGATTACTGGTCAGGAATAAAGAGGCAATTTAAAATGAAAGGAATTAGAGTGGAGGCTTTCTGTGCGTTACAAAAAGAAACTTAACTCGCGAAAAAATCCCAACAATGCACTCGGCAGAAAGAATTAGGTTAATTCGCGGGCAAAAACCTTCAGCAAACTGCTGCTGTGAAATGTTCCGTAAGGCACCTTTACAAAGCCAGATACAATGCTGCATTCATTCACGTTTCAATAATCGTCCATTTAGAGCAGGTGGAATCCTATTGGCGGCTGTTATCACACTTGAAATGCAGCGCCGGGAACCGAAGTCGTTTAAGGACGGTCGGTCGACAGATTATTTTTGTACAATTTTTTTTTGCCTGGGTAATTTTCATATGTGGAATTTGGGACTAGAACAGTGGTGCACAACAGCCTGCTATTGCAAGTGGTGTCACAAGGTCATTAATGTTCCTCTTACACCCGACGACACGCTTTGGTAATTCCCTGTTGAGTTGAAACCATCAACTCCGGGCGAACTGGCTCAGCGATGACAACTCGGACTACTAGGTTTATCCAGCCACTGAGTACATATTTATGTAACTTTGCTATTTTACGCATGCCATGCATTGGCCTGTTCATTTTGAGCTATTAGATTCGGTACAGTTCTTATTCATGTCAGGTTTTGTTTGGACATCCAAGACTCGGGCAGCGATCGCAATTTTTCGTGATTATTGTCCTTTATCTTATCGGCGGCTGTCTGAAATAGCCGGTGGTAAACACTGAACAAGCAGCATTAGCGTAGAAACATCGCCATCCATCAGTGTCTCTCGTCGAGATCTAGGCACTGCTAATAAGACCGGCAGAGCTCTGAAGCAGGTCTGAGTTTGCTCGTTTAAACAAGCGCTGCCTGAAAACACCGCTCCAAAAGTCCCGTTGGCGGATGGATTTAACACGTAAAGGTGTGGTCTTGCAATTGCTTGCTCATTCCACTGCTGGCAGAAGGGCCTTCATAAGCAGGAGCTCAAGAGAGCCCAACTAGAGGGGATTTTGGCCTATTTTTCAACACTGGCTAGACGTATCTTTGAAGAGGCGGCAGTACCCACACGTTACCCCACCACACGTGGCCTGCAGATCGACTAACTGTGGTGCATCCATTATACTGCAAGGGTTGAGGGGGGGGGGGGGTGATTTGAGAATCCTGTAAATTGTTTCATTCTCCAGGCTGGGAGATGGAATCTAACCGATGACCTCTGGGTCACTGTGTCGTTTCGTGTTTACGCGGCGAGGCAGACAGACCCTTCTGTTGTTGTTTACTATTTTAGTACCCACAATGCGCTGTGGCGGCACGTGATAAAAGTGTGCCACTGCGCTATCGCCGGTGCACCGGGGCCCACCCACCGTCCCTCGCTCGGTTCAAAGGGGCATTTTCACGGGTCACGCTATCCTCATGCGACCCCTCTGCCCCCCCCAAGGCGTATGTATAGACAGGACCCGGTTTGCGCTCAGGATGTGGTGTTCCTGGAGAAAGGAGCGCTAACTGAATCAGCGCTAAAAGGGGTCACTGACGGAGGTGAGTGCTGATTGGCTGTGAGTGTGCAAATACTTCACTCTCATTGGTTGAGCGAGTGTAAGCCCGTAACCTTAGTAGATCAGTCAGTTTTTATTTAAGCTGGAAGGAACCGTTGCGCTTTGTAGCTTTTTGGAATAGTTGTCCAGCAGGGAAGGGTAAGCAAGTTATAACATCGCAGGACACCGTGAGCAACTTAATCAGGACGATTAACCTAGGGAGCATGTTTTTGGACTGTGGGAGGAAATCGGACTACCCAGCGAAAAACGCACACTCGGACACGGGGAGAGCATGCAAACGCCGCACAGAAATGTACCCGAGCTGGGAATCAAATCCAGGACCTTCTTGCTGTGAGGCAGCAGTGCTACTCATAACTACGCCACCATGTCGCCCACATTAGATGACAGAGACGTAGCCGAGAATTGCGTAAAATTCCCACCTCACAGGAGGTTGCCAGAGGTCATTACAATGAACCGGCACTGCTGAGATCCTGTGGCAGAACAGTGCAGCTCTTCATGTTAAAGAACGGCTCGCAGAAGTGGATATCAAAGAGCTACCTGTGTGAACTCTTCAAAGTTAAGGTGCAGCACTTTACCAACTTTAGTGTGTATGAGAGTAGTGTTCTTGGCATGACGGTCAGGCCGATATGTTTTATTCTCAGAGCTGGAATATCCCCAAATTAAGCATGGAAACTAGCTTCGTGTGTTTAATCGTGCATCTCATTGAATGACACTGTTATGGGACAGTGTGTCGCCAACTTCACTGCCTGTATTTTAGTGTTTTCCCCATCTGTTCGTTCTCCATACACACCATCTTAAACATGAATTGCCCTAAGCAACCCAATGAAAACGTCTCGTGGAAAAAGAGCCTTGACACGCGGTGATTGAATATGTAAAGGCAAGGAAAGGACCCTCCTGTAGAATATCACACCACACAATAAGAAACCAACATCCAAATTCGATTTGAGACGTGGGCTCCAGTACATTACGGCTCCTTACAATGGCCCCTTTATAGTGGCGTTCGGCCTCGCCAAGGCTGACCTGTACTTGACTGGGCGAGCTCGGGATTAGACGGCGCGCTGGCATCTAAGCGGCCGGCGTAAGAACGAGCGGCGCTCATAATCCACACCTCGCGCGTCAGCTGGGGTCAAACAGGGGTCACGAGTATTGCGTGGAGGTCGGCAGGAGGGGGCCGGCATTTAACTCTCACGCTACTGCACACGTCAGGTGTTTGTGTTTAACGGCGTTCGGTTCCTAAGCTCATCCGATTACTAATCCTCGGTGTTTGTTTTTTTTACGCGGCTGGTCGTAACTTTGCAGACGAGAACCGGCGAAATGCCACCTGTGTGTGTTGTTCGGTAAGTGTGTGTCGCAGCGCGCAAGTTTGTTTTTTTTGATCGATGCCCGTGCGCGATAGGTGCCGCGCAGATTGTGCTTGGCGCCGTGCGGCCTAGTAACAGCACAGGGTCGCGTTTCATCAGACGCTTGCGGTGCATAGATTGCATAAAAGTACTGAAAGGCCGATGACATAACTCGCTCACAGTGGCGCTTGGAGCAAAATGGAACGTAATTGTCCGTCGAAGAATGCACAGATCTTCCCCGAAAAGTTAAACTACATGAGGTCATCCTGTTAACTATCGTTTGTGGTCATTGCATATGAATTCATTATCAATTTAGTCCAGTTATAATAGATACAACAATTGTTGTTGGCATTTTTGACATCGTGCTGAACAGCACACGGTGCAACCCGAAGACACATGGGAGAGAGTTTGACTGAAGATCAGGTTATGACTCGTGACATAAGGATGAGTCTCGTATGCAAGAGTGGGCTTGGTCACCAAAATCACAAAATTGTTAACATCAAAACAAGTACAGCAATTGAGCGAATAGCAATTGGGACAAAAACAACCTAATCGCTTGAACGAAAACAGCTGCGTTAGAGAAGGAATCATAAATGGCATCCGAACAAAAATCAATGTCAGCTAAAATATGTTTTCTGTACAAAAGTTGGCTTGGACAAATTGTTTGTGAAAAAACATTCGTAGTGAAATTTAAATTAAGTTACAGAAACATCAGCATGCATTTAGGGTGGTTGTGGCACTAATATGTATTGATGTAGGTTTTCGTGGCTGGATGTACAGTATTCTAATTGGAAGCGCAACCTTACGATGCCTCCAACGTGGGAGGTGAAAGGTCACGCAGGAGATAGGAGGAGCGCTCGCCACGGCTATCCTGAAAGAACACCTCTTAAGATAACTTCTCAATGCACCAATACGTCAATAGGGTAGAGGCCTGGATGGCCTGTTTGACGCATGCGGGTTTATTTTTTGTACGACAGCCGGCCTTTTACCTCAGTGGGAACAACAACAACGACACGTATCGTTGCCTTGATCTGGGAGGCGCCATCAGTGGACCGCATCGCAGCACAAAAGTGTCGGCGCCAGTTTGCCCGCACAATCGAGCGCTAATTGCGTTACGACCGACAAAAGACGCCTCGCTCTCCTTTCACGGCTCGCAGGCGAGACTGGCGGCCCGCGATCGCGGAGGTTTCGCGGCGGAGACGCCTTGGACGATCGTTCGATCGGTTGCTTGTTGCTGCTGCTGCGCGGAAAGAGGTGGATCGGTTCGGTGAACATCCGCGCCTCACAGAGGCGGTTCGATTCCCGCCTCGGGCACCTTTCTGTGAGGAGTTTGTGTGTTCTCCCCCTGTTCTGCCTGGGTTTCCTCCGGTTTCCTCCCACAACTTTTAAAAAACCACTCATTAATTAGTTGGCCGATAGCATCATAATATATAGGAAGCAGTGTGTGGCAATATGGCGCCGGCAAACCGCCTGGCCGCCTCCTCCGCCTCTCTGCGCTTTCCTCGCGCCTCTGAGCCTTTCTCTCATCGAATGAATACCTTTGACATTGAATGAATATGCGCGCGTTATAAATGTAAAATTAATATTATTATTTATAATAATTATTAATTGTTATTATTATTAATTTGAAACGGTCTCCGTATCGTTGATTCCGTGCAGGGTTTTGCCGCCCGCTCTGCAGGTCGGGGGGGTTGGTGTGTTTTTTTATTCGTTTCCCCTAAACAAAGTCTCACTCCTCCCAAACCCCGTGGGTCGCCTTGCAACGTTCTCACACCGCTGCGGGGCGGGCGTGCGTTGTGTGGTCGCGTAAAAGGTAAACAATGAATGAATGAGAGAACAAAGTAGCTGGCGATTGACGTGTGTGGCTGGAAGCCCCGCGGGTATGACGGCCGATTAAATACAGTCGCCAGGTAACCTTGGAAATGGCCGATGATGTGACAACTTTGAAGATTATTTGCGCACGTGCGGCTGTTTGTCAATACGCTACCCATGCAAAGGTCAATGCATTAAGGTTGCTGGTCCGTACTTCACAACATTGGTCAGTACAAGCACCTATTTGGGCCATGCTGGCCTTAATAGGTGCTTTCTAACAACATTTACAAAACACATGTACACATTGTATGTGGGGACAAGTTGGCGCAGTGGTTTAGTGCAGTGGTCTGGGTCATTACATTAACCGCTTGGCCAGGTTGTACAAAGTGACGGTCCGATTTCCACTGCAGCTGGATGGAAATTTCTGTAGGAGAATTTAGGTGTTTAAGCTGATAAGTAGTGAACAAACAAGCCCATAAATAAGTGTGCCAATTCAGCGAGTTCCTAGAAGTACATATAAAGAGGGAGCTATCACTATAACTCATTAGACTCTAATCGGTGGCCAGAATTGGTTGCCTTTGCTTTGAACGTCAGGTTTTTCGATCTTTGCTATAAAACGCGGTGGGAAAGGACGGCGCTGTCATGACACAGCTGCGTTTGCCATACGCTCCAAAGAGCCTTCATTCCCACAAAGAGTTTTAAAACATCGCAAAGTCTAAAGTTAAAGAATTAGGTCAGTGGAAATATTTGGCGTCATTGCTTTAAGCAGAAGCATAAGCAAAACAAAAAATGCACAGATCTTTCACAGTTTAATCCAGAAATATGGAAAGACGGAGCGATTTTTTTTCTAGTTCTTTTTGTTTTTTACCCTGTCCTTTATTTTAAATTACATAATTAACGTAATTTCCCGCGGGGGCTGCTTGGCTTCTATTGGGAGTCACGGAAAGCCTGGTTCTCTGCGCTTGCGTTAAAACTATTTATGTAAGCGGCCCGGCCCGCCGAGTTCACCCCAAACGAACGAGTGTTTCTTCGATTCAGCCGGCCAAAGTCTCGTCGGTTTTGCCCGTTTAGTAAATCACGATAAAGTACATTTGTGTCATCGTTCTTGTGTTGAGTTAGGCTCTTACTGAGAGTGAGGTCAGACACAACTAACGTGTGGGGCCTTTGTTGGTCGTCGGTGCAACACAATAGCAGCTTTGCCGTTTCGTTGAGGTCACGGCCAGAGCACACATGGGCGTGTGTGTACGTATGTAAATGCGTACGTGCGTGCAATACTTTGGCGAGTGCGTAATCGTCGAGCCTTGCGACCGAATCCTCTGTTGCCATGTGTGTAGTTCTCGTAGAGACCTCTGCTCAACTTGGACTTGGGGGTCGTCAGGAGACCTCGACGGTGGAGGTCGGCCGCACAGAAACCTTGCCTTGTTTGGGAACCTGTCCTGCAAGGCCCACTGACGGCATGGCAACTAGAATGGAGGTGGACAGACTAGGATCCGCGATAAGGAACTGGTTTGGCGCTGCCTTGGCCCTCCATCCTCCCTGCCACCAATCTGTGCCAAGCGGTCCTTGCTCAGCTGTTTGGATCGCAGTGGGTGTCCTGATGAATGACGTTCGGTGTCTTCTATTTACATGCACGCAAGTACACACATTTACGTGTACATAACTACACGCATATAGAATGTGTAGTAAATTATGGTACTTTATAAGTTTCATAAAAATACATTTTACAATGCGTGCAAATTTCACGCCTGGTAATGGACGAGACACGGATGCGGAGGCACGAGGAAACCGCAGAGAGGCCGGGGGAAGGCAGCCACGCAGCCAGCCGGCGCCAACAATTTGCCAGCCACTGAGTACTTTATATTATGATGTTATCAGCCAATTAACGAGTATTTGTTTTAGTTATGGGAGGAAACTGGTGAACCCATAGAAAACCCACACAGAACAGGGGTAGAACACAAACTCCGCACAGAAAGATGCCCGAGGCGGGAATTGAACTGCCTCAGGCAGGACCTTTCTTGCTGTGAGGTGCAGATGTTAGCACTGTGCCACCCTGCCATGTATTGCTGGATGAAGGCCTCCCCCACTCTGTGTCGGTTATAGGGATCGTTTGATCTTACTTCACGACGCTGGTCAGTGCCCCTTGGTGAGGATCCAAACTTGATATCACTCACTATTGATGTTAGTCTTGGCTGGGAATCGAACTCGGGGTATGGGGTTTGTAATGCGTCTTGCTAACCACTACGCCATCGCAGCCTTACGTAACGCTTGCATTTGTCCGAAACGGACGGCGGTAATTTATTTTTTAAACGCAAACAAATTACTCCATATTTTCTCTGGCTATCATTAAGGACGAAATCCCAAAACGAGCGTTAATTTATTATATTCGTACGTTGACGTGTTGCATGTACGCGTACTCGCATGCACCCAACACTGTGGGAAAATGCGAATACCTTGGGAGCACGATAACGGAACGTGACAGGTGAGGACAAAAGGTCAGTCAAAGGATAAGGATTTATATGGCGCTCGCTTAAGTGCCTCAGTTTCCCAAAGCGCCTTGCATCACATATCATCTCAATCATTTCCTTGCCCTGCAGCAATCTAGCCTATGGTGTAGACCCCAGTGGCAACCATTCCTGTGCAGCACAATGCAGAATGGATAGGTTGGCGTTGAAAAGGGTGGCGCAGTGGTACCCTCTCCGCCTCTATAGAATAAAGGTCCTACACGAGGTTGTTCGACCACCTCCTTGGGTGCCTTTCTGTGTGCAGTTTGCGTGTTCTCTCCCTGTTCTGTATGGGTTTCCTCTGGGTTGTCCGGTTTCCTCCCATAACTAAATATTTATTGGCTCGTAATATCATAATATATAGTACGCAGTGTCTGGCAAATGTTTCCGCCAGCCAACCTTGTGGCTGCCTTCCCCTGCCTCCCTGCGGTTTCCTAGCGCCTCTCAGTCGTTCTCTCTTCGAACAAATACCTTCAACATCGAACGAATACTGTACCACGCCCTAGTCAAGACGAAAGGAAGTTTGAAGATGTGAAGGCCACGATGTGGGGTGTAGGGGGATACGCAAGCGAAGCATGGAGAGTGTGGAAGAACAACGTGCGAATACGGCATCTATTTGAGACGCGATGTTACAGGAGAACGGAGCGATTGAACCGGTGCGAATAGACGACAAATGATGGCGTGTTGATGGAGAACTAGCTGAAATTGCACGGAAGTTTGATGAAAAGAAAGGTGGCGTATGCACGGTGGGTCATATGAGGGTCAGCTGAGGGTATCTATGAAGATGATCCTGCGTTGGAAAATGGGGAGTGTAGAGAGAGGCATGGGTTAGTGGGACATCGTGAGTAGTTGGGATGGAACTCGACTTGGGAAATGCTCCTGGCTGGAGACAGTGGATGATGTATACCTAGTGACCCTTGGTTCTTCGGGTGCTATCGATTCTTGCGCTAGCAATACAAGCAATGAATCGCGTGTGTAAAACTGGATAATTAATCGAAATTAGAATCGCTTTCCAAAGCTGTTCTTTCGGGATAACTGTTTCGCCTCTCACGTTGGAGACAATCTCAGGCATTCTGAGTGCTGAGAAAAGCAATTCTCATACAACGAGCCATGAAAACCTACATCTGACAATGTATCAATGATATGCTGAATTGGAGAACTATACAGCAAAGACAAAGATACCCTGTATAGCCTTTGCCGACTGTCTGGTCAAGTATAGTTAGCGAGCACCTCTGAAGGCCAGCACGGCAAACGAGGGGGTGGGTGGCCAACACCATGCCCGGCTGCCTTTGTCTCCCAAGTGGCAATGTTTACACATTGTACTAGGTCCTCATTTGAGGCTGAGTCGGCCGAGAGGAGGCCCAGGACCGGTTCAGAAAATCGTCACTGTTGTTGGCCGTGAGTGAGATTCGAACTCGGGGCTCCAGGTTTGCGTCCCAGCGCACTAACCACTGAGCAACCGCTCAATATACAGCAACAACCGCAATGACCTACACAGCGATGAATAGCAATTCTAAAACTACTCGCATCCTGTTAAATTACCGCCGTGTATGAATACGAGGCTCGACGGTCAGGAATTCTTTAGGTCAGCGTGACTCGCTACATGCATGATCTCTCATTGCCAGAGCATTCTGATCTCCCCTTGTGTCCACTCGGGAAACATGCCGTGTACACATGCCTGCGTGCATGCGTGCGTGCACATTGATAGCACATTAATAGCACATTAGAGGCAGTGTGCGTTTCCCCAGCCGTATCCAAATTTACGCGGAGCAAGCTGCGTGCATGCTTCCTGTGCTACACGAACGGCTTTCCAACGAGAGACATTGTCCCTGGGCTGATATATTTCTCCCCGTGTCCTTGTAGGAAGAATCCAAACCGCCGAGTGAAGAACTTTCCCCAGCAGTCCTCGGCGCTCTCAAAACGATCGCCCTGTCACGACCTAGAAATGAAGCCTGCGGGGCTTTTCAATATTCCACATGTTTTGGAGGGGGTGTTTTTTAACAACACTCGACTACGCTGGAGATTGCGGGTTGATGAAGCGGTGGGTCGAGGACCAGTTCCGAAAACTCACGAGCGGTCTTACCCGTGGCTGGGTTCATAGTGCGATGTGCTAACCATTTTGCAACCGATCCAGCCCAATTATTAACATTCATATATTTTATGACCAAATGACTTCATCACCTGCAATTTACTCGCCGTGTTATTGCGGGACATCATGTTAAACATTCTAGTATTTGTTTGGATACAGTGAGATCTGAGAACGCTTTACACGCAATAAGCGACCTGCGTCATATCGCATCTTGTTGCAAAGTATTAACATCAACATTAGCACAATTTGAGTTTACTCATGTTGGTTTTCCTGGCTTGATGTATGATATTTGCTCTCAGGAGCTGCTCTTTCGGGATAGTCGTGTCAATCGGCAGGTCGCAATGTGGTGGGGTAAATTGTGTGTGTGTACTATCACCTTTTCCAGCGAGGAAGAATAGGCCAAAAATTCTCTGACGGAGGGGCTCTCTTCAGTTCCCAGCAGTGGCGTTAGCGAGCGTTAGCAGGGCCGCACCGTGCGGTGCATGCTGGGAATTGAGCAAGGCCGCGATGCCCTGTCGCGCTCGCTGTCCGCTCGCGTGCTGCGTGGGCGTTGGAAGCAACATGCGTTCTCATAACGTCGACAGCCTCGCTTCGAAGTAGCCTGCGATGTATCGGCTGAGTGGGCTGCACCAAAGAGCGCCGATGGGTCATCTTTCATCTCACTTAATCACAAACAGCCCCTTAGCCCTTGCTAGCCCGTGGGGATAGAAATATCATTAGGCTTAGAGACGCCGAGGTTGGCTTTGGGTGGGTGGGGTGGTGGGGCGGGGGGTTGGGGGGAGAACTTGGGTGTTGATCGCTGGAGGGAAGAGGGGCCCGATCTTTCACAGCTTCGACGGAAAGGAGGTAAAGTTGCCGGTGGGGGCGTCAGGCCAAAGCGGCGGTCTTGTCGTATTTCACGTACGTGGGAACTGCCGGTTTCCTTCATTCATTATTTTTTTAGTTTCTTGTTTCGTTAACACAGACGCCACTGTGAAGAGGCAGACGGGGATTTTCTCGTCCACGATTTGTGACCGGGGGTCTCCGTCGAACCGCGACGGCCGCCAGTAACGATTCCTTCACATTTCCTTTGAGCGGCTCGTCTGTTGCTTTGTCGAGAGCGCGCGGCCGGTGGCTGCCGTTTGCCAGCCCGGGTTTTATCGCTGCCCTCCCAACGGAGGTCCCGTAACGCTAATTGCGCCCCCGGCAATCAAGCGCCCATCGTGGAGCCCGGTGAAACAACGTTCATTAAACAAGTTGACAAAGTTTGAATACATTAAGATAGATGATAGATAGATGAATCCGGAGTTGCTACGTACGACGGCTGCAAGGGCGCTCTTGCTGATGGTGCTGTTGCTGTTGTTGGTGGTTAATAATAATAATAATGATTTTACATTTATAACGCGCACATATTAATTCACTGTTGAAAGTACTCATTCGACGAGAGAACGACTCGGAGGCGCGAGGAAAGCGGAGGGAGGCGGAGGAGGTAGCCAGGCGATTTGCCGGCGCCATATTGCTTTTTTTTTAAGTTGTGGGAGGAAACCGGAGAACCCGGAGGAAACCCACGCAGAACAGCGGGAGAACACACAAACGCCGCACAGAAAGGCGTTTGTGGAATCGAACCGCCTCGGGCAAGACCATTCTTTCTGTGAGGCGCGGGTGTTACCAGTGCGCCACCCAGCCACCCAGCAATTGTTGTTGACGATAGTGGCGGTGGCGGCGGTGGTGACCTTGCTAACGGAGCCTGTTGTCGTTGTTTGTCGCCTTCGCTGTGTGCACAGGCGTGCGCGGACACGAGTCGCCTGCGCCTGGCCCAGGGGTGGCTCAAGGGACCGGTGCTCGCCGACACGCTGGTGGCCACGTGCCGGAGCCTGTGCCGGCCCGCACAGGGCAAGCACGCGGCGAGCGGAGCGGTGCCGGCGTCTGGCGAGCAGGCCGACAGCTGGGCCCTGCTGTCTCTCGCGCTCTCTTCGCACGCCGACGGCAGTGAGTTGGCGCCGCGCGCAGAGAAGCCGCCTTTACCCTCCCCCGTTCGTAGCCTTGCCAGGGTCCGGGGCCACGCGCCCGTTAGCGAGCACCTGCTATGGCTGGCACGGTACGCGGCATGGCCGGCACCTCGTGCGAACGCACAAACCGTCTTTGTATTCTCCGTGCTGCTGTTGTCCGCTGTGCCGCTGGCAATGGGAGCTCAGTACTGATTCAGTCGGTCTCGGTGATGGCCAGCCACGGTGTAAGTGTGGCTTAAGTTTAGGCCGGTCTGTCCGGAAAATTATTCCGTCCCACACACACCACGTTCAGCACACCGCTCGCTATGGCTGCTAGGAACGTGTCACTGGCGTCTTGCAGCGACCTGGGAAGTATTGAGAGGGAAACATTAGCCCTGAGTATAAGCATCCATTTGCTACTGGTGTTTTACAGCATGGCCAGGAATAAAGTTCAGCTTGCCAAGCTTGTAGCCTAGTACACAGACACAACCCATGCCATGCACCAGCATTAATACCTGCTCGCTAACAACCCTTGCCTCGGCTATCCTCCGCAAGCTAAACAACACACCCGTTCGTATTTTTTTCCCTTAAACACGCGCTTTACGTACACACACTTAACGCAACAGAACAACTGTCGTTCCCCGCACGTGCTAAAGTAGTGCGGGGGGAGCCCTAATTACGTAACCTTCTGGCCGCGACACAAAGCAACGCGGCGCGGTTATTGTAAGCGAGGCGCTGGGCGCCTTGGCCGGGAGGGCAACATTACCGCACGCGCGCACGTGCGTGAAACGCGCGGCGAGCGTTGCCCGCTCGGCCGTTATCGTCGCCCGCCTCCCGCGAGCGAACCTCGCATCGCCCCTGCTAGCGCAAGCCTCAGGGGTTAATGGGACTTAGCTGTGACCTAGGGCCGCGGCTCCCTCTCGGCATATAGCGCCCGACAGGCCGTTTCTCAAACCGCCCCCCACCTTCCCCCCCCAAACGAATGTGCCTACTAAAGTTTAGGAAACGTCACGCTCGATTAACTTTGCTTTTAGACTTCTCGCCAAAAGCTTAATAACTTATTTATTTCTTTTGGTTACGGCCGAGGGAGGCCTGGGCCGGCGCGATTTGAGCGAGCCCAACGTTCGCATTACACGTGTTGGTTTTTCGCAAAGATTCTCAGAATTTAGGAGGGATACAAAAACACCCGACTCTGCCAAATCTATCGTGGTCTCTCCACGCATACCGCGTAGCCCCTAGCCTGCGCAGTAGAAAAGTTGTGCTGCCCTTGCTGCGTTGATTACGGCGGTTTGCTGAGAGCCTGTATATCTTACCGTTTATTTACGTGTAAGTCACATTTCTCATTCCTGTCACTGTCTCCAGTTACTTTCATTTTCTCCCTTACGTGAAATACTCGTGAAGCAATTGGCCTGTTTTTTCTTCGTGCCGCACCTCGTGTGGTTTGGCATGACGTCTGAGATTTTGCTCCATGTGCTGGGAACTTCTTCAGGAAATCCCTGCGTCTTAATTTCTGAAGTAGCTTCCGACATACGGAGCAATACGTCGCACACGGGCCAAACAACAAACAACCCACCGTACAATCCGAAAACACAGCACGCCCGCTAAAACCTTCGCAGTACATACATCCATCCATCCATTTTTTGAGTGCCAAATTTCCTCTATTTCCCTAGCGACAGACTCCAGCTCCTCCGCTGGGATTCCCAGGCGCTCCCAGCCAAGAGACACAGTCCTGTCAGGATGTGCTCGAGACAGAATGCATCTCCTCCGGGAGGGATTCCCAGGCGCTCCCATTCTAGAGAGAGACACATTCCCCCCGGCGTGTCCTGGGTCGGCCTCGAGGCCACCGCCCGGTGAGGCGAGCCCGCTTGAGTTCCAACGGAAGCCTAGCAGGGGGCTTCCTTACCGGGTGGCTGAAGCACCGCAACCGGCTGCTCTTGATCTGGACGAGTAGCGGCTCGACTCCGAGGCTCTCCCTGACCGCCGAGCTCCACTCGCTGTCGTGGACAGCGAGTCTGGCCACCCTGCCGAGAAACCTCATTTTGGCCGATTGTACCCGCGATCTCGTTCTTTTGGTCATTGCCCAAGGTTCGTGACCATGGGTGAAGACGGGAACGTAGATCGACCTGTAAACCGAGCGCTTTGTTCAAGAATTCCTCTCCCGCTTTACCACCATCCACCGCTACAGTGCGCGCAAAACTGTGGACGGCGCACAGATTCGCCGGCAGATCTCGCTCGCGAACGAGATCCCCAAGGTGCTCAAACCTTCGCGGTGATTCTCATTATCGTCGCGGTTACAGTAACTGCGGCTTCGCAGTACTGGGCGTGAAGGAGCTTCCTCTTCTCTCGCCATCCCGGGAGAGCCGTCGCGCGAAACAAATGTGGAGCGGAGCGCACGGGCGGCCGGAGGAGGAACAATCGGCGCAGTGTGCCTCGCTGCGTAATCGCGTCGGCAGGCGGCCCGCTCCATTTCTCTTCCCCGTCGCCGGGATCTATCTCCACCTGGGGGTGGCGTTCGCCCCCGGGGCCGTGATGAGATTACGGCGCGCCGCGGGATATTGCAGTTCCGTGCTTCCAGGAGGATTAATGTTCGAGTTCTGTGATGAAGAAAATAAGTTTATTCCTTCCGTTGTTGTTATTGAGCCACGATAGCGGCACTATAGTAAGGATGAGCGGAGGTTTTAGTACAAAAACACGATTTTTAAGCGCTAGTTACGTTTTTCGTTTGAACGCTTCGCACATTTTTTCCACTGGTGGAAGGGTTTGCGTGTTCCAGTGAACCCCAGAGTTATGTCACCTGCAGTCTAGCACTCCTGCTAGGGTCTCCCTTGGTGAACAGGTCTGGAGTCTGCCTTGGTAAACAGGTCTGGAGTCTAGCACTCCTGGTAGGATCCCCCTTGGTGAACATGTCTAGGAGGGGGTTCCAGACAAATAACAATCCGAAGTCCCTCCGACTAAAAGCATGTTGGCATTGGGAAGGCTATCCGACCGTAAGATTCAGCTACAAAACCCCCACCTTTGGGGGGTTTTGCAACCGGCCAACGCAGGTCAACCAGGATTTCCAGCCGTCTAAACCGGCAACAACAACCGTTTCGCCTGATCGGAGGAAGTGAGCTTTTAGTCGATCGGAAGCAGCGGCCGGCACCACCAGGGCCCTCGAGCCGACCTCGCCGGGCCCCCTCTCGGCGGCAGGAGTAGCGGCGCGGATTAACCGCGGAGAGTGATGTGCCGCCGCTAGGCCCTCCCGGACCACCGCCGGGCGGCCTATTCATAATGAAAGCATTCCTGTCGCTATGGCCATTTGTTGGGGATTTTGTTAAAGTAGCGCAGAATTATTATATCGTGAAATATATCCTCGCAACAATGCAAGCGCTTAAAAGGCCTTTCTGCAACCCTGCTTTGATGTGGCAAGGTCTAAAAAAAAAATAGTCGAAACCGTTTCAACTTTTACAAAGATGTGATTAAAAACAAGCCTACTTAGTACATACGCATGGAAGGCCCCCCATCCCGATCTTGGACATAAACTAGTGTTTGTTTGCATCGTTATGAAATTATGCTATTTATTTTTATATTTCATCAGTTGTGGGATCACTTTTTCCAAAAGACAGCGAAGTAGTTTTCCACTCCTGGTTGATCTGTGTCTAAATGTGGAATTAGTCATTCATTCAATCACTTATTTACACAGACAGATATGCTTTCCTTTACTCACTGACATATTTGCACGTTTCATTGTGAGCGCATGTGCTTGATAGCTTATTAATTTGTCCTGACTACCGTCCTCAACATCATCATTAATCTATGCAGGGGCGGCCGCATTCGTAAAAGCAGCAGCAAAATCAGTCATCAGCAGTAACAGCAGCAACATGATCATCATCCTCACACCCAATCAACATGGTTATAATATGATCAACGGTTATCACAATTAGAATTTTCATCGTCATCATCGTCCATTGATTATTGCTAGTTCTTCCCAATGCGTCGGTGTTCCAGTGCGAGCTTCATCCTTCGAGTAACTTTGTCACGTGACTCCGCTCGTCCTGACAGCAGCGGCATCGTCAGCTGAGGCAGCACCCAGCGGAGAAGCCTCCGATCGTAACGCATCCCCAACAGGCGTCCTGTGATCCCTCTCCGTCGGCGTCTCCGGGGAGCGCCTTGACCCTGACCAGAAAGAAGGGCAATCCGTGTCCGAGCTATCGTGATTCCGGGAGTAGCCCCGAACGTATCGGTGTCGCGGCCCCTGCAGAGATCGCCAACTGGAGGAGTGGAAACACGCCGCAGATAACGCGCGCGCGTGAATTCTCAGGCGCTGCGCGGCGCGTTGACGCGACGCCAATCGTCTCCCGTTTCCTTGGCCACGTTCCAATATTTTGTCCGTCACGGTGTGGCGGCTGTCGCTTACGGCCATCGGCCAGTCACGCTCGGAGGGCGTCTCGAGTCACACCGGCGGCACGCTCGCGTCGCGCCGGCGAGGTGCGCGGCGTGACCCCCGGTTACCACCACGCCGCCTCCCGCGGCACCGACGCCCGGCTTCAAGATCGCGACTGCAAAGTTGTTGCCGCTCTAAGCGGCAGGTCAACCCGAGTTGGCCGGTTGCCCCCTCAATGGTGGGGGTATTAGAGCGGAATTTTACGGCCGCATGCCCTTCCTGACGACAACCTCCTTTAGTCGGAACCTCCCCCCAGAGCCGTTCACTAACAGAGAACCTCGCAGGAGCTCCAGACTTGCTTGCGAAGAGAAGCCCCAGCAGAACTAGACTTCAGACCTGTTCACAACGATGTCCACAAGCTGACCATCGTGCTTCGAAGAATCGCAAAGAAGAACACCGTGGGGAAACCCTAGCAGGAGTGCTGAACGCCAGGTGACACAGCTCTGGGGTTCGTCGGAACACACAAACCTCTCCATCACGATAAGCAGCGCGATTTATTGCGCGGTTATCTTTCCTCCGCCGCAGCCAAGCGCGTTTGAACGCAGCTGTTTCTTTGTTTATGCGTTTCACCTCGGCCGGTATTTTTAGGCGTTGGGGGGGGCGGCGTCTGGCGGGATCCACCGGCCCTGCTCGCCCGATTAGTTTACTCTATTCTTTTCCCCCGTATTCTTTTGCTGATTTACATTGCCGTGTAAAATTCAACCGCCGCGTGGCCCCCCTCGGATGTTGATGTCATGGGAATCGCGCAGTTGTCTTGTCCGTATCGCTCCGCGCGCCCACGCACTTAGCGCTTGCGTGACCGCCAACTGTGGGATGCGTGACTCGTGGGATGAGGGCTGGGAGGGGGTGTTAGGGCCTGAAGGGGAGGGCGGAGGAGAGTTTCACCACTGTTCCTTCACGCTGACGGGTTTCCCAGCGGAGAAATTATTAAATTACCAGAATATAATGGTCTGCCGGGATAGGCTCCGGCTCGCCGCAACCCTGTACACTGTACAGGATCGAGCGGTTTCTTACGATGAATGAGAAGTGGAATCAATCGGGAGCAACAAACAAAACTCCGCCGCTTTTGCGGTTAACGCTGCCCGTCATCGTGATCATCGTCAGCCGAGATCGAGTCGCTGTTGGAGAACACCGCTCCAAAGCTGTCACCGTCTCGCACATCACGGCAGCGTAACGATCCTTCCAGCTTCTGCACACGGGCTGATTCCGTTGATCCGTCCCTGCGGCGAACGTACTCCGGCGTGATGCCCCCCTTGGACTCGTGAGCTGCTATCCAAGAGCCACGGCCAAGAAGAGAAAGAATGAGTCTGGAATTACCAGCGCCGAGATCCTGGCTTCGAACCCAAGCAGCCCTGTGCAGCAAAATGATCGTCTCAGTCTGGTCCCTGTGATATTAATTTGTTCTTGCACTTACTTTGACCTTTTTTCGCTGCAAAAACAAGTTTTCGCCAGACAGGTACGAACCTTGCGGCTTACTCATCTACGCGTCTAGGGAGCACGATGCGGGGAGTGTGGTAAGTTGTACCGATGCAGAACTTGGAAGTAGAGATCGAGATGTCATTGCGGCCGGAATCTGCGACGCCATCACACCTCGCCAACGCGTTTGACTCTCCGCCAAATCTCGCAGCTGCCGCACGGTCGCGCACGTTCGCCGTCCGACCCCCCAGGATCTGCCCAGACCTCCTTGACCTGAAGCGAAGTCCGATGTGATTTGCAGCGCCGCTGCCATCAGGAACTTTCATTTTTAAGAAGCGCATTGCCATGTGTCTGGATGGCGATTGAACTTGGCACGGTCAGGGTTAAAATCGGGGAAAAGAACCCGAGGTGAAACTGGACATAAAACAGCACTGCTCCTCACAGCAGCGGACCCATTGCACGTCTTCTCCGTGACTCAGTTTGCCAAATCAACACGGATTTCCTAAACCCATTCACACCTCGTCAAGAATTTTAGCTGCCGCAGAACGCCCTGGGGCTTGAAAATCAACGCGGACTTTTTGCAGCGAAACGCTCGTGATAAACGCGTGCAATGTTGACCCAAACTTTTTACCTTGTTTTTTTTAAATCGCTAAGCCCCTGCAACGATGGAAGGAGAACGGGCGAGTGAAAGAAATAAAAACATCGCCACGTACAGCTTCGTCCCCTCAGCTTCCTTGTGTAAATGCTCACGCAGACCTCTCGGCGCAACGTTCCAGCGCTCCGCGCGTCGGCGTGGCAGCAAAAACAACGGCTTGACGTCGTGTGATTTATTGCGGGAACGGTCTCCGAAGGTGAGGGTCTGTCGGCAAGACAGATCACGCGTGGCCCCTCCGAGTTCAACGTCTGCCTCGCGAAGCGGCCAGATCGAGAGCTCCGGAGGCTCAAGACTTCGGGGGGTCGTGACCTCGCGCGACCCCCCGCGCTCTTCGGACGGGCCAGACTCGGCGCCGGAACGCGGCAATCGTGCCAGGTCAACGCCACCCAGTGTCGGCGCGCGGCCCTCGGCACCTGCCGCTTAGCGCTGACGGCAGAGCGACGGACAGGCCGGACAGACATTCCGTAATCGTCCAGCGGCACGATGGATCTTGCCCACCCGCTTGTTCGCTTCTGGTACATTACAGCAGATATGTCCGTGGGAGGCGTGCCTTCTCACAGAGCACAAAGCCACAACTGTCTTAAGTGTTTTATCAAGCGGCATTCCCTTTCGTGATATTGGGCTCGGTTGCTTACTTGAATATTTTTGTTTCATGCGGCAGGAAGCGTATAACGAAATGACCGGGAATTCGCCGCTGCATCTCATCAGATCTGGGAAGTAAAGCTGTTGAGCCTGGGCAGCGCTGGGAAGGGTGACCGCCGTGCGTAACGAGTGTCATAGGTGGCAGCAGGACCACGCGGTGGACAGCAATAACAATACTTTACATTTTTATAGGAGCACCTTTCACCCAGATCCCAAGGCACTGCAGAAAACCAGAGATAGCTTGGAGGGAGACAGCCACTTGTTCAGACGGCACCAACCCACCAGACATTGAGCGCTATACATTATGATTGTATCGGCCAATGAGTGTTTTTATTAGTTATTAAACTAAAACCCATGCAGACCAGGGGCAGAACACGCAAACTCCATACAAAACTGAGCCCGTGGGCGGGAATCGAGCCGCCTCGGGCAGGACCTTTTGTCTGTGAGGCACGGATGTTACCACTGCGTCATTCTGTAGCCCAAATGCAGGGTAATCTATTGGTGCACTGTACCTCTACACTGCTGCGTCTGTCCTCCTTGCTCTCAGCTTCCAGCATTGGCCAGCGTGGTGTAGTATGGTTGAACAATCCATCGCCAATACGTAGTAGTGAGACGTTTATTCCACAGTAGATTGACAGCAGGCTGTACATTGTTACACGTGTCTGTATATATTTATGGATGTGTACATTATGCCATGAATGTATGTGCTTGTTTATGCATGCGTGGGGCTTAATTTCAGCTGGGTCAATCTGGGTCGACAAAATTGAAAATATTTCCACAATGGAACACCACATATAGTGTACCTCTGGCAGTGGCTGCCTGTGGATTTTCATCAACCAGTGACCCGGGAAACGTCCTCGCGGGAAATAGAAGCCCCATGGATGTTTATAAAATAACAATAATAATCTACCTCTTATAACAGTCATAGTCACTCACTCTCGGAGGTGCGAGGAACTGTCGACAGTCATGGGAGGGAGGGGAGGGCATCCACGCGGTACGTTGGTGCCAATATTTGCATTGTTTATGTGTGTTGGTTAGTTTGAGCTTTTGTCGTCTCACGGAAATCCCGCATCCAGAGCTTAAAAGCTTACTGGGTATTTGCTGCGCTTTGTGACCCTCGGGTGAAAGGCGCTATATAAATGCTATTATTATTATTAACCTAACATTTTCCAGACATCGCGCCCTATAATATATTAAGATATTAACGGCCAAATAGCGTTGTTTTTAGCTACGAGAACGCCTGGGAATTCCCCCAGGAAGAGCTGGAATCTGTTGCTGAGGAAAGCGATGTCTGGTCCACTCTCCTTGGACTGCTGCCACCGCGACCCTCACCAGGACAAGCGGTTTAGAAAATGGATGGATATTCACGGCCAAATAGTGAGCGGTTTTTTTTTTTAGCTATACGGGAGTAATCCGGAGCGATCGTCGAAAACTCCACACAGCAAACGCGCAGAAAGGCGGCACCCGAGCCAGGGATCGAACCCAGCTTGTGTTTCGTCCGTGTTTCCCACAGAGCCGCTGCTGCCCGGCGAGTGCGTGCGCCGCGTGGTGTCGACGATGCGCTCGGCTCTCCCGCGCAGCGCCGACTCGGGCCCGGCGCGCGCCGAGCCCTGCGTGGCGCTCGTTTGCGACGTCACCCGCAGCCTTCTCGGCGCCAGCCACGGCGGGCCGGCGCTCGCCGCCACCGAAGACCTCATTTTCGCCGTCTTCCGCCTCGCGTGCCAGAGCAGGGAGAAGGACGCGTTTACAGGCGAGTGATCGGCCACACCCCCGCTTTGCTCGCCTGCTCTCTCTGCCTGTTGGTGTTGTTGTCGTTCCTGATTGTGTGTCGCACTCTCGACGGGGGTTCTTCCTCGCCCAGCGTGCTGATAGCTTCGTCGCCGCCGCTCTTCAGCAGATGTTTTATTTTGCAACAACTTGGGGAGTAATGGTTTTAATGAAAACAAATGACCCGTTGTTTTGTCTGGCCCCTCGTTAAGGGAGATATCCCAGAACGCACTTCATTGTATTACGTTCGTACAAAGATATGTTGGATATACATGTTATAAAATGTGAACACTTTGGGAGCATAATCGGTGAACATGCACGCGTGGTTGCTGAAGGTGGGGAGCAAATAGATGTGTGCATAGAAGTAGAGTACAACGAATGATTCTGCCACGCAATCAAGTGCTGACCATCACAGCCCCAAATGCGGTTTGTGACAACCCAGCATGCGTGGTGAAAGGCGCTATAAAAACGTATTATTATTTTTATCCAAGAGCTGTGAAGGCTTGCATCCATATTTAGCTTCTGACTTTCCGATGAGATGGGGTGATTTCAGTCACAGGCATGTGTGTGGAGGCAGTGTTAATTAGCTGTCTAACACTTCACGCCACGGTGATACGATGTGATGGGTTGTCGTGATTTGAAGTTACGGCTCGTCTTGTTTATGCAGTTGTATTTGTGCTGGCTGCTAAGGCAGCATCGGGGGGGTGTGGGGCACTTGGCAGACCTCAGCGATTCCCACTAAATATCCCTGTGGACAGGGAGGTAGGTGCCAATTGAATTAATTTGTATTATTTTTGTTACCAAAATGCTTTTCTAATTTAAAATAATATCAGTAACAAGAGTTTTGAGCAGTGGCACAGTGGTGAGTGTAATACACTGTTAACTCCCGGTGACCGGAATTCAATTCCTGGCCACGGCCAGCGCTCACCCTCCCTCCCTGTCTCCCTCCGTGTTTGTCTTTAAGGAAGTGATGGCCATCTTAGGGGACGCTGGCAGATTTTTGCCGCTCTTAAGATTGCCAGTTTCACGCCCTTTCAGTATATTCGAAGCAGCCTTAATCAATTATTTTTTGTTGCTTTTGTTTTTATTGGTTGTTTTTTTTTTCGTTGTTGACATGCCGTTCTCTTTGCGGCCCTTGTACAGCGCTTTGTGTCCCTTGGGTGAAACGCGCTATATAAAATGCTATTATTATTATCAAACCGACTGAGCAGGGCTCTGCGCCTCCGAATCAACGGGTGCAACGCGCCCGTAGAAAATGCGCGCGTTACAAAGTAGATTATTATTATTATTTGAACTGGTTGTGGGTCACCCCTTCACCATCCAGCACTCACTTCCTCACCCCCTTCATGGCCTCTCTCCCTCCTTTGTGCAGTCTTGTATGTTACCGTCTTGTAGACTAACGATACAGTATCACGGTCATTCGCTAAAGTCATATGTGGGTAGGCGACCACCGTGCACAACAGGTGTTGTGGCATGTGTGGTGGGCGCAACAGTAAAACGCATTGTTGGAGTGCGGAATTCCACCATTGGCTCAGACCAATACTGTAGAGCCCAGGACTGCCCTGCCACTCAACCGAGCGTTGGGGCTCCGTGAGTTGACTGTACCAACGACGATGGCGACGTTACGTTTTGTTCATTGTTTACTTCCGCTCCAGTGCAATCCGCGTTCTGCTAGATTTTTTACGAGACTGATAAATCAATCGTGCTTGACAGACAAGCCGCCGGTCGGTCCGATTGAACCTTCCAAACGACACGGACCGCCGCCACGCCGCGCCTCTTAAGCCGTCAAAAATTAAATCGTGCCGTCTCGGTGCCCTCACGCCCGGACACGTGTTATTTATCACAACAACAAAGATAACGCGAACACATGAAAGGGCGAGAGCCGCCCGATGCGCCAAGGCGCCATGCTCCACGAGCTGAAAGGGGCGACGCTGACGGACCGATGGGCCGCATCGCCACATTTCGCGACGCCTCCCGCAGAGCCCGCCATCGGCGGGCAGGAATCGTCGGTGCTTCGTTTCAAAAGTGGCGGCCGACCGTTCCCACCGTTTTGTGCCCCGGGTGGAGATCCGGCCGGTGCTGCGGGCGAGTTTTGTCACGGCCCGATGGTCGCACTCTGATCGGATTTCGCGACCCGTCTCGCTCGCGAAATGTCGATCTCTGTTAAAGTAACTCAACTTGCTAGGTCAGGCCACTCTCGTCCTGTCGAACAGCGGCGGCGCTAGGCATCGGCAGAGCGAGCGTAAGCGTGGGGCCGCAAGAAACTCATGTGACCTTGGATTTATGATATAATTAGGTGTACCCCAAATCGAACTCGTGTTGGTAACAAGATTTTGTTTACCAAGTTCTGCCGTTCAACCTCTGCCGTCCACCGTATACACCTTTTGTACTATATGTAAAAGCTAGAAGCGTATTTTTAGTTGCCTTGTCAGAGAACAGGTTACAGAAACTGGGCCTGTTTTATATAGAGAAAGGCGCAATCATAGGCGAAGGGATAAATTGACATCTTTAACCTTGACTCAAACAGATGTAGGGAGTCGACAACATGGAAGGCTTGGGGAAGGGAGTCCCAAACAACAGTCGCAGAGAACTTAGGGTAGCCTCTCACGGAGCGAAGGTTCATTTGAGACTTTAAACCCCACATTTCTATTGTCGGACACTTTGTGACCTTTGGCTGCACCGGCTGCAGTCAATAATATCCATTGGACCATAATGTGTCATCTTTGTGACTGGGCCTTCACATGAAGCATACTTTGCAAGGGCAGCGCTATTTATAAATACAGCCCACTACTTATTTACTGCTTTGTTTACGTAACTTAGCTTAACTAAGATATCCCACCAGAGTTTACACTCGTATTACTGCGGCAGGGGGGTATTTATCATTTCCCTCTGCAGAGGCTTGCATTGCCTTATGGGTATTTCCCATGATGGCCCATGGCTTACACCCGCTTCACCTTGTAATTTAGCATTGAGGGGTGGCCTGGTAGTGCAGTGAGTAGCACTGCCTCCTCGCAGCAAGAAGGTCCCGGGTTCGATTATCGGCTCGGGTGCCTGTGTGGAGTTCGCATGTCCTCCGCATGTCCACCTGGTTTTTTGCCGCGTACTTCAGTTTCTTCCCACAGTCCAAAGACATGCTGCTGCAACCCACCTCCTCACTCACCCACGCACGCACCCACTGACCCACCCACTCGCAAACCCACCGGGTACTCTGGTTTCCTCACACAGTCCAAAGACACACTGCTGCTACTTCTGCTGCCTATGTTGATTCGCCTGCGATAGACTGATGTCCCATCATGGCTATAGCCCTGTCTTCAGCCCTGTGTCTGCCGGGATAAACTTCGCCCCGCGACCCTCCACCAGTGGCCGCTTAACCTGGGGTGCACGCACCCCCTGGCATGTGAGATGCTCTTGCTGGGGATGCGAGACATGCCACATTTTTGTATTTACTGTATTACATATGTATCATATATATTTATTAATAAGGAGTGCAAGAACATATTTTGCAAACCAAAGGGTTGCAGGAAAGGTTAAGAACCACTGCTCTACACGATTGAACGGGTAGTGACAATGATGATGACGTAGCATCGGAACGAGTCCACTGAGCGTATGCTATCCTCCTGGTGTCTCGAGCGTGTGTGGTGTTAGTTGTCAAGCGCCAATTAATTATGTTAAATTCCACCGCCCGCCCATCAGCGATTACAAATTGGTCAGGCTCAGCTCGGCCCTGGGTTTGCGATAAACACTAATCGCTGGGGGTCTGCACCGGCGAATGTTTTACTTTATGTGTGCATTAGAGAACGCACGACAATTTAGCGATGGTAGGTGGTGAGCGCATGTTAAATGTAAACCCAGGAATGCTTTCATCGGTTTTTTTTGTTGTGAACTTACGACCGTTTGAGAAATGCAAATAGTTTCAAATTTTGATTTTTATCACTAGTAATTTTAAAGCCATTTGAAATCGCCGAAGAAAGTACATTTTAGATACGCACGCGAGTGCACGCGTACGTGTGCGAGCATACGTGCGTAATGAACTCGTCAGCGGAGTGCTTGTAGGTTTTGCGGAAACATTTATACAAGTCCGGCACTTAGAACGTAATCTCAGTAATAATATTTGTTCAATTACAAACTTAGGTCAGGCTGTCATGAGAGATGTTGCTGCACACGATTGAGAGATGAAAGCTGCTCTGAAAGCGGGGAATTGCCGACGCGATAGCGAAATGAAAACCTGCGACTCAGTGTCGCTGGAATGCACTGGTGTGCTGCACTGTGTTTTCTTAAGTGTAATGAGCCCTATATTTACAGTCATACGTTTCACAGGATTTTGGACCTTATGTTTATATTTTTTCAAAACTATTTGACTTGCCACTCACGTGTGTGTATATATACTCGCACAATGTACACAATGTATATGTGTGCACTATATACACACACACAAAAGGGAAAAAAAGTCCCTGCAGAGCGTTATTAGTCTGTCAGGCCTCGTAAAGTGCCTATGAAGGCCGGCACGCCAGTCGAGCGTGCGGTTTGGCCAGAACCTCTCCCAGCCACCTTTGTCTCCCCGGTGCTGATGATCACACATCTCGCCACCAGGTGCTCATTTAAAGCTGTAACCTCAGCTGTGTCCCAAGATTGATTTGAATTTTCACCCCTTGTGTTGGCGACGAGCGGGAATTGAACTTGAGCAGCCTGGTGTTTGACGAAGTGCGCTAAAGATGTACACTACTGCTTCCCGCCAGTGTTACTATTGTACAAATACAAATATCCCCCGTATTGCCTTAACAGACTCTGGGGTCAAGTGCTGTTCGCGAGCACCTATAAAAGGGTGGTGTGGCACACAAGCGGGTGGGTGGCGAGCACCATGCCCGACCACCTTTATCTCCCTAGTGACAATGTTTATGCACTGCACTAGGTACGCATTTGAGGCTGAGTCGACCTACTATACACATATAGACAAAGACAAAGATCCCCTATATAGCCTTAACAGACTGTAGGGACAAGTGCTGTTAGCGAGCACCTATAATAATAATAATAATAGCATTTATATAGCGCCTTTCACCCAAGGGTCACAAAGCGCTGCACAAAGCTGCAGAGAAGGTCGACACGGCACACGAAGGGGGTGAGTGACCAGCACCACGCCCGGCCGCTTTTGTCTCCCTAGTGGCGATGTTTACACACCGCACTGGGTACTCATTTGAGGCTGAGTCGACCTAGGGGAGGCCCAGGACCGGTTTCAGAAAATTGTCACGGGTGTTGGCCGTGATCGGGATTCGAACTCGGGTCGCCAGATTCGTAGCCCAGTGCGCTAACCATTGGGCTACCGCACCCCACACATATATACACACGAACACTACACACACACGAAGAATGTACATAAAGTCAGTATTTATGGAGATTTTAACCTGCGAATGTTTGACGTCTTACAGGGGTAATAAATTTGAGGGAGGATGGGGGTGGTTTTTCTGCTCAAGGGGATCTCGTTTTTCGATGAGGTGTGTTCGCCGACTCGTGACCTAAAAACACATTTCCAACCCGCGTTATTCATTAATCCACGCGCAAACCCTTTCATAACACGGTCGCCTTGTTTAACTGGAAGCATGTGTCAAGTTTAATTCAGAAATGTCCACGAGTCGTGTTGTGTTTAAATAACGAGACTATTTTAAACTTGACTAACGTCCTTCGTTAGGCTACAGTGCGTTGTGCGGCGCCGGGAGCGGCTGAGGTTGTTGTCATGTAGTTCGCTGTGACACGGCTCTGCGTGTGTAAAAGACCTTGAGTTTGTCGTCCTATAATTGTCTTGTGGGTTGGGCCTAGTGTTCTGAGAATTGAATTCCCGGCTACAGCTCTCTCCGTGTCATTTGCAGGCGTTTAGAAATCCATAGCGTGCTCGCGTGACCTTACTGGGTTTCCCGACTCCGCCGACCCGCGGAGTATATTACCTGCACTCATTTTCAGCGCGATGTACGGCGTATAGCTCAGTTGGTAGCACAGTTGACATTGCACGTTCAAATTCCAGCCACAGTCATCATCATCATCCTTATTGCCATCATCTGTATGTAATGGAGCAAGTGTTTGCATGTTTATTTGTATGTCCACACTGAGGATACCAGGTTTAAATCCTTCATTAGCACACATTTTCCGTGCACAACGCCACGGCTTTTATGTCTTATTTCAGATTAACTCACCACTTAGTGATTACGCTTATGAAACATTAACACGATTTAAGCTTTAAATGCCCTCTTTCGCAACCCTCTCATACACTGTTCCAGCTTTATCCTGACGATAGAAGAAGGTGTTACGAGCTTGGGACATTGATCACCCGTAAGACGGGTACTCTGCTAGTTGGATCTGGTGATAATCAAAATCACCGCTGTCCTTACTATGGTCATCATGAAGCCACTCGTCACCGTAATCATCAGCATTGCGTCTGAATCACTCACGTGATCATTGCTTGGTCAGACGTCAACACCGGTTGTCCGATTGAGAGAACTGGTGCCTTGCCATTAAAAATGTGGAATTTCTACCCAGTGCTTGATGATCAGCATTGCCCCAACATTTAATCTGAGTTTCAGGGAATTAAGAATTAATAATTGAGGGGGACGGGAGGGGCGGAACGGTGGTATGGTGAGTCGCGCTGCCACCTCACTGCAAGAAGCCCCGGGTTCGAATCCCGGCTCGGGTGCCTTGTTGTGCGGCGTTTGCATATTCTCCCTGTGTCCACGTAGGTTTTTCGCCGGGCACTCCCGTTTCCTCCCACAGTCCAAATACACGCTGCTGCATAGCTTAATTCGCCTTCGGACTAAATTTCCCCTGGTGCCCTGTGATGGATTGGCGGCCCATCCTGGGAATGGCCCTGCCTTGCGCCTTGTGTCTGCCGGGATAGGCTCTGGATCACCGCGACCCTGTACAGGATTAAGGGGGTTTCTAACAATGGATGGATGCTTGAGGGGGCTGAGGGGGACATTCGGGTCTCATCGTCGGCGTGCACCGTTGAGGGACGTTCTCACTGCGATGCCCGGCTCGTCCCGCGCGCTCCGTCGGGCCGCGTGTCTCCAGCGCCCGCCGCCGATCTGCGGGGAGACACGCGCGGCCACTCGCGTCGCGACACCGCGCGTATAAATAGAATGGGCCGCTGATAATGGACGCCGGCAACGGTGCCAGTTGGGTCACCTTCGCGCCGATGGCCGACCACGCGGGGACACGCGGGGGCCGCGGCTGCCACCACTCCACTCGCCAGTACCCCCCTCCGTTCCCACCACTCCCTCTCCTCAATCCCACCACCGTCCTCTTGTGCCCCCTCTCACTCCACTCACTCACTCCCCCCTTGTGCACGCTGTCACTCCACCACTCCACCACTCACTCCCCTCTCTCACTCCCCCTCTCACCACCACCCCCATCTCACCCTATCTGTATTGAGACCAATGTGAGTCTGGAGCGGTGCCAGCGCTGGTGTCATGAGCGCACACACTCATGCGTGTCCCGGCTAATGGGTTCCAGGAGCGATTAATTGGTTTGTTTATAACTCACTCGGTGCGTTGGTGTTGCCGCTATCGTTATTGGCCTGCTTTATATATTTTTTTTTGGGGGGGGGGAAACGTGTGATCATTCAGTTATGGCTTCGCTGACAAACGAATGCGTGCGGTTGCAAAAATTCTTGGGAAACAACGAGGGCAGTTCAGTACACCGAGTGCTTAGTTTCCTAACTATATAATCCCATTTCATAATGTGGCACTTCTGTGTGCCTTGTATTTCGAGCCAGGGTAGACAGGCCCGGCTCGGTGCCGGCACTGAGCTTAACCGACGATCCTTTGTCGCCATGCGAGGCCCACAAGACCAAACTGTTCCCGTGGATCCCCTGAGATTAGGTCGTCATCTCTGTCACGCACTTAGAGCCGGGCTGACCCTGGAAGCGTTTACGAGATCACGGGGGTCACCGTGGAAGTGAGACATCACTCGCACTTGGTTCACCTTCCTGACCGCGTTTGCGTTGGAAATGCGTTGGCGTTGGAAAATTACAAACCAAACGGGCATCAACTAGTCATGTCACCTTCTGCCCCGTCAAATAACATTCAGTTGTTAAAGCTGCTAACACCAGTGACGGTTATCTGAAGCTGTCCTCGGCCTTCCTTAGTTCGACTCAGCCTCAAATGAGTACCTGGTGTGGTGTGTAAATATCGCCGGGAGACAAAGGTGGCTGGACGTGGTGCTGGCCACCCACCCCTTAGTGTGCCCTGCCGGCCTTCATAGGTGCTACTTGCTAAGAGCACTTGACCCAAAGTGTGCTCAGGCTATACAGTGGATTTTTATTGTTGACTTGTGTGATTTAAGCGATGTATTCCTATTACAGTAATACGTGTAATGAGGCAAATAGCGCGATTTCAATATAGATTGGTTGACCAGTTCTGGCACAGGATATTACATAATTTAGTGAAATTATAATACGTGCTGCATACGTCAAGTATAAAGTGAGCTACCGTGTGTCCATTCGTGTTTGTATGTTTGTTTGTTGTGGAGAAAGTTGGCGCAACGGTTAGCGTGTTGCGCGAATAACCCGGCGACCTCAGATCCATTCCCAACCACAGCTAACATCGGCGGTGAGTGACATGGGTAACAGGAATCCCCTCGGAATCCCCTCGGTCGACTCACCCTCGAATGAATGTCTGGGACAGCGTGTAAACATCCACACCGGGGAGTCCAAGGTGGCCGGTTGTGTTACTGACCACTAATACCCACCTTGCTGGCCTAAATAGGTGCTCGCTAACAGCACATGCCCTAACAGTTTCGTAATGGCTTTATGGGGGGCGTCTTTGTCTGTGTGTGGATGTAGTATTTTGCTTGAGGAGTGTTTATTGCAGTGTGCTTTGATCTTGTCGTAAAGGCATTGTCTGGTGGTCACAGAACCTGGCCTCCTTTAGGTTTGTTTAGGCTCAAATGAGTACCTGTTTTGGTGTGTATACTTGAGCACTGGAGATACATAGGCGGTTGGCATGGCGATACCCGCACCACTACATCGTAAAGATGTGCTGGCGCTCGCTAACAGCACTTGCCCCTATCGTCGATAGCCCCAAACGGGGCACCTCGGTGTGCGTGTTTTGGTGTGCGGGCAGATAATGTAGTTGTTTATACAATGTTCTACACACAGGGGTAGTCAACCTTTTCTACATAATAATAATTGGTCCACTCGGGTGGACCACTAGGTGGCGCTCGCGGCCCACTGACGGGTCGCGACCCACCGGTTGAGAACGGCGGTTCGACAGTACCAGTAACTCGTGCTCAATTACCGGCTCTGCATAATAATAATATATTAATAACGTGCGCATATTCTCCGGGCGCGTTGCGCCCGTTGATTCAGAGGCGCAGAAGCGTGGCTCAGTCGGTTTGTTGTGAGTCGGTGAAGAGGTGTCTTTTAAAAAAAAAAATTTAAGTTGTGGGGGACTCTGTTTGGCGTAATAGATGTGGCCGGCTGTTCCAGGTTGTGGGTGCTGCCAGTGAACAATGATATCCGAACTCCCTTGACCGGTGGTTTGCACCTCCACTAGGTAGACTCGGTGTGAAGTAACTGGAGGGTGCTGCGTTGCAGTACGTGTGGTGCTGGCTTCATCGCGCACTCCCACCGGTGGCACGCTCGCCCACACTCGCTGCTCCGTCGGAGCATTTGCTCTAGCAGTTTCCACTGCTTAGCGGGGGAGATCTTTGTCTTTTCCTATCCAATTTTTGCACCGTATGTCAAATAAAGGAAATACTAGAGAATCAAATAAATCGTAGGCATTGGCTTCCAGACCAGGTTATGTTTTATTATTTTGTGGAAGCCACCCACTCTCTTGCCGCCCAAGAAAAATCCCATATGTTAAAGAACAGAACCCACGCACAACTAATTGCCCCAACAGCTGGTGCCCCATGCTTAATCTTCATTACACACACTAACGTGTAGCATTTACATAGAGATACGTAAACTCCGCAGAAGGAGAGCCACTGCCAAACCCATGAGTTGTCCTTTTGTCGTAAAGATATTTTGTTTTGGTTGTTTTTGCACTCGAATGCGCAGATGGCATTAGTCATATGTTCTCGAGAGCCTCCGTCACACGATGCTTGCGTACGCCTGCATGCACGCGGGACAAGAATGATAAGCTACGGGGACGAATAACAGCGCTTATCTGTGTGCATGCAGCAGCGTCGTGGGTTCTGGCTCTGCCCTGACAGCACAGATGCGCGTACATGACTGCACGGGGCGGCTGCTCGAAAGCTCTAGGAAACATTCCCTAAGAGGAGACGCGGGCAGGCTCGTGTTTTTCGTGCGTGTCAAAGCTCTGTCTCCGCGCATGATGTGATAAGCGCGCTGATGATATAGGCCGTAAATAGAGTAGCGAGTGTTACGCTATGTGGCTACGTCTAATGTCACACCAATGACCTTAACTGCCACGGGCTTGTCACCGAGCGCTTCCTAGTCTGGCAGGTAACACGAGGAGGTGGCGTTGTCTACGCATTGCACAAGGTGCTCATTTAAGGCTGAGTCAACCTACAGAAGTCCCCCAGGTCAGGTTCATATATATGCAGGG
>JAZEWU010000045.1:777149-828798 GCA_036362915.1 Geotria australis | reverse complement strand
TGGCTGCTGGCTTGTTACTTGGTTGTTGTGCCACACAATGGAGAATCTATGATTTATCGTTCGATATGCGGTCCAGGATAATTGTATCGTGTGTTTTGGAGCAGAAAAAAAATGTACAGCAAAGCACAAAAGACCAACTCAATCAAAACGCGTAATTCAAGTGACGACTTTGTGGGAGTTTATCGTTGGGATTTTAGAAGTATTTCTGTGATATAATCTTCCAGGTCCATTCGCCGACTCGGAGGCGACGGCGCTGGGAATATCGTCCGACGCTGAAGGCACGAGTGGAATATAATTGCGGGGGGCATCAAAAAGCGAGGAAAAACGGTGTGAATTATAATCCAACTTGGCAGCTTTGCCAAGCTGCAACTGGCTGCCCTCGATGTGGCCAAACTGTTTCACGGTCCGCGGATGAGGGAGGCGGGATGTGCACGGTTGCTCAGAGGGTGCCGCGCTGCCATGTTTTCATGCGTTCGTCTGGCTGTGGCGGCCGTGAAGCCGCCGGAGTAGTGCCCAAGCCAAGATGGTAATAGCGTCTCCAACCATTGTCTTTGGCAAAACTTCCCCAGTGTAATTATTAGCTCAGAGGCGGGTTCCAACTGGGCCATGTGGCCACCCAAGCAGATGTGAAGCTTGCGTTTTTCTTCTCTAAATCTTTGCGCGAACGAGTTGTCGGGTTGTGCCCGCGTGTTGTGCCCGCGTGTTGTATCCGCGTGTTGTACCCGTGAGGAGTTCCTACCTATTTGCTGCGCCTGCCGCGGTAGCCTCATTTGCACGTGGAACGAAACGTCGGACACCGTGCCGAACGACGCGCTTGAAGACCCGCAAACGCACCAGAGTTGTGGAGCGCAACCTTGAAAACCTTATGTAATAATATTTATTTGGATAGTCACTACATAGGCAATATGATGTCCACATCTCACAAATATAGCCCATTTTGTTCAATGGTTTGTACGAGAATTCCACGTTTATTCTTTAATTGCAATTTGTCGCATCGCTTTGTGGGTTAGGTGAATCTCTGCGAATGACAGTGGTGCTAATTTTATCTTCACACTTGATCCCTTAACAAGCGGGCCGGACTGTATGAACATCGTTTTATCAATCTACCCCCAATCATATCTATTTGCATAATCCACCTCGATGCGGCGATGTGACGAGACGCATTTCATCATCGACCCATAGCGGCCCATCTTACGCCCGCCATTCGAGCAGGTTGGGGGGCAAACCTAAATTATGACACATGCTCGTTCCATGCAAATAATGTCCTGTAATCCCCCTGCCAGTCGTAGGCTATCGGGCACAAGAGGCTGGAGCTAATCCCCGAGTGAAGGCAGCCGCATGATGTTGCAGCGTTCGTGGTCCGGTATGCGAGCCGACGCCGTTTCGTCACTAAACTCCGGTGACTCTTTGTCCGCTTGCGGGTCATTGTGACGAGCACACTTTCATGTGTGGTAACAGCACCACCGCTCCGGCCCTTGACAAGACCAACCTATATTGTTAGGCCGGAGTGGGCACGTGACTAGGCAGGCGCTGCCGTCAAGGGTAGTTATACCTGATGTGGTGGTGTGCCCTGTTATGCAAATAATTTCCGACTCCGAATGGCAAGTTGAACGTTTTATTACAAGTGTTTGTGGGCACAGGTAGGAGTCATCTCTGCAATCGCATCGTCAAGGCCGGGATAAGCTCCTTAGATGAGGGAAATTACGCGTTCCAATGTGCTGTAAATTGTCACGTGTTATCAGAGCGGCAGGGTGGCACAGTGGTAATGTTTTTGCCTCACAGCAAGAACTCCCTGGGTTTGATGACCAATTTCAGGCACCTTCCTGTGTGCAGTTTGTATGTTCTCCCCCCTGTTGTGCAAGGGCTTCTTCTGCCTTCTCCAGTATTGTCCTATGGCTAAAAACAAACTTGCAATGTAACTGGTTTTGGCCGTGGTTGTGTGTGCGTGTAATCGAGCACTGTGGAGGCGGCGATTGGTGGATCGCATGCATGGATGGTCTTATGGGCATATCGGCTAACCCCAATTTTAGTATCGTGAGAAAATCAATTTTGTCAATAAGACCATCTAAATGTTGTGCAACTCCCTTCCCGAGGGTATCAAGGTGCCACACCCTGCCTCGTCAGAAGACCGTGCAACACGTGAACTAATTCCCAATTTTTTTTCATCTGTACGGGGATTGCGTTTCCCCCATGTCCGCGTGGGGTTTTTTTTTCCGGGTTTTTCGGTTTCCTCCCACTTGTATAGACAACTCGTTAATTGGCTGAAATTGTCTCAAGGTACAAAAAAAACAATGCAGAACGATCCTAAAAAAAGAGTCCTAGACGGAGTGTGGCTCTCCTGGATAAATGAATCGATAAGTGAAACATCACCATGCTTAAAACCGTTCTGGAAAATATTCATTTGAGATTATACAGCAGCAATATCGACCACTGCGAACACTTTGCTGGACCAATGCGGCCTCCCGTGTAAATGAGCGTAATAATAATTATTTAAGTTTTGTGCGTTGCTTTTAATGCCCTGACGCGTTATCAAAGTTGAAAATGGCAGTGTGTTTTTTGGACTTAGGTTGCCCTTTCAACTGACATCTACTGTCAGGATACACTCAATAATGCTGTGTCATTTCCTTCGTCAGTATCGCTAGTTACGATCAACCTTGTTAGATGAACCCCTCCCAAATCCACCACCATCTCTCACAGTTCTGGAATGTAATAACCACCTAACGGCCCCGTTCTTCCCTCCATCACTTCCTCGCACACCGGCCTTCATTCCTTTTCAGTGATGTGTCATTTCTTCTCAGCGATGTGTCATGCCCTTGCACAATCATACACTGCCATGGCAAGTGTTGTTAATGTGAATTGCTCTTAATAGCTGTTCAATCGGCATAGCCCTGGCGAGCGTTTCTCCTCTCTCCTTCACGACGTTTCGCACTCCAACGTTGCAGGGATCTCCTGCGATTCTCGTGGGCCAAGCCGCGAAAACCTACGTCAACACAGTGTTGTAAATGTGCATAACTGCAGGGCATCGCTCTCTCTCTCTCTCTGTGGTGTATGTGTTCATAACTCGGCTTGTTTTGATGGCACCATGGCCCAAACAGCACTGCCAAACCGTGGCAATTGACCAGCTTTAGACGGTGAATGTCTCGTGGGGGGCAGTAAATGCATAATACCAGCTCTGTCTACTCGCAAAATATTGTGCGAGTGGCGCCCGGGCAAGGCACAGCTCTGCACGGATAAATGTGTACAGCAAGCGATGGCAATGATTAACTTTGTCACCTTTGGAATAACTTTTTATTTCTTATCTACCGCTGGCAGTAAAAACGGAAATAAAGGAATAAAACTTGACCTAGGAGATTGAGGCAGCGAGCAAGGGGGAAATTTATAGGAGGAGATAATACAAATTGATTCCGAGTTGGGCAAGAATGAAATACTGAAAGTGTTTTGAACATTTGTGCTAAGCCTACTCAGTGTGCGGTGTTAATAGCGAAGTAGTAGTATGTGTAATTAGAGCTGAAAGACAACGATGTCCAGAGGCTGACCATCGTGCTTCGAAGAATCGCAAAGAAGAAGGAGCTCAAATTACAGCACTCCTTACTTGTGTTATTTATTTACTCAGTGTGGAGCAATAAAGCGATGCACCGCTTGTTTACAAGGAAACCCTCAATGTTTGATTGAGAACCATTACGCAAGGCATGCAGACATTCACGCTCACCACGATTCCATCCATTTTTAAAATTGGATTGGAGATTTTTGTATTCAGTTATTTCTGTTTATATCGTGCCGCCTCGTGTGGATTGTCTCGCAAGTTTTCCATTGTTTATTTCGTGCCCTTCATTCCATTATTTCGTGCCCTTCATTCCATTAACGGGGGTCAAGGTAGAAGCGTTCACGTCGCGATCCCTGTCGGGTAATACTTGGTGTTGCCTGCGAATTCTACCAAACACTTCGAAGCCGAGCTGAAAGACAACGATGTCCAGAAGCTGACCATCGTGCTTCGAAGAATCGCAAAGAAGATTCCATTAACGCGGGAGTAGCGTTTTCTTCGTGTTTACTCAAATAGTAAATCACGCTCGATGAATCAGCCGTCCCTATTAAACAGGGTTACTGGGTTCAGCCTCCAGAGTTGCCACGTGAAGAGACAACAGCTCCCCCTCTAGCGGGACGCTCCGGCAGTGCAGGTTCCTGTTTGTCATCATTCTCTTTGTGGCCTGCGGGTCACGAGCGAACCACTTGAGAGATGCGAGTTGCTGACAAAAATTAAAATATATACAAGATTCATAAATAACTAAACATTTTAAATCAATCAAAAAAAATAATTTACACACAGCATTGCACACATATTTTTTTCTTACAAATGGACTGGCGTCCGATAATGGGTATAACCCCGCCTTGTGCCCTGTGTCTGCCGGGATAGGCTCCGGATCACCGCGACCCTGTACAGGATGAAGAGGTTTATGATAAATGCATGACATGACATAACCATATAACATTAAGGCTGTGCATTGCGCTAGTGAAGAAAACTATAGCACTTGGCATCCGAGGTGGAACGACCTTTGGGGCGGGCGGGCGGGCGGGCGGGCGGCGCCATCGCCAACAACGAACGTGCGACACGTTGCTATCGGGGCCGCGGATCGTGCTGGGGGTCAGCGTGGGGGTCGGCGTGGCGCCCAGTCGGAAGCTTTCCACGTGACCCGTCCGCCGAGCGAGATTTGAACCCTGCACGGCACACGTGCAGTGTGGGGGGAAGGTCCGTTGTTTAACCGCAAAAGTCGGGGGGAGGCAGCTTGTGCGATGGGCGACTCATGACGAAGTCGAGGTCAACCATTGCAGTCACCTCCCAGCTAGAATCACGGAGCGGTGTCTTATCTCCGTTCGCAGTGCTGGGCTTCATCTGGAAAGTCCACATTGCCGTGGTAGGCACCAGTTTATCCACATGCAATTTTCCACGAGCCCTGTGATGGACTGGCGCCCCATCCTGGGTATTGCTCCGCCTTGTGCCCTGTTTCCGCCAGGATAGGCTCCGGCTCACCGCGACCCTGTACAGGATTAAGCGGTTTCTGACAATGATTGAATGAATGAACTTTCCACGAAATTTTACTCGCTTTTTCCTTGTAAACTAATGGTGGGTTGGAATGGGCGTTTGAGCCCTGTGTAGTGTGGTGCTAGGTTCCGTGGCTGGGTTTCACCACATCTTACGTTTTTTCCTCATGCCCTCAGTCCGGTTGTGTAACGTTGCTTTTTGTCTTTTTCTGCAAGTTCTGACTGTGTCATTTGCGTCATTTCAGTACATTCTGAAAGAATGTACATTTCTTGTTGATTCCTCCTCCCATGTTGAGGACTTGGTCTAGCAGACAGTTTGATCTCATCCACACTGTTCACTCATCACCACACTGCAGGTCACAGCGCTGGGCCTTTCCTCCAACTGCCTCCTTTCCCAGGTTTTTGCAACCTTGCTCAGTTAAATAAATATGGTAACTGTCATCCGTTACACCTTCAACAGTGCTCTTTGTTATTGGCCACTTGGGCATTTTGGGCCTTTGAGCCTTTGCATAGCGCCAGTAATAAAAAAACGGATTTATAAAAGTAACTCGGACTATCCAAAGTATCTCGCCGTATTACTCCCTTGAGCCAACCTATGTCCGTCTCAAGCAGGACCGCGTGTTTGAGCTGCTGTGCTCTGTGTGTGTGCGCGTGGGCGGTGAAAACGCGCGCGCTGCCCATATTCACTCGGAGCAATGCGCTCTGAGTGACTTTAACTCACAGCCCACCTTGAGAAAGGGGGTAGAACATTTTTTTAACAATAAAGAAAATGTTGAAATGAACAACCCATAAATCTTCCATTGCCCTTTGCCTCACAGGATTATAGATTATATTTTACGTTACCTTTTTAAAGCGATGAAAAACATGTAAAACAATAAAGAAAGTTCCTAGAAAACCTCCCAGCTCATGGGACAAAACGTCAGACAGACACTGTGCCGAACAGCTCCCGGTACAGCCTGAAAACACTTGAGAGAGCTGTTCGGCATGACCACGAAAATATTTGCAGTGATAGAAAAAAGTATTCTTTAATCACCAGTTGACATCTGTTACTGTTATGATATCGTTTCGAAAAGTGCATCTTGCCAAGAACACCCAAACACCGCCGTCGTTTGGGATTGGCAATTGTGCCCAGTCACTCTTCCAAAATCCGTGCCGCGCTGATGTAAACAGCGTGCTTGCGCTAAGCCACTGACTATCCGCAGCGTCCAAAATAATGTTTGGTCTAATATTATCTTGTGCCTGCAAATGACGTGCGATCGCATACCCACCAAGCTTCTGTGTTTTCACGTTAAGGCATGCCCCTCATCGGAGCAATATTACTATATCCAATGCGTTTACACGTGACTGCAAGCTGCTGTCACGTGTTGGCCGGGTTCACGATGATTTGGCCAGCTAACAACAGGTTTGCTTTCCCCTGGCATCGCCGGGTACTCGGAGGGCACGACGTGAGCATAGCCGCATTGCCCCCCGTCGGGACGATAATTTACCTCGATCGTGTCGTGCCAATCGCATGACTTGCAATGTTGTCTTTAGTGAGGTAAGTGGAAGGAGCATTGCACGCGTTCGTGTTTTGAAGTGGCAGCTGTTTTGAACGGGGCCCCCTGCTCTGCCCTAATCAAAATTCACATGAGTGTGTCGGTGGTGGGGTGGCGGGGGCCAGACGTGAGCGGGGGAGAGAGGGGGGCATGCGGGACATTCACAGGCCCATTCTGCGTCATCCTTGTCGGCCGAGTTGTCAGCCAGATGCCCCCCTCGTCCAGTTGTCCGCGATGGTCGCGGGAGGACGGTGTCATCGCGTTGTGTTTAAGTTCCGCGAGCGAGTGTCCGCCGCCCTTGGCGACTCCGCGCCCGCTCGCTTGCGCTGCTGCGTCTGGTCGAACCGCGTCATCGGCGTGCTTTCATAACGTCCACGATTTGTTGAGGGTGTCTTTTTTTTACGATTGTTCCCTCCACGTTTCCCAATGTGCGTCTTACACACACCAGCGCGCAGTCATTTGATTTATGTGAGAACGGAATCATAGTTGGAAATAAGCAAGTGTTGTGAGATCGAGATATTGCCCAACATGACGCTACTCTGTGATGAAGTGGAAATTTCTGAATTTATATATTTTTGAAAGGTTACAAAAACATTTGACAGTTGCCAACCGTAATTTAGAATTCCTCCTGCCGACCACTTTTCTCGCCTCCATGCCTCATTACTTTTGAGATTGGCAGCAAGGAGTGCCTGTTCTTGCAATGTACGATGTCCTGTTTAGATAGCTAGACAAAGAGCCTCTTTGTAGTCATATGTATTGCGCTTGTAATCAGTGAATGTTATGACAAAGAAAATTAAACAATAGTAAAGGTGCGCAACCTAGCATGGAAAAAGCACCTTGCTTGGAAGTACATCGACAGTGTACTGATGTAGAACATTGTTCTTAAGAGCTGCTCTTTTAGGGAAGCCATGTCGAGAGTTCCTCCTCTCTCCTTCGCGATATTTTGCCTCCCACGTTGGAGGCATTAATCAGGCCTTTGGTGACACATCGTGAGTAGATCATGGACTTGGGCAGGACGCTGGCCAGTGGTCAACACCACGTGGGGGGTGTCCTGTAAGCAACCCGTTTTCTACTGAACGCGACTGGCCCGCACACAATAAATTAAACAAATAAATTAGTCATCTTTTGCTCCATGTTGGTTGTTTGCATTTGTAGAATTTCATGGGGAAAAAGCACGGGCGCCACTCCAATTGCTCCCAAATGAAGTGTGCCTCAAATTAAAGTTGAAACCCCGCCGCTTACTGGAGGCCCTGCTTTCTATCCGAGGGTGTAAACAACACTTCATGTGCCCAGTGTGCATTCTCTGGAGCACTGGCACACGATGGCTGAGTGGAAACGAATCTCTAAACCTCTTCAAAGGAGATGGGATTAATACGGTTAATAAGAGTAAGTGGGCTGGGGCACGTAGGTAGAAGGGAAGGTGAGTCATGGTCAAAAACAATGGTGAAGTCGTCGCTCAGGAGGAGACAAAGCGAAGAGATCAGCTTGGAGATGGTGACTTCTTTGGAAGGCCATCGTCCAGCAGATCGATCTGATAGAAGCTCGGGACCTCTTCCTATATCACTCTCTGTGGCCGAGGATTGAACTCAGGTCGGCGGGTTCCCAGTGCAAAGCACTAACCCCACTGCACCTCCCTCCACCCACGTATGTATCCACAACACCATCAAGCAGCCACTGTTTGCCGCTATACGACGGTGACATAACCACCACCACACAGCACTTGTGCTGGGCCAGGTGCACTTTGGGGTCACGTGAAGTGTCGAACGCTCCGTGGCAGACGTCGGGAGACAGACCCAGGTGTTGTTGGTCAACGGACTGGAGTATGCACACAAGTAGAGAAATACAACTACACACTCACTCACGCGCGCGCAATGATTGTAAAGGCCTTTGTGGATGGCCCTGCTGCGTGTGAAGATGAGCAGGCAGCCGACCGGCTCTGAGCTCGAGACTTCGGGGCGGGGGAGCGCTGCGCCTGCAGTGCGTGCGAGAGTTGTGGTTCCGCCACGGCGCAGCGCTCGACAATGGCGCACAAGGTGGCTTTCAATCAGCGACACAAAGGTGTGTTGCCAAGCGTAATACCACCGTGGCGGCGGCAGCATGTGGCGTGTGCCAATTAAACGTTATTGTGTTGTGTGAACGTTTGTGTGCGCTTGTGTCTTTATCTGTCTTCTTACGTGCGTCCGTCGCTGACAGCGATCTGACGTTTGAGTGCGCGTGCTTGCATGACAGTAGTTCGCCTGACGATGCCTCCATCGTGGGAGGCGAAACGTGACTGCGTTTGAACCTGGCGACTCCTGTTCGGTCCTCGCTCGTGGCCAACATCAGTGACCAATGTCTGAACCGGTCCTGGGTCTTCTCTAGGTCGACTCGGCCTTAAATCGGTACCTGGTGCGATGGGGAGACAAAGCGCCCTGGCGTGGTGCTGGCCACCAACAACCTTGCATACTGTGCATCCCTTATAGGTGGTCACTAGCAAAAACTTGCCCCAACAGTCTGTTCAAGAATATACGGGGGGGGGATCGTTGTGTGTACGTGCCCCCGTGTGTCCGTGCCTTTCTGGTCGGTCAACTTGTGACGCTGCTCGCTTGTAACCTTACCGGTGCTACGTGCTCGGGGCGCTGCTGCCGTTTTGCAAGAGCGGAAAGAACTTTTTTTTTTATCAGATATTAAAAATAGCCGATCGTTGGTTTACCTCTTCAGGTGTCAGAGGAGTGTCGGCAGTCGAGATATGGAAATCCCCACCGTGCGTGTGGCTTTATGGCGACATAGGTGTATGAGGATATGGGAGGACGAGTTAAGAACCACACCCCGACCGCCTTTGTTTCCGCAATGTCTTCATTTGGGCGGCAGGGTGGCGTAGTGGTAACATATGTGCCTCACAGAAAGAAAGTCCTGCTTGAGGCAGTTTTATTACCGCCTCGGGCGCCTTTGTGTGTGGAGTTTGTGTGTTCTTCCTCTATTAGTGCGTGGGTTTCCTCCCTGTCCTCGTTTTCCTCCCACAACAAAAAAAACAAACTCATTAATGAATTGGCCAATAACATCATAATACACAGGACCCATTGTCTGCCAAATGTCGGCTCCGGCTAACTGCATGGCTGCCTCCCTCCTGCCTCACTGTTGTTTCCTCGCGCCTCTGAATCATTCTCTCTTCGAATGCCTCTGACATTGAACGAATATGCACGCATTATAAATTGTATTCAAATGAAAATAACGCCTGCTGTCGTGGCTCTCCTGGAGATGGGAGGGATTTCTGGGACACTTTGCCTGCTCGGTTCCAGTTCCGTTGAGCAACTGGGACGCCTGTGGAATCTGAGCGTTTCCGGTCGGACGTCAACACTTACAGCAAGCCTCCGCATTCGCACAGGCCCATCCTGCATCAATTTGCAACTCTGCGTGAAAATGCTGGCCGAAACGCCAAGAATGTTGGTTATTAAGTCGTCCCTTGCCTTTATTATTTGTATTATTTCGCCAGCAGGCCAAATGTTTTGCTGATGACTTATGGTGCTCTCCGTCTCGGGATGGTCCCTCCTTCAGGGAGCGTGATGTGGTCAGCCAATGGCGGGGTTTGTCCAATTTTCCGGTTTGTTATCCTCACGCTCACTACTGGCATTTTAGCAGGGAGCTTTAAACAATGTCGAACATGGAACATACGGATAATGCGTGTGCGAATCAAGACGTGTTGTTCGTTTAGGTTCTTAACTTTTCAACACCAAGGCTTTCGTGACCAAAGTTACCCGTAGTCTAGCTCTTTTTATGAGTTAGGTCACGTAAAAAGTAAGTGTCGCAAACCCGCTTCCACCCGACACAGCCAACCAGTAAAGGGTTGTCACGTGAACAAAACGTGCCGATTCGTTACTACCCCAGCATACGGGTATGTTGGAGAGCGAACCTATAACATTCACAATGAAGGTACCGCGTTTCGCTGATAGTTGCAATCAGCTTCATCAGAAACGTCTGGTGGAAGCGGGTTTGCGACACTTACTTTTTATGTGACCTAACTCATAAAAACAGCTATAATATGGATTCTTAACTTTTCGTTCCTGTGTATAAATTGTGTTTGAGCGTTTTTTTTAGTAAAATACCTTGCAGTTGGTCATTAAGTCCAGTAAGAGTTATACTTCTTTTCAAAACTTGACCTGTGTCTGATTTGCTTACAGTGATTTACAAGTTAGAAGTACTCCGTTACTAAATTCTGGACTTAAACCAAGCATTCTTGATTTGTTGTAGGAAAGTTTCAGCTGCCCACCGCAGTAATGGGTACCATGATTTCATATTGTGGGCAGACGATTAATCATTTCCAGTCAACGCTGTCTGCATTAAGTCTGGCATCATTCAAGTGTATACTGGCATATTTTGTGTAAGTCGTCACACTTATAGGATCCTTATGACCTGTCAATTACGGTATTGCATTGTAACTGGCTCTCAAAGAAAACTTGCAAAAGTCAGGGCACAATTCGTGGAATTGGATTTACTCTTGCAAAACAAAAATACAAATTAACCTAAGATGGTTTATAACCAACGTTTACCGTCGAGCGTGTGTCTTTATTTCTTAGATAAATCTTAAAAATCCACATTTGCCAGGATGCAAAGTATTTGTTATTGGCAGAGCCAACTCGGCTGTCCCTGTGCTCAGTGTCACTTTAAACTCCTGGCGTGTTGCTATCTCTCAGGCATTCCGTATCATCAACTCGCACTAAGCCTTAAACCACTAGCACTGACAATGCTGTGCGTGTACATTCAGTCGAAGTAATTGCCGCAGCCAACGTGACCCACTTAAAATGTTGGCGTCTGGCTCATGCCTTCCACATGACAAAAAGAGCCCCGATTTTAAAATATATTTCGAAAGCTTGCGTATCCTTCTGAACCTCCTACAATGCAGCATAAAAACATCAACCTCTGTGAACAAAGCATATCGGAGAGTCTTTGCCAAAGTGTTTTTTAAGCCCGCATGTATTATTTATTTTTTCCTCTCTTCCAACCCCCCCCCGCCCCCTTTATTTTTTTTTGTAACAAAAATGAGCTTTTAATGATGGCAAAGAATTCTCCCTTCGGGGGAGATGTTGAGCCGCTGGCTCATGCGGCCAATCATCCCCGGGTGCTCCTTCGGCACTCGGAGCCGAGAGGTCAAACACACGACGCACTCTGCAGCGAAAATGAAATTGAAAAACCCCTGCGCATGGCACGGATCTTATTGCAAAGTGGAAAATAAGGAGGTATCGAATTCATGCTTCGCTGCTGCCGCTGCTTTACATGTCTCTCTCTCTCACGCCTGAAAAATAAATATCTGATTGACGTGGATATTCTTAGGGCCTCGGTGTGAGCCCTGTTGCCAGACGCAGCGCCGCCGCTCAGCGCGTCGAGTAGCACGTGGCTACAGTCCAGATGTTTTGCTTGTTAGTTTCGATTGGCGATAGCATGGAGAGGCCTTCATCCAGCAGTAGATTAATCATGACTCATGATGGTGATGTGTTATACTTGTGGTGGGAATACTTAATTGTGTCATTTTGGTTTATTTTACTGTTAGAATGATGTAGGTTTTTACGGTTTGATGTATGGAAATTGTTCTCCACTCAATGTGGCTATTCTGAAAGAACAGCTATTGAGTGCAAATCTTATTTTACTCATGTTTGCCACTTAGCAATTATATTTCAGTGCTGTTAACATTGTGTATAGAGACGCAGACATTTCTAATCGGAACTCCTGAGAATTTATCTCAAGAGCTGCTCTTTCGGGATAGCCGTGAAGAGGCGTTTCTCCTCTCATCTTCGCGACAATTCGGCTCCCACCTTGGAGAGCGAATCTCATATCAAGCAGTGAAAACCTACATCAATGCAAATCAGAACTCCTGTTAAAATGAAGTGCTTCACCCTGTGCCTGAGAATAGCCCCAGAAGATGATGTCAACTCTACTTTTGAAGTAACTTCAGTTATTGGCTCTTTATCCAAACTAGGGAGCCCACATTTTGTATGCCCTGCAGATATTGTTTGCCCCATTTCAATCGTAGATTTGTTTTAATGCTCCAAGCTGGATTAGGCTAATTTAAGTGGTGTTTTCTTAATGTTATGGGTATATTTGTGCAGACATTGGTGACTTGGCTTGAATCCATATATTCACTATACTTGAGAACCCGGTTTCATCACTGGCTGAAACCCCAGGTCTCCACAGTGCTGGCGCAGTGCTCTCTGATTTATTAGCTCACTGAGCTATTCAGCCAACTCCACTTAATTGCATTTTTTGAACGGGCAAATAACCTTTGAGATGAGAACAAACGCTATTTAGAGACCTAACTTTGATTACTCAGCGAAGTAAGCGGGTTCGGGTCGAACCCATCGCTGCAAAGAATAAATGCAGGTGATGGAGACTAATGAGAGAGTGGCAGCCGAAGGAGGGAACACGCCTGGCGGAAACGTCCACCCGGGGGGATGAAATAACGAAACCGGCTCGTGTTCAGTAGCCAGTTGGATTGCTGCATCGCATGACCGTGAGCGATGGTGGCAGCCAGAGGAGGCCTTCATCCACAGAAGTGGTTAGATCATGGTTGATGATTGCCACAGGCGCAATGTTCATTTATTTATTTTATAGCATACTTGTTTACGTTTTAATATATAAAGAAATGAGTTCCACCAAAGTTTTGGCCCTTCAGGTGGTAAGTTTGGCTATGCTCCATAAACGTAAATGTATGACATGGGTGTTAGTTTGCTCAATCAATTTGCCCGTGTGCCTTTGCGTATGTCTGTGCGCACATTTTTACTTTACAGTTAAATCTCTGAACAAAAGTGAGGCTCCCTTAATAGATTTGCTTGGTAGTTTATTCTGGGTTTTTTTGGTGGATGGCTTCAGGCAACATTGATTGACCAAACTTCACCTTTTAACCAGTCTCAGAAACACGTCAGCAAACGGCTGCAAACACTCAACCATGGCCTTGAGCAGATCTTGCTACGTTTAAGCCATGTTTTCAGTTCCATCTCAGTTTGCATTTCTCCATCCGCCTCCCCCAACGACTCCCACACCTGTCATTTTTACAAATACTAAAAAAGTAGATGTAAATTAGTGATATGGGTCAGGAAAAGGAATGTAACTGAAACAATATTTTGGCCAGAACATTTTTTCAGGAGTCCAGCCCCACAGGATCCGAAAACAGGCCCACTGGCGGCCCGTGGAAAGATTGGTTTATGGCCAAACAGCCAAAACTCTAAATTATTTATCTTGTCAGAATCATTTTATATTCCATTTCAGTTTTTTTCTTTTTTTTTACGCAAGTTATTCTCGTAATTCTGAGTCAAAAAATGTAGCGATTTCTTTGACAAGTACGGCTGTTGGTAACAAAACCACAAGAAAGAAAATATAATTTAGATTTTATTCTCAATTCCCAAAATATGAAACATGTGCACACACATGCAAATACTTACTGGCTAGTGGATTATCGTTATCAGAATCATCATCACCCTGATTATTCCCAGAATAATCAATAGTACTTCATTATGTAGGTTATCTATGGAAAGATCGCACGTGGTTTTTGTGAGCACATTGCAAAGGCACTAACGTTTCGTCATGGATTCCCCGCTGAGCGCTGTTCACCAACAGTGTCCTCTTAGCGAACCGTGGGTGTTTTTTTATTGCCTGTAACTTTTGCAAACGTTTGGCTCTCATTTGGAAATCATTTAATTTCGTTAAGAAATAAGGTCAAGTTACTTGCACATATTTCACTCCCCTGTAGGCTAGTAGAAACATCCACATGTCGATTAAATTATTCACGCTTTAAAGAATACAATGTTTCGTTCAATAAACTCGGAACGAAATGTATGCAGAGAACATTTGGTTTTTTTGACATTTTCCAGGGCGTGTTGGTATAAGCCTGACTGTAGCTTCGCGATGCGTTGGCGATGCGTTAATACACGTGTTCATGCAGCGACGTCATTTTCCAGATTTGGCACACAGACTTGGCACTCAAATGTGTTTTTGTGTGCCCGGAAATAATGACGTGTAAAGGAGCATTGAGTGTATGTCGTTGTTGTGTTCATTATGCGTGTATAACAAAAGTTTTGCAAGGAACAAGAAGTACACGAATGTGTGTTAAATTTCTTAATTTGTTTCGCTGGCAAACATTTATGTACTCGGTAACTGTGTGTGATGTAACACAGACATGTGGCCATGTACAGCACAGGTTCCTTTTTGCCTTTTTTGGGATGTGAGGACACCTCGGAGAGTCCAGTGAAAACCTCGGAGAGCTTCGTTAGCGAGCGCCGTTGTGCAGTTGTGAGCGAGAATGTATGAAAAGGCCTTCACAACGTCACCAATGCTTCTCCCGTGTAGGATTTTACAGTTGCGCTCAACAGCTGTCCAATGGTTGTTCAGATTGTTTGGCGTGATGTCCGACGTTTTGCCACACGTGCTGGTGGCTACGTCAGGAAGTAATTTCAATTCCCGAAGCTGCCTTTTTCGAAAAATCTCCAAGCGTGTGATATAGAAGGTCGAACATCTTGCAGAATAACGCGCGTTACAACTCGAATGCACATCGGAGACCCTGTACCAGTGGTCGACTGGTGGTCAGGGAAACAGTCCACATTGGGTAGATTTGACACAGACACCTTGACCTCTCAAGGACTCCCAATAATGGCCGCAGATATTTATAGGTGTCTGCAGACCCATCCTTTAGAGGAATCTTCCTCGCGTTTGGTGCGGTCGTCTGGTAGACTGGAGATGCCGGGGATAGAGGTGCGCGTGTGGGTGTTTGCGCGCAACATTTCAAAAGAAAACAAATAAAGTAGTAGTAATAAATAAAAAAATAGCGCGCCTTCACACAGAAAATCTCCCAATGTTCGAACATTCTACACAGTTTTTCAACATGACGGGGCAAATAAGCGTTGCCACGTAACGTTTTTGCTGTGATAATTTTTTTTGCTAACGCGGTAGTCATTTCTTATTCAATACTGGACTGGTGGAAGGGACTCAGGGAGTGCTAACGATCCACGGTTTAGGGGGCGCAATACTTGCCTTGCCCCGGGCGCTGGCAACCCACGCCACACCACTGGGCCCCGCTTATCGCAAACCACTTCAACGAAACGTGAAATTAGTCCCGCCACTGCGGGGTAGCGGAGCCCGGCAGGAAACGACCACTAATGTTTCTTTTTTTCCCCCCTTACTTTTCAACAAAACTATAATAGCAATGATGATAAATATAACGACCGCGGTAATGACCGTGGTAATGATGATGGCGGCGGCGATGATGATGATGATGATTATGATGAAACAGGAAACGTGGTTTGCGGTTCCAAGCATTTGATCATTTGGACAGAAGGGGGCGGGCGGGGGGTTAGGGGAGGGAGGTGACGGGGGGGGGCGGGGTGAGGGGGTGGTGAGAGGGGGGTAAGGAGGGGATGAGACCCTCGTGGAGTCGTGAGGCTCCGGAAACGTGGAGAAGCACATTCCAGAGGCAAACGAGCATGCGTCAGCACTCGCCGCCGCTCTTGGACCCTGCGTGACCATATTAGCAGAGTTTGGCATGTGTGCCTGGCTTGTGTTGTTTCTTTACATTTTTCCCCTGTGTGTGTGTGGGGGGTTTTTTTAACCCGTGGGATGAGCCGTGTATGGGATAATTGGAGATGTATGTTTGCTAAAAATATAAGGTGAAACTAAATAATTGCATAAACTATAAACGCTATTTTTGGTACCAGATATATTCCTGAAGGGAGGCTACAAATATGCTTCAAGTTAACTTCATCATCACACATGTGAAAGAATTCTTCAAGTCACTGTGGGACTGTGTTTTTTTTTGTTCCTAGTTGTTGCTGGGTCATAGTTTATTTTTTTTCTTTTGTGAATTTATCTTACTCCTGGGGCGACAAAAATGCATTTCTTTCTCGTTTTACAATCTTTTTCACTTTCAAATAGTGCAAGATCATTCTTCTGCTTCAGTTTTTTTAATACAAAAATTACAATCTAACTGTGTCGACTTGCAAAACAAGTGAAACCCGTGAGAACGGTTCTGATATTTTACTTTTGAGAATAATTCCTTAGCCATTCAATAATATATATTTCTCATTGACTGATAATAATCTTCAAATTAATTAAACTGCTGCAGTGGCTGAGCCAATGGTAACAGTTTAATGTGACAGCTCGTGAGCAGTGCAAAGAAGAATAGTTGTTCCCTTTAAACAGACTGACACATTTACTTGACCAACACAAACACACGCATGTTCCTGAGTGATAATTATGCCACGGTAATCCTAAAAAGCATGACTGTACCGTTGAATGAACCATTTATTTAAATTGCCATAAAAAAAACAGTTGTTATCAGCTCAAATCATTATGGGTTTGTAATTGTTTTTTAATTACTAACATTTCATGCTCAGAAACTAAATACTGCCTTCCTGTCGAATAACACAATGTACGTATATATTTCCCTTTACCATAATAATAATGATTGTCAGCCAATTGTCGTCCCATACCATGGTCACCATTGCGGTTCTGTAACCAGGCATCAGACGGGTGGTGGTGGATGTGTGCATGGCCTGTAATCCAGAACTGTGGCGGCAAGGGTTGGTGGATTACACAAACGCTGTGAAACTCCCTTCCCATGAGCAGCGAGGTGACATACCCTGGCTCCCCAGGAGAAGGCGGTACAGCGAAATGTGGACTGAAATCATCTGTCCCTTTTGCATGAGATACAGTCTTTCCCCCTTGCACACATGGCTTTTCTTTGGGTGCTCCATTAGTCTCCCACATGTATAAGCGCTATTTAATTGGCTGAAAGCATCTTAATATACAGAGGTCTGCAGACCTTGTGCAATTGTTGGTGTTGGCTCACCACCTGCCTGCCTTCCAGCTTGTCTGTGGTTCCTCGGTGATTTTGAGATCACATTTGCAAGACCGTTGCGATTTTCTATATATAACTAACTAATAATTCTCTATACTGGTCAGTAAAAGGGAAGTTTCCAGGACCCAGAATCAAACTTAGCAAAGCGCGTTTACAATGCAGTGCACGGACCACTATGTCACCGCTTCCAATGACAGAAATAAATATCTAAATTAAACATCTGCCTCATTAGGACAGGTGCAGCAAACAGCAGAGATCACAGCTCAAGGAGCTGCTCTCAAGGTCCAAGTTCGGTGCTGCGATGGCGCGGGCGGCTTATCCCGGTGGCTCGCTCGATTACACGCACCGCCAGAGCTGCCCGCCTAGCACGGCGATGCCTCGCGCACATAGTGACAGAACGCAGGGGGCAGCTGTTACACTTCCGTTCATCGCAGCGCCCGCCAGCTCACAGTGCGGGAGGCGCAGGTGCTTTGGCGGAACCGTCGCCTATCGTCCGTTGATTTGAAACGCTCGCGGGCTACTTAGGCAGGCCTAATGCCCTCGCGGTTATTGAAGTGGCCGTTTATTAGACCGGCTCGGTCATTCGTGTCGCGATAACAAGCGGCTCGGCGCCGCGCGCGGCCAGCTCGCCGGAGGGTGGCGGTGAACGTGAGCGCGGCCGAGGTGGGATCGGCGCCAGCTTCTCGCGGTGCCGTGGTGGCATTGGGGAGCAGGGGTTGGTAGTTCGCTCGATGATTGGGGGCACCGCTCCCGACCGCTTTGTTGATCAAAGCTCCTAATCGCTGCGCTTGCAGGATGTAGCCACCGGTTCATCGAGGGGGTAGCGAAGGAACACACCGGTGAACAAGCGGATGACTGAACGGCGGATTGCACGGCCTTTGAATGGCCCAGAACGCCTACACAGGAGGGAAAACGGCTGTTTTTAATCGGACGAAATTACGTAACACGTGCGCGAGCACGCATGCGTGACCATGCGTACTCGCTCTTAAAAGATACTCAAACCATTAACAGTTTTTGCCCAGCTTTTTGCGAGTTACAGGGAAGGCAGCTGTGGCCAGTGGATGCTCATAACAGTGAGGCCACTTGCCTGGGCCACGCAATCACAGATTCGTTGTGTAAGCTTAATTGCCCAAAGCTTTCTTGCCAGGTCCGGGGGGTTGCAGTGCGTTCCAGCATTGCAGGCAATCGCTCTACGGCAAAGCGTTCCCCTCTGCCCCCACAAAAACCTAAAAAAATACCCTCGCCATCATTTCTCACTGGAGACTCGGCTCATCTTCCCAGACAAAATATCCGTGACAATCGGATGTTTCCCGTGGTGTTTACGTAAAATGTACAAATGAAAAGAATGAGGAGGCAAATACGTCGGGAGGTGGGTGGTTTGTGTGTGTGTGTGGGGAAAATAAAGAATGTATCTCGCTCAGCCAGCGCGGGAGAGTCCGCGGTGTGGGATGCGGGGGGGCCGCTTGGTCTGGCAAGCGACTTATTTAGGGTTCTGGAATGCATTTCCTTCCGCCCAAACTTATGGCCGGAGCTAGAAGCGAGATGCAGCACAGATGACAAGATGTAAACTGGCGAGACCGCTTGTGACGGCTTCATTAGTTTGCCAGCCCGTGGTTTAGCGCGACGCTCGTCCCTAGGCCGGGAGTTGGTGGATTACGTGTGGATCGGCGCGTTTGTGAGATGTTCGCCTGCAGGGCTGGGCAGACAGGTAGAAGTGGCAGCGTGTGGGTTGCTGACCTAGCTGTTGGTACAACTTGAAACAGTTTGGGATCGCTTTTCTCAATTTTGCTATCGGTGTTGCCTCATGAGGTGAAAAATCCATTAAGATCTCTCCGGGAACAGTGCGACCCTTAGCGCTAGAGAACAGCCCACGGAAGTGGATATGACAGGGCTACATCTGAGGTCCGTTCCAGTGACCTCTGGTCGACACAGTAGGAGGCAGCAGTTGCTGCTGACAATTAGTTGCATGACAGTGAGCATAATGTTTTCAATTTAGTTTGTTCCTGAATTGTATGCAAGTCGAGTCCGATTGTTGTGGATTTTTTCACGCTTTCATTGCTGAGGCACTCTCCTCCACTATACTTGAAAGCAGGGTTTAATCCCCAGTGGCTGGATTCAAACCCAGCGGTGCCAAGCTCAGTGATGTGACCTCTCAGCCACCCGGCCATTGGGTGTCTGAGCACTCCACGATTGGAGTGCTATGTTTGTCTCATCCGCAGCGTTTTCAAGATACTCTGATTTAATCCCACGCAAAAATATCTATATATATACTAAAAATGAAATTGTACCAACATCCCAAAAGGGACCTTTCTAAAAAAAGGTCCTGAGTGAACGTTTCCTGAGCTGTCAGTTGGCCAGGAGATGACGTAACAGCAAAAACAAAAGAGATTTACAAACCCATCTGCACACACCTTTAAGTATTGCCCCCTTGTATTTGTGCACTCTCTCTAGATTATTTCCACTTTCACAACATCCTTTAAAAAGGACTTGGCCCAATATACCGACCACAGGACCTTGAGACTCGGGGAGGCTTTTACAGATGAAGGGCATGGTTATTATTATAATATTTAAATATAGGATGTTATTATTGTGAGGTTAAATCGACAAAAGCAAAGGTCTGCCGTCATGGTATAGGATAATTCCCCTTCACAACTTTCTTCTAAATGGCAGTAATTGCATATTTAGCCTGTACAGTTCAGTACACATTTTACAAACAGTGTTCTAGCTCGTCCTCTATACTGGAGTTGAGTAGAAAGTTGTTGCATATGGAAAGGATTATCAATTTTTTTACCGAGAATGAGGTATTAACTTTGTACACAAACTCACACGTTCTGAAGAACTTACACTTTCAAAAGTCACCTTATATGGCATGATGTTTAGAATTTAACCTCGTAGAGAGAGGGCCAGGTGGCTCCCTCGATTTATGTCACGGTTCATGGTTCGAATCCAGCGGCCGCCCTGGTTATAATTACAACGCATGATAACCGTGATAAAACCATAATAACATTAGGCGTTAAAGATCCTCCGATGCAATTTGCAAGAGTAAGCCATTGTGCACCAGTGTGAGGGTCCAAATATGTTTTTTGATTACCCAGAAATTACTCAATTGCATCTGCTGTAAGACTAATGCCCCAGATTATTTTTGCCATTTAGATTATGCTGGTCTTTTGAGTTCTGACCTGGTTAAACATAAACCTCTGACATCCTAGGTTCAACTACAGGTTTTAGCCACGTGTGAAAAAAACCAGACTCAAGTCTACTGAAAAGAAGGATTTGGGGTATCCCAGTTCGGAGGACTAAAACAATCAGATTTGTTTTATCGTCACGTCTTATCAAAATTGCAGGATATTTGGGAAATTGAAGGAATCTCAAACAGAACTAGTTCTCTGTTGTCATTTTCTTCCACAGGCTGTTCAAACATAAAGTGATGCACTATCTGTAATAGTTCCAACTTTGTGATCTCATAACATGATGATCTTGGCGTATGTGAAACGTAACTGTGAGAAAATATTATTTGCAGAAAAAGAAACCACCCTCACAATTCACAATACATTTGCGTGACATTTTCGTGGCGCAATATCCGGGGTTATTTTTTCATTGCCGCTAGTATACACACGTGTGCGTGTTATTTATATATCTATTTAAATGCACATCCTATAATAATATACATCCTTAAACTGTGTTTTGAAAAAAATAAAAGCACCCCGATGGAACCCTGCCACAGATAATTGCGCTACACATTTTTCGCCAGATGAATAAACATTTTGTTTCCTCGCAGAAAAGGAGCTGCATTTGCTCCACTCGAGTCTCTAAAAACGTAAACAAATGTTCACCCGGCCACCGCTTTGTTCCCTCCGAACTTGAAAAGCACCATCCGCGTTGTTTATCGTTTAACGTCAGCGTTGTCTGCTACGGCCGAGGCTGTTGTGCGCTTCAGTGGAATGTGGTGGTATTCATTGATGGCCCCACAGGATCTCACATCCGCATGCCTGTCCTGCACTTATCTTAGGGGAAAACTATACTCTTATGCAAATGCAGCATTTATGAATATCCGACCAATTATATCCCACATGTGCCGGTCGAGTTAGAAGAGAATTTTTTTTTTTTGCTTCGGGGCTATGCAGTAGGCGGCGGAATGCATAGCAGCAAGACCCATTGCTGTACACTACTTCTATGCTCCCGCGTTTACGCTTCCCGCTTTAACCAACCCGCACTGGCCAGCACGGTGACGTTTGGTCAAATAATCCCCACGGGCCACACACTGTGAGGAGGAAACTCATCCAGCAGTGAATTGACCAGGGACTGTGAGCTAAAAATAAAATGTAAAATAAATATGGCATTGCTTTTTGTTTACGTTACTTGTTTAATATTCACGAGAGAAATTGAATCTGTGCACTTGAGAATCTGGAACGATCACTGGTTGCTGTCCCGGGTGATTCAGTAGCGTTCTAAGTGCTGTGACACAGAAGCGCTGACTCGTTTCTCTGACGCGAGTATTCCAAGTACTCTTGAGTCACCCCACCACTTCCTGTGGCATGCTTCTTCTTCGGCGCGCTTCTGGATATGCCCGTAATGTGGAGTTTATAGCACAATTGGTGTCTCGAGAAGTGCTTATGTTTTAAATAATGTGATATCTTATTGAAATTGTGCAATGAGCATACTATCATCTAAACGAATAGTCCTTCAGGAAATCTCTCAGACGGTCTAAACATCTTTGGGGATACCTGCGTGGTGCGTTCTTCCTCTCCTCATCGCGCTGTTTTGCCTCCCACGTTGGCGCCATCATCAGGCTAATCGAGCGGTGAAAACACATTTTTATAATAATAACCATTCTACATTTATAACGCGCACATATGAATTCAATGTCGAAGATATTCATTCGACGAGAGAAGGACTCAGAATATAAATATCTTTGAAGTCTCCTCTCTATCATTTGCACAGCCGAGGGGGCACTTTCCCACATACCCAAACTAATATATTTAATTCTCAGAGGTGGAAGTGTATCAAATATGAACTGGAAACCCATAGTTAACACGGTGGGGTTTTTTTGCGTGCGATTGCAGTCAGTGGTGGGATTGCGCTGAGACCATTAACTCTCCATGCTCCAGAATAATAATTGAATTTAGCATTACAATTTATGACGTGCACCGTATTTGTTCAATGGCGAAGGGGGAAGGGCAAAGGCAGCCACGTGGTTAGCCAGCGCCAACAATTGCTAGACACTGCATCCTATATGTTATGATGTTATCGACCAATTATTTAGTGAGTGTTTTTTTTCATTATGGGACGAAACCGAAGAACCTCATGGAAAAACTCATATAGAACAGGGGAAGAACAATCAATCTCCACACAGAACGGCGCCCGAGGCAGGAGTCAAACCGTCTCGGGCAGGACCTTCCTTCCGTGAGGCGAGGATGTTACCACCGCGCCACCCTGCCGCTCTATTGTAATCACAGGAGGCCGAAATCTGGGTTCGAACCCAGGCTGTCTGCGGTGCCAACTCGGCACTCTGTGACCTCTGAGCCATTTGGCCATTCTCTAGCAGAGCGCACTTACATTCTTGTCGAACAAGCGGCACACTGGTCTGCCTGAGCGCTTGCCTGGCGGGGCCTGCGTACAACAGCTTGCGTTAGTGTACCGAGTAGATGGTGCGGCGATGGGAGATACGTGCTCGAGGCATCTTGCAGACACTTGCACGTCGTGTGGTCGCTGCGAGCGGGTAATCCTGTTGCGGATGACCTTCTGTCGCCTCCGTCACCGCGGAATTTTAAATTGATTCATGTGCACTCGTACATTGATACACACATGTATCTGGAGAGAGAATACGAAACAGGTTGTGTTCTACACGTCTAAATGCAGCTGTTTCTTAGAGCCCTCGACGTATGAGGAGACGAGATGGGCACAGTTCCGTTTTAAGTGATGAGTGCATTTCTTTTTTTTTATGGCTTTTGGAAAGTAACGGACCGAGGTTATTTGGGCAACACGGTACTACCACTTTGGTGAAACTTGTGCCTTACAGCAATAAGAGCATGGACTTGATTTCTGACTCGGGCCCCTTTCTGCACGGAATTTCTACAATCTTATGTTCTGCATAAGTTTCCTCCCTGCTCTCCGGTTTCCTGAAACATTTATGTAAAATGTAACTGTGTTAACCATACATCCAATTGCCGGAACATTTTATCCAAATCACTGATTTGAGATGACACACAGCAAAACCACGCCCAAAAATTTGGGAGTACCCTCCTGGAAAAGAGTATCGAGACTCGGTGAGGATTTGCTGGGCAAACAAGCGTATTATTAATAATAATAATAAATATCACTGCATTTTGCGTTTGAAGAAGCCATTCCATGGCATCTGGGGTTGCCAGATGGATTCCATTTGCACCTCCTGCAACAGCATGTGTTGGGCATTGAGCAGTGGTGTGGTTGGTGAATTGCACTTCACTGCCGTCACAGTTGGACTCGCACACAGACCCAGAGACTCACACGGACACCTAGCGACTCGCATCGAGACCCACACCATGCAATCGAATGAGACGTGAGTGATGGATTGCACTTCACTGCATAAACGACTCCTCAATTCCCCGCTCGTGGAGAAGAAGGAAGAGGTAGCCACATGTCTCATGTGTTGCCCTATTGTGGTTGGGTGCAATCCAGGGCAAGGAAACTACTGACAGGAGAGTCATTTACAGGCCTGGACGTAACCCTGGGGAGCACAGAGACACAAGGAAATTGGCGACAGCATAAGAGTAGAAGCCACCTTCTTTTAATAATTTAATACTATAATTCATAACGCGGGCAGTATTCCTTCAATGTCTAGAGGAAACCCATGCAGAATAGGGGGATAATACACTCCACACAAAGGTGCCCGAGGCAGAAATGCAATTGCCTGCCTCGGACAGGACCATCTTTCAGCGAGGTGCGGATCAGTCAGTCAGTCAGTTTTTAGTTAATCTGGAAGGGATCGTTCAGCAATGTAGCTTTTTGTAACAGTTGTCCAGTGAAAAGGGGTAATCGGGTTACAACATCTCAGGACGCCAGTGGCAATTTATTCAAGACAATTAACCTAGACAGCATGTCTCAGGACTGTGGGAGGAAACCGGAGTACCCGGCGAAAACCCACGCGAACACGGGGAGAGCATGCAAACTCCAGACAGAAAGGTCCCCGAGCCGGGAATCAAACCCAGGCACTTATTGATGTGAGGGAGCAGCGCCACCGTGCCGCCCTGCTGATGCAGCATGCCGAGCGGTTGGAGTGCCGCGGGGGAGATGCGGTCACATGTGGGCACGTCGCAATTACAGAGTTGACGGCGCAAGCAAGAACCAGTTGGGGAAATCGCTGGGACCTGATGGTAGAAGTTATGGCTTCAATTCCAGGTCTGCCAAAAATATATACAGTGTTTGTTGAAAAAAAACAACCCGCCCGTAAAATTCTGCTCCAATACCCGCACCATTTTGGGGCAACCGGCCAACCCGGGTCAACCTGGATAGCGGCCGTTTTAACCGACAACACATTGGATAAAGCCCCAACTCTTCCACTTACGTGACTCAGTTGTTCGGGCACCAGTGCTCACAAATCATGAAGTTGAGCTCCAATCATTGTCACAGTTGTCTCCATCGGCAGAGACATTGTCATGGTTTGTTGTTCATCAGTGTTGTATACGTTTTGTAAATGTTCAACCGTCAATCCATTTTTGAATGAGGTCTTTCCACGCCGTATTCAGGTCGTGTTGGTTAATTAACCGTTCTTCACCTCGCTGGTCAATGCAGTTTGGTGAAATCTAGGATGAATGGATGTTGGAGCATAGAAGTGCAGCTTAACAACGGATGTTGCTACGCTCCCATTGATGATGATGTAGTCCCACACCAGCTTTCAACACCTGTTTTGTGAATGATGGTTACCCATTCATCCATTTTCTAAACCGCTTGTCCTGGTGAGGGTCGTGGTGACAAACAGTCCACGGAGAGTGGACCAGACATCCCTTCATGGTTACCCATCCATGCACTATTCAGGCTCAACCTAGCTTAACTCGCAAGATCTGGTGAGATCGAGCACATTCTGAGTAGTTTGTCATATGCTGAATATACATTAGTCTTTGTCACAACGTCATCATGGTTTTTCAGGGGCTAGTATAAAGAATTCCAGATTGTGAGACTGCTCCACTTGGTGAAATTTGGCTTTGAACCGTACATTCTTTTTGTGTGTATATGCACAATATGTGTGTATGTGTGTGCCTATGCCCCGTGTGTGTAACTATATCATATTTCAGCATACTGGCATTAAAGGAAATATTATGGGAGTATTGATATGTTCTACAAGGTCAATTTCTCTGTAGTCTTAAACTCCTCGCCTCTATAAAGGTTAAATTTAGTAAAAACATTTCTCCTTTGATCAGAAGAAAAATGTGCAGGGCAGTAAGATAATGCATTTTAAAAAATACTAAATGACTGCCATGTGTGCCTTGCTGATCGGCAGCGAAGGATGCAGTCTCAAAGAAATGTTGGTTTTGAAAATACAATTAAAAAAACCGGAAATGCTGTCCTCAGAATTGCGACAGCTTGCTGATAAGCCATATTATGTGTTTCTCTGTGGTTTTGGTACATGGTTATTGGTCCAGGCTTGCACACGCGAGATAGTTTCCCAGGCCGAACAGAAGCGCCCATCGCGATCCCGTTAACTTTAACGGGGAGGCATGTGCCCGCTGATCCTGGGAAATGTTTAACGGCTGCTTCTTGTGGGATGTCGCTCGCGCATGTTTTCCACGAAGCCGCATTTTAATTGAGCATAACTTGGCACGATCTATTTTTAATTTGATTTGCTTTATTATTATATTGCTGTCCAGATGGCATGTTAAACGTTTTATTGCGAGTCTACGTGGTCACGGATTAGGCTTGTCCGTAGTGTGCGGTGAATCACGCTCTGCATTCGTATTGTCAAGGACGAGAAAAACTTCTGTAAGTACAGGAAATGATGCGTTCCAACACGCTGTAAGTTATGACTTGTTATTTAAGGTTTTTGTTTTGCATTTGACGCCCTGGCGTTTATTCAAACTTGCAAGCAGCAGCATATTTACCACACTTACTTAAATCACCCTTTCCACTGACATTTGCTGTCAACATACACTCATTAATGCCATCCCAGCTCCTTCACCGTCATCACCATCATGATCACTCCACTGCTGGATGAATGCCTGTCAAGCCGCCACATCTCTCACGGTCCCGCAATGTAATAATCCACGTAGTGCCTGCAGACAAGCTGATCTCTTGGCTTCATAGCCTCCTTAGCGGTCACTTTCCCATTGTTTTTGACCATGACTCACCTTCCCTTCTACCTACGTGTCCTGCCCCAGCCCACTTACTCTTATTAACCGTATTAATCCCATCTCTTTGTAAGAGGTTTAGAGATTCGTTACCACTCAGCCATCGTGTGCCAGTGCGCCAGAGCATGCACGCTGAGCACATGAAGGGTTGTTTACACCCTCGGATAGAAAGCAGGGTTTCCAGTAAGCGGCGGGGTTTTAACTTTAATTTGAGGCACACTTCATTTGGAGGCAATTGCAGCGGCGCCCGCGTTTTTTCCCATGACATTCTACAAATGCAAGCAACCAATGTGGAGCAAAAGACGACCAATTTATTTGTTTAATTTCCCGTGTGCAGGGAATTTGCTTTAGCGAAGTATGGGTTGTTTGCAATACATTGATGTTTTTACGAACGCTTTAAGCGTGTTTGCAAAAAGCACGTGCTTTGTGCTACGTGCAACCCGTACACAATGTGGTCTCTGTTTAAAAAGTAAAAAATTTCTGGGAACTTTACAGTAAGTGTAAAGTTGGTTGGTCGGCAGGTCACGTATGGTGGGTTAACGTGCTTGTGCGCCCACCTTTTCTAATATCTATGGCTAGCGTGAAAGAGTAGGCCAAAATACCATCTAGAGCAGTGGTTCTTAACGTGGAGGGCACACTCTCCCTGCGCTTGCAAGATGCCCTTGCTGGGGGCGCGAGACATGCCAGATTTTTGTATTTATTGAATTATATCTGTATTATATTATACATGTATTGTGTTATATATATATTTCTTATTAAGGGGAGCGAGAACATATTTTGAGAACCAAAGAGGTGCAGGCTGCAGTAGAGGTTAAGAACTACCGCTCTCGAGGATGCGCTCCTGCCAGCAGTGGGGCATGGACAAGCGATTGCAGGATTGAACCTTTGCATGTCAGCTTAATGTGTGAAATGAAGAACTTAAATGAACTAAAACTCCACGCACAGGGGAATGGTTAATACGGCTGGATCGCAAAGTGATTATCTCAGCCTGGTCAGCACAATAACAAAACATCACAACATCAAATGAAGTAGATTTTTCACTTAATTTGGCTTGTTCTGTCTGAGAATTTGACGTATCGGTACGATTGCAAAGCGATCAACTCTCTTCATCATGCGTGTAAGAAGTGTGTGACCTCGCATAGATAACATTTCCATTGCAGCGATTTCAGAAGCAGTTCCGTGATGTCATCTTCCACGGCCAATCTCTGGTATTTTACTCCCTAAGAGTTCTGAAGTGAAACTCTTTTTCTCGCATGGCTAAGCGCCGGTAGCGCAATTAGAATATAATTTTGGAAAAACAACACAGAAACGTGTAAAGCCGCCCCATACATCATGCCGCCCACGTGCGGGATTACGCAAAGCACGGATTGATCGTGCGTTTGTGACGACACCTGCGGAGGATTTTTTAACAGCGTTAGTCACAGCTTTCCGAAGAGTTTTTGGGTGGTTATCAGGGGTTGTTCGGTGCGATGTCCAGCGTTTTGATTGATGCGCTTGTCGGACATCGTGCCCAACAACACGCTGCACCATTGAACCGGAAAAACACACATCGGAGAGCCGTATCGCACAACGGCGAAAACCGATGCAGTCGAAGCATTAGTCATAGTCCCCCCCCTGCCCAGCCCTCTGCCCTTAGACGTCACTCTGCGTCTGTAATGCCTCGGTTTATCGATGGGGCAAAAGTTTTTGCTCTTTCCATGTTTGTGTTTTGTGGTTTTCATACGGGTGTGTTTTTTGTGCTTTCCTTTATGGATCTCCTTTATTGCGATTTCCCACAAGTTAGCGGGCGTTATCGCAACGTTTTTATTGGCTCAGCGGTTCCGTTCGGATGATTTCCCATGATGGCGGTGACGCTGCCACGCGTTTATTAGCCACGCCTTTTACAAGTGTTGATCGTTTTTAAACGCCAGGCGATAAGCCACGTGCAATTACGATAAGTTAGTCGCAAAATCCTAGCGGGGCCGCGCTAGGTAGCGAAGGTCAGCGGCCCAACTATTGCGAGGGTTTGGCGTTCTCGTTACTAGAAAGGCGGCTTGTTTCACTGATTGAATACTGAGGAAACGCAAAACAGGCCTGTGATAGATTCAAATACCGCGTTAATAACAGCAATAATGTGATTTATTCAGGAAAAACATTTTCAGCTCTGGGATGTTTGGCCAATTTTTCCACCTTGTAAAGAGTGTTTTCCTTTGCGTGGGAGGAAACTGTATTCAGGGAAAATGCACGCATACTTGGGGACAGCAGTTGTGCTCACGAACCCACTTGCTGCAATGCCACCATCGCCTGGCTACCGCACAGCCCAGTTCACAAACCACTTAACCACCCAAGTGCTCTCTCAAAGAAAATTCAACTAAGGAAAAAATCACTCACATCTACAGACATGCAAATCTGGGAATGGAGATACACTTGCAACTTCAATCGTAACCATCGAATCATAACCTCATAATAACTGTATCCATGTGTGCATGCAAACATATGTATGCAAGTACTGTATAAATAACCCAACTATTTACGGCACATACGCGTTTGCAAAAACGGGTCTTCTTGTATACGCCTGAACATGTACTCATGTACATGGAATATATTTTTACATAACCGTGCTGTATCGCTGCGTTCTGTCCAACGTGATGGAATATCTGCATGTGACATTGCGCCGCGTTACAGAGAGGTAGATCATTAGTCTCATTTGTCGTTGTTTCATGTGTGTGTATGATAGCGATAGCACTCAATCCCTCTGCTCGCGATAGCGAGGACTGGTGTCGGCTGAACGATCCAAGGCTCCGTCCCGACCCGTATGGAACTGGGGGGAAAAGAAATAATAATCAAAGTTTGAAAAAAGAAATACTCCTTAAGAAAAATAAAAATAATGTTTTATAATATGAAAGGAGACGCCACTGAGTTGTCTGCCTGTCGACGAAGTGATCTTTATGGAGTTGTTGACCGAATCCAGACAGCATTCCCAGACCCAACGCTGCGCCTTGTCCCACGCCGGCTGAAGAGCCAGCCTTAGTGTTGCCGCTCTATGCGCTGTAAACTGTGGCAGCAGGAGAGCAACTCTGGCGATGGTTTTCCCAGTGGCACGGGCCGGTTAGACCCACTGAACTGGTACCACTGAGATCCGAGTTCTCAATTTGCAGTTTCTGCTGCCCAAAGGTGAAGAAACCAGGTTCTCAATCGTAGCAAGGGTTGGCTTAATGTGAGGATTGTTATGATCGAAACGCAATACTTCATCACTATGATATTTCTACAGCTTAATTTGGCCATTAAATCCATAGTATCACTATATATATTACTGCCAGTTATGTCTTGAGATAAAAAATAGTTTAGTTCGTTTTACTGTTGACAATGAAGCACACTTTATGGTGGCACTAACAGCAACTTACTGGCAATGATGGAGAATAAGAGGACACCATCAGGTAATTTCTACCAAGGTAGTGTTTTTTGCAATTGTGTCATCCCGCATAATGATATCACGTTTAAAAAGCGGAACTGAAACAACCAAAGTGAATAACAGTGCAGCATTCAGTGTGGGGCATGGTGGTCGTGAAACAGTCGAGGGGAGGAATTGAGTTTACAAAGACGGGCCCTGAAACTATAACATCCATGGGCTGACATCAAACTTAATGCAGCCCTGAGTGCAACGGTTTTTTTAAATTAATTAGAAATATTCTCACAGGGACCTCAGAAGTAGTTCTGTGATGTATTCCTGGAGCCGTTAGCTGACATGATGTGGGGCACTGCGCCCTCTGACAGGACCTAATATAAATGTCTGGAGTTAATAAATAAGCAAGTAAACGTTAACTAAGTATATGCTGATATTGGTTTTCACGGCTCAATGCACGAGAATTGCTTTCCAAAGCTATTCTTTCGGCTAGCCTGGCTATTCCAAAAGAACAGCTTTGTTAATTAAGTATGTTTACGTGTTTTACAAAACGGGGCCTCTCATTAGCAGTTAGCTTATTTCGGCGATGTTTGTAACCACGGAGCTTCAGCAGAGTGTGTTACCAAAAATATCTCTATAGGGTCACTGTCAGTCAGTGACATTGTTGAACGTTATTACTCGTGTTAAATATATGGCTGATGTTAAAGATGGGGTCATTGTTGAACGTGGGGTCGGTCAATTATGGACCCATATTAAGGAGAGGGTCATTGTTGAAGACGGGGTTAAAGATAGGACCCGTTTTAAAAACACATTCAGTGTCAAACGTAGGATTAATGTTCAAGATAGGAGACGTTTTATATGTCGGACCACCTTTTAAGGAAAATATGAATGTCAAAGATCGGACAGCGTGTTATACATCTGACCATCTCATAAACACGGGATCAAAATGTTATACCCCATACGCGTGTTAAGTATAGCTCTAATTCTAAAGATAGTGCGACTTAAATATAGAGACAGTTTTTATTCTTAACCAAACCCTGTGCCTTTGCTGGGAAAGCAGCGTGGCTATTAAAAGATTGTGTAGAGTACAACACAGCGGCCTGGGGACGAGTTGGCATCGCTCAGCAACGGCCGGGCTGCAGTCGCAGAGAGAACATTTAAGACGTCTTTATATAGTCTCGTTTGCCGGATCACTTGACGACTTCACTCTGAGACGTCACATTACCGTGCCTCGCCATGCCGTGGCACGGTCACGCACTGTGTACAAATGCCAGTTTCGTTTACTCTAGCCGTCCGCCGATACCAAGAGGCATTTGGGATTTATGCGGCGGCTAAATGGGGCGGCCGCGTTTCAAACCCGCCGTGTGGAAATAACGCACGCAGTAACCTTTCTGAATGAGTGGGAAAAGGATCCGTTTAACCATTATGGGAACAAAAAAATTACAATCTTTTTTTTTACATTTAACTTTATATCTAGGTTTTCGTAGCTTATACAGCACAGTCCATAATATATATATATTATATATATATTTTACATATGTTTTAATCTTTCATAAAATATGTTTACTGTGATCAAATGCTGTGCATAATTCTATCATTGATTTTGTAAAATTGTATTTCATCTCACTAGTGAGGGGGCTTTTGTCATTTGCAGTATTATTATTAATATGGCAAAAATTACCTGCAAGTTCGAATGCACTCATTTATGTGGCAACTTGCCTGATTATATCTCATTCAGTTTGCAAAATAAGCTTGTCTCGCCATGGATGCCTTCTTTAATGAACAATGCATTGGATAGGTATTCACACTTGCATGAATCTGGTGGTATATACCATTAAACAAGGACCTTGGTCCCCCGTATAGCCTTTAAGAAGACTATTGAGACAATTGCTGTTAGCGAGCACCTAGTGAGGCCGACAACAAATTAATGGATGGATGACCAAAACCACGTGTGATCACCTTATTCTTCCAAATTCTGGTATGTATATACTGTACAATGTGCAGTATACGGATGGTCCCTTAACCAGTTAAGATATTCATCACCGATTTTAGCCTTGAGCGGTAATCAAACTTTGGTCTCTTCGTCACAGTGCACTAACCACTACACTACCCCAACACAATATAATATTATTATGAGCCCACAAACACACAAAATATATATTGGCAGATGTGAATAAGCTGCATGTATCATTTAAGTTGCTCTTTATTGTCCACTACTGTAGAGTGCCATAGAGCACAAATTATCTCACGGAGCAAATCATTCGTTATTTCCCAACGTTTATGGTGACGCATCCAGAGTCATTTTTAGGGCATGACCAATTTGCCAATAAACTGTGCATGATCATCGTCAGCATCGTTTAAGTAAAACCACAACGTGAACGGAGGAGACAAATGATTAAACAATAATGATGCATCTCCTCGTGATCTCTCCCACTTCATATTTTGGGGCTGCATCGACCGGGTTAGGAGGCGGGGGAGGGAAGGAGACACACAGTTTCTGAAACTGGAGTTCAGTTACGGGTAGCATGCGTGGAACACCGCAAACGGTTCATACCGCGCAGCCTCTGCCAGGATTTTGCCCACCGCTGTCAAATCCGCCACAGGGGCCGGCAACAACCTGGACTTTTATTGTACTGGGACAGCTTTTGGATTTCCCAGCACAGCCTCCTCAAAAAATTGAGAGGATCCCGGAATAAACCAGCACAGGTGGCAATCCTCATGGTGGGTCGTCATGCCCGTCGAGAATTGACGATCATTATCCGAGTGCCGAGATGATTGTGGTAGCATCCCCCCCTCTCTCTGTGTCGAGTTGTTTTGAGGAGCAACGACTAAATTGCTGACAGATTTGGCGACGACACCGGCACGCTATGTGTGCCGTGGGAGTTTTTGTTTCTCATTAAGGTCCACAAACAAGCAGATGAGACCTCAGCTCCCGGAGGGCGAAGGCCTATTAAATAATAATGTTGCCGTGGATGGTTCATTTTGAAACATGTTTTCAAAATGAGTGTCCCACATACAAACTCAGGGCTAAAAATAAACCGAGCTGAACTGGGCTTTGCGATTTTTTTTGTCTTAACCCCTGATTTTACGCGTGCCATCCGCTTCTGGGAACATTCTTGGGCTGCCCGTCAACCCTTGGCAAGTTCCTGTTCGGATCCCACACATTCCCACTGACCCTGCGGGCACAGGGCAATTGTGCTTTAATCAAAGATTCACGAGCAACGATTGCAGCAACACGCTCTCGTTTTCAACGTCTACAGCAGCGTTTTCCTATGCTGCATGCCCAGTGAACGCTGTTTCACGACGCGAACATTTGTTTGGTTGGCGATGCCCCACGCTGATGTTGATGGCTCTATTGAGGCCTCGTGGGTGTATTTTGAATTCTGTGCAGGACGGATGTCACGACTGTATAACACACTGCGTATTGACTGTCTGGGTGGGATGTAGGGCTGTTAATTTCAGGATGTTTCTGTTGCAGTATTGGAAACCACATGCAAAACATGGCATAAAAAACTACGCGCGCTTAGGCACGGGGATATTTCGTCGAAGGAGCCCCATGACCGACACGGCATGGTGAAGCAGTCATCCAACTGTAACTGACAAAGGGCTGTAACTTATTTTAAATACATATCCACGATATGTAATGGGTTGTGACATGACCAATCGTATTGGCTGCTGCCTCAAGGCTCGAACGTTTGCGCTTGCCAATTTATTCGATCGTTTATAATAACGTCACCACATTCGATCATTGATTGCATGACCTGTGAAATCCACGTTGGATTCCGTAAGCATTTACAGATAAGTCGCGAATCCCTTAACAACCCCAGTGATCTGGGTTCTGGCCCAATCCCTGTGTCGCCCATTGTGGATTCCCCTGACAAAAATGTGTAGGCTATACTGTACACGAAGACCTTTTTACTTTAAAAAAAATAAACCGATTCAGTGAAATAGTTTTGACCGACGCACCCTAGCGTGCGCAACGAGATAAAATGATTTATGTCTTTGAACCATCGAGATGAGGCGGTTTATTTTTGGAAACATTGTGTTGTGAATGGTTGTGCTTAACTGGTTTATTTTCATTCGTGTAAACAGGACTAATGCCCCAATTTTCCTTAACCGTGCATACCAGCGTGTTAGAAATGTAGTGTACGTGATAAACATAAGATCATGCCATAATAAACATCAACACGATGTTTAGCTTCTTTATGAAACCCCATTTTACGTGCTTATCATATTGCTTTATGTGATATGGGTGGATTTAATCGTAAAAAAATACAAAAGAAGCCGAGTTAATACTTGCGCCCGTTCAGTTCCTGTTTTTTTAATGTTTTGCTGCTACATTGTTCTCGTTAATATTTATGTGAGGTAATAAAAGTGGTTGTAAATTTAAACATGTTATTTTTCTCAACCGTGCGTAGACGAGCTGAGGGAGAAGCTGAGCGACACGTGGAAGGCCGGTGTCAGGGCCCTGCTCACACAACAGGGCGGCTACATGAAGGAGGGCGGCTTTCTCCACAGCACGGCATTGTGGGTGAAGGAAAGGATCATGGGAGAAAAAATCAACCCTGCCAGGTACATTTCTATTCTACAAAACAAAACCCCAAAAACGCCTCGCTGCAAACGAGTGTATAAATGTCAAAGCGAAAATCCAGAATTACGGCTAAGTTTTGAAACTTAAACATTACTGTGACTTTGTATAAGATGTTTAGTTTAGGACATATTTATGCTGGGTAACTCCGCTGAGAACCGTACATCTTTTTGTTAGGGATGTCCACCCCACACAGGGGAGGTCTTCATACTTGGGCAGCGTCCAAGCAGTGGGTAATTCGACCGGGCCAGACATGTTTTTCTGACCCGCCGTGGGATCGCTGCCAGGACGCTGGGAGTCGAAGCCTCTGATTGAAGAGTGCCACGGGATACTCGTGGCTCTGTCCGTGGAGAAAATAGAATGTCGACTTTTAACGTCTTATCCGAAGGTCGGTGGGCGCATCCGAGAGCACATTGCCCTCCAGCACCGAGCCCGGGCCCTGTTTGAACTCAAACCCTCGGTGGTCCCGCACCCACCCCACCCCCCCGGTGCCGCTCGGCTTTAGGCCGAGGCCTGACGTGACTGGGGGGCTCGAAGGTCGCGTGGTCACGGTCCGCGCGAAACAAGCAGCCGACGAGCGGCGCTCAAAGCCGCGAGAGAACGCTCCGCCGGGCGGGAGCGCGCACGCACAAAGGCAAAGATCGCCGTATAGCCTTCAACAGGCTGTTGGGGCAAGTGCTGCTAGCGGGCAGCTTTGGAGGTTGGCGTGGCGCACGAAGGGCACAGGTGGATGCAGGTAGTTAGTTCAGGCTGAGTTGACTTAGTGCAGGCCCGGGACCTGTTCATATATCATTCATAACTTATGTCGGCCTGATTCGTAGCACATGGCGTGAACCACCGCACACCTCCCTGCATATAGTCAAAAACAACAGCGGCCATTCACAACTAAGTGAAGGTGATGTCACTACAGCGGTCGTGCCAGGCTATGTGCACGCTGAGTCTGCATGAAGTGCCTAACACTCAACGGCACGAGGTCACGGGACCCGTCCAGGTGTTGTGCGTTAACTGACTGAGATGACTGGCAGTTGCACCACCTGCGCTCCCCTGTGAGCTTCCACATTACATATCCACATACCCACACATGTGCACACACACACACACGCACACCAGGAGTGATTGTGGGCGCGATGCAGTCATTACGCGATCGTCGTACCTGCCCAGAGTCATCGCGTGCCTGGCACATGACGTAGCCGAGCCGCGGGGAGCAAGAGACTGTTTACACCAATTACCACTGACAAGTCGTAGGGTTCTGTAAATATATTTTCCCCCCTGCTGCTTGCTTGCAAGTTATTTGCTTTTTCAAAGCAAGAGTTTGTGGTTCGATCAGCGAGATGTAGGGAGCGGTCGTGGTAGGCAGCGATGCGTACGTGCAGTTTCAGCGTCAAAACCGAAAGGGAAATGTTCCCTGGTCGCATTTTTTTCAAATATGACATGTTTTGGTACAGCAATTTGATGAACTGTTACCCCTGACTGCCAGGGCTGGATTAAGTTTGATGGGGGCCCAGGGCTGTTATATTTCTGGGGGCCGGTCTTTGGAAATTCATTTCCTTCCCTTTACTGTTTTAGCACCCGCAATACCAGACGCCAAACGCTCCACTGCTTTTACCTTAGCTATTTCAGTTTTTAAATGCAAAATATAAATTTTGAAGCTAAATCGAAATTCAAAACGACAAAACGATTTAAAATTTGGCACACAACTGGTAGAAAAACACATCATGATTCTATGGGTTTAATGGCCCAATTGCCTATGAGATTTATCACAGCGCTACAGTGTTCCATTTCAATCACTGCAAGGCAGTGTGTTTTTTTGGGGGGCATTCAGTATCGCAGGCTACAGCCCCTAAAGCCGCTGCATTAACCCAGCCGTATGATGACTCAACGTGTACATTCGTTACGCACTAAATGTAGCCCAGTGTGTTTCTGACGGCTAAAGTTGTTGGACCTATCTGCGCGCGTAGGACTGTTGTGCAGCGATGGTGATATGAGAAGTTCTTGATTGCAATCGTCATCTGAGGCAGTTTCAAAACACAACATGAAGCCCCACTGGTTGTAAAAAAAAATCCAGGTCGATCTTTTATATCGTTACGGCGACACAATTGCAATGTAATAGGTTATAAAGTAACCACACCTTCTTGAAAATCACCTTCAGCCCTACCTTTAAGTTTATTTTCTTTGGTAGTGTCATTTTATTTCTTATCGGTTGCAGTAAGCTGCAGACAGCAACATCATAAAGTGTGTTTGATTGCAGCCCATTTAGGAGTTATATATAGGATTTCCATCAAAATAACGTTTATAGTTTGTCATCTCGCTCATGTATGGTTTTAAAATGCCAAGCATGTGCCGTCCATGTGATTGCATGCAATGCTGGTGCGACACTAAGCGAATTCAGCTTAAGGTCTGCGCTCTACGATCATGTCATCCCCCACTGTTAGCTGAAGCAACAATTTTTACGTGCCAGGCAGTGAACTTTCAGTGCCCTTAATGTGCGCTTAATGGGAGCGTCGGTCGGGGTTGTGTTTGTTACCGGAGTTGGGTGTTGACCAGGCGCTAAACAAAACCAGCATTGCCAGTGAAGCGCTTGTAATCGCATCCTAGCCGTTCCATTATCCGGGCCTCAAAATTAACGTAGATGCAAAACAGATCTGTTCAAAAGGGACGAGTCGAAATCTGTTCGCGCATCGGTGTGTAAGCGGACAACGGCAATGTTGCGCTCTTGGCCTTGCACCAAGATGGCTTCTCTGAAGACTCGTGAAGCTTCCCGGGTACTTTATTCTACTCTTTATATTCCACTCGCTATTGTTAATATCAACTTTCTTTCTGAGGGGGAAAAAAAAACCTTCATGGTGAGGCAGAGTGTGCACTTGTGTGTGTGTCCGAGGCCCGGTGGTTAGCGCACTGGGCTACGAATCTGGCGACCCGAGTTCGAATCCCGCTCACGGCCAACACCAGTGACGATTTTCTGAAACCGGTCCTGGGCCTCCCCTAGGTCGACTCAGCCTCAAATGAGTACCTAGTGCGGTGTGTAAACATCGCCACTAGGGAGACAAAGGCGGCTGGGCGTGGTGCTGGTCACCCACCCCCTCGTGTGCCGTGTCGACCTTCATAGGTGCTCGCTAACAGCACTTGTCCCTACAGTCTGTTAAGGCTATATAGGGGATCTTTGTCTTTGTCTTGTGTCCGAGGCCTCAGATTTACGAGTGTTCTCACAGTAAAACATAATACTCAAACTATGGGTAGCGTTGGCGCAGTGATTAGCGGACTGCGCTATGAACCCGGCCACCTGAGTTTAGTTCCCGGCCACGGCTAAAACATCACGGGCAAATGATACGTGTAACCAGTTGTGGGCCCTGCGCTCCGGCTGAGCAGAGCGTTGAAGCGCAGTCAAACAACCCACATGACTGACGCACGGCTGCAGGGAGGCTCTCATCTCGTGTGTTGACAAAGGCTGTAAATGATATTTTGAAAAAGAAAAAACGTGAAATATAATAGGAAAATATTGAAAATACATTCATTGTTTCATTTCATAACAATTCATTTGTTACGAGTAATAGTGTTACATTTGGTTGTCAGACTTTTTGTGGCACACGTAGTGCTTTAACACGTTCGGCATTGTTGTATGTGTCATGGCTCCTTCCTGTCCTCCAGATTCCCTCCACGGTTTGATAAGTCCCGAGTGAACAGTCTCTGTAATTGCAGAGTCGTGTCGGAGCCAAGCGCGCTGGTGAATGCGTGTATGGAGTGCATTGTATTCGAGAATTGATCCATAAGATGTATTTGTGAAAGTTGCAAATGCACCGGGCATGGCTGGTGGCCCAGAGATGGTGGTGCAGAAAGTTGAATCCACTTGTGCGACTTTTAGTGTTATACTCTCATGTGTATGCTTTTCTCTGGGTAGTCTCGTTTCTCCATTATGCATAACACTCCTAAATGGAATGGGCCAACAATCCCAATGCAGGGCCCCACTGAAAAAGAGTCTTGAGACTGAGTGAGGCTGTTCTGGATCAGTAAATGGGATCGTCATGATTACGTTACTGAACATATATCTCTCAGTTATAATGCACTGCTTGGTACTGATGTGGATTTTCATGTCTAGATGTATGAGAATTGCTCTCCATAGCTGTTCTTTCGGGATAAATGGGTCGAGTGTTCTGTCTCTTGGAATGTGCAATTTTATATTATTATGTTTTAACTTCTTCTTCTTCTTTGCGATTCTTCGAAGCGCGATGTTAAATTACAGTTTCCCATTTTCTTACACAGCTCCTTGCATTTTCATTGAACTCCGCAAGGTCTTTTGAGCTGCAGAGGTTGGGTAGTAGAGCACAGACAAGGCAGTGTTCCATAGTATGGTCTGCTTCTCCACATTCACAGGTGGTTGGGCTCAGATGTTTTAACTAAGGTAGTATATAATACAGTAAAGTGAGAATTAAATAGTCTGAATTCAGAAGAGGCATCACCAGGTGTTCTGATGTCTGCACATACCTCTCTGAGTATCCCCCGTGCCTATCTGAGTATCTCCCTCCCTGTGCGTTCATTTCTCCTCCAGCCTGGACGTGTTGGGTGCCGCCCTGTGCTCGCTGGTGGACGTGACGCTGGCACTGGGGCTGCCCACTGCCCACCCGCTGCCCGCTCTGCTGCGTTGCCTGCTGCCCTCTCCCGCCGAGTGGGACGTCCTGAGGGCGCTGCTGGGAAGCACGGTATGGCCCCGCGTCCGGCCTCGTTTTGCCTGGGAATGCGCTTAGCGAAAACAGGCTCCCCTGGGCGGAAATAAAACCGCACTCTGAGGCGTTGGTTACGAAATATGCGCAAGTTGTTGTTGTTGTTGTCGTTTCCCGTCCCTGAAGTGCCACCTGTGCCAGGGGCATAACTTGACTGGCGTCAGTCCGGATAAAACACAGTAACGGGGCACTCCCCTTTTCATTGCTCACCCACGGCAGTGCCGGCAAACGGGCCTCCACTGGAGGGAATCCTTGGGAACCCATCTTGAGGGTATTTGGCCTACGCTTTCAAGCTCGTCGTACGTTTGCGAAGAGGTGGGAGTACCCACACTCTACCACACCACACGCTGCCAGCTGTTCGTGCCGCTGGGTGCACAGAGATGCCGGGAGTTGGGATGTGGGGGGGGGGGTGCTTAATAAGTACGTGCCGTTGTGCCATCTGGTGCGCTGGGAGATTGAACCGAGGACCTTTGTACCGGGTCCTTTTGCAGAAATGAAACGGGGCCCCCTCTCTGGGACTCACCCCCGCCTTTCCACCTTTTTGATGCCCAATGCCTGCTCATTTGCTCCGGTGCAGTTGGTCCGCCTGCGCTCCAGATAGCTACACGACTAATCCAAGTGATTCAGGTTTGTGTCTGAACAGGGGCTTCGAACCTAGTAATTTTAACTGACGAGCAGTGCGTGCAGTGAAAACCGTTCCTTAGTCGTGCGATCGTTCGTTTAATGAGTAATTGAGTCATTAGCTTAATCAATGGATCTATAACTGTCAGTGCATAAAACCTGATGCATTGGCGTTTCCGGCCCATGGGTCCTGGTGCAGTTGCTCTGCTTGCACACAATAGTTTCCAGGCTGAAGTGACTCTTTGTTTTGGGTTGTAACCATTGGAGGTTCCGTTACAGTTTGTACAATTTTTATTTTATGTTGCATCCCATTGCAAAAGGTTCCCAAAACAGTTATTGAGCAACGTTCAAAAATATACTCGCGCACGCGTGTAGGAATGTGGACACATGAAAAGCGTCACACATCGCAGTGTGTGTCTATGTTGTTTATTTTTCGCAAAAATAACACGGAATTCGAATGTGCAAGAGAACACATGACTCACTGTTTTATTTTTGCAAGTTTTATATTTTTGTTTTAACTAAGGTAGTATATAATGCAGTAAAGTGAAAAATAAATAGTCAGATTTTGCAAGAGCTGTTGAACAAATAGACGAGTTTTGCCTGCGTTTAGTAAAATGGGCAATAATATTTTTTTTATTTCCATCGGACCATGACCCTGGTGCTGTCTAGTGTTTTTTGTGTTGCATCAAGTGAACTGTTGGGCCGTGATGTGTGATGCAGTGTAATTATCGTGAACGTGAACTAGGCGGCAGTGTGGCGCAGTGGTAACATCTGCGCATCCTGCCCGAGGTGGGAATCAAACCGCGAAATTACACCTCTCACGTTGGAGGCATCATCAGAACGCCTGATGATGCCTCCAACGTGAGAGGTGAAAAGAATGTTCAACACGACTATCTCGATAGAACAGCTATGGAGAGAAATGCTCATACGTTGAGCCGTGAAACGTACATTGGTTACACGAGTATCTTGAAGGATAAAAAGTCAAAGCCAGGAGGACGTGTGATGTTTGGGTCTCAAATGAAATGTTTATTCAGGACATCTGCGTTGTTCCACTCTATTCGCCAAAAGTACAATCACTATTACTTAACGAAAACTAGAACTGACACGTATTTATAACTGCATTGTTAACTGAAATTATGTTTTCTTGAAGGACCCAAACTTAAACTGGAACTGACAATTGATACAATAGAGTGTTCCTCCTCTTCTCAACACAGGGTTCCCGAAAGAGCAGCCCATAAGGGCAATTTTCATACATCGAGCCGTGAGAACCGAAATCACTACATTGGAAGCGAATTGTTGCACATGGAAACAGTCAGAAGTGGAGCAAATCGATCATTGTGGAGCGAAGTTAACAGCGCTGTGGGAAGATCCTCATCCAGCAGTGGATTGACCTGACCAAATGCTGCGTGCATGTGTGCGTTAGGGTGGTCTGAATCCCGGTTTCTCACAGTGCAGTCCACTCGGAGACAAACTCACAGCCTCGATCATCACTCGTGTGGGCAGCAAGCCCCATCTCCTGGAATTTCTGCTAGAGAACATTTAAAAAAACTAATCGTAACCTCCTAAAATGTAGCATTTGAAGAGTCTAAGAAAGCGTGCAAGATAAATACATGTGAATGTAAATTAATGTTTTCAAATGAACGACGGCAAATTATACGTGCTTTTTTGTGTGGCCCCATGTTCTGATTAATTGTAGTGGACGTTTTGCGGTATTATGAATTATTTTGCTTGGGTTGTTAGGTTTTAGAATAACTTTGCACTGATTTTATAATCTGTACCCCTCGAGGCTGCGTCTCCGTTGGTTCTTACCTGGTTTATATAACAGTTAACAAAAACATTAAACGTTATTATATTAGTAACACATGCTTTAACATTTTCAATTATTTATTATCTTCCAAATGTGGAACTTGTTCAGAGATCATTTACTATAAAAACACACAGTAATCATACGAACACTATATCTGTCTGACTCTGGAAACGGGAAATGACACTGGTCAGTTTTTCGCCCAGACGACGATGCTAATACCATCTGTCCAGGTAGCGAGTGCAGAAACACGCAGGAAACGGACGCCGTTGTGATTTCCATTGGGTTCTCGCCACCCCCGTCGCAAAACTCCGCAAATCCGTGTTTGGATCTGCGCAGCGTCCCTGCCAATGGCTCCGTGTCCATCGCTCACACGCGGAGACGGCGTAAACCTCCCGAGCGGTCTGCTCCGTCGTTTAGGATCGCGTTATCCCTGGAGTAAGCCTTGCAGGGTTTAAAAAAAAAATCCTTACGCCTCTTGACGAAGCGCAAATGTCCGCACGAGAGCGGCGCTACGGGCGTGCTTGTTTACGCTATCATGACCAAATCATGTCGTAATGTTGGGTCTCCCTCAATCCAGTTTGCGTGACTTATAAACACTCTCCCACACACACACACAATCAAGACAAAGGTCCACAGTATAGCTATTCAGACTCTCGTGGCAAGTGTTGTTAGAGAGCACGGCACTTGAAGGAGGTGGTGTGGTGGTGTGCTCGCCTGGCCATCCTTTGTCTGTCTAGTGCTGATGTGTACACGCGGCAGCAGGCACGCGTTTGAGACCGCTTTGACCAAGGGAAGGCCCCTCGCAGATTCTGCTATGACTCACAACTGATGGTATCATGGTCGAGAATCGAACTCAGGAATCATAGCGCAACTTGTTAAACGCTGCACAGCCGCTGCTGTACACAAGGACAAAGATGCCATGTGTAGCCTATTTCGATTGTTGAGCAAGTGCTGCTAGCGAGCACCTGTTCAGGCCATTACAGCACACGAGAGCGTAACGTGGCTAGTTCCACACACGGCCGCCTTTTATTTTCACACGTTAATTTAAGGCTGAGTCAACATAGAGGATGCCCAGAACTAGTTTGCATATCACTGGCCACTAATGTTTGCCTTGGCCATGAATCAGATTCATCACTGGGTTTTTAGCGGCTTAAACACTGCACCACACAAACACAGACTCGCATCTATGCGGCTCAGGCCACGACACACTGTCAAACAAGCCAGACAGTTGCAAGGGTTTGGGCATGTCGAATCCTACACTCACCAGTTAATGCCGTGGGGCAGCATTACCAGAGCAAGCTGACTGCGGTAAAGATATACACATTGGAGATGGGTTTATGACACTTTTACTTTTACCCAAAAGCACTTTATTATGTATATCATTGGTCGCGAAAGCCTTCGTGTTTAATCCAAAGGTATACACATTCAAGACCCTGCGATGTTATTTGTTAGGGCAGGCCGGCTCAGCACATTGTCCAGGTCAACATATTCCATTTATTCGGCGTCAACCCGATTACAGCAAATAATGAATAACGACCGTTTCCTTAATATTCCCTCAGGTGCAAGAACACCCTGTCCTGAGGCTCAAAGCTCCACACTCACAGCCAAATTGATGATAATAATTGGCCTGTGATAAATAGGAGATAGCGACGGGGTACAGGGGAGGTGGGTTGGGGATGGGGGGAACCTCCCGTGACTAGTTACCACCTGTCCCTTTTTTCCCTATATCGTCCTCGGGTTTAAATAGGCAGCTGTCCTGGGAAAGCTGTAAGTTTTCACGTACCAAGTCATTCAAAGCTTGTTATTTTTCCCATTTACATGTACAGTCCTCTGTCTCTTGTTCCGTTTAGGCCCACGATATGCCCCGTTGTTTCGTGCCTCCCGAGTCGGCAACCGCGCAAGTGACACACATACAGCCACAAATCCCGGATCTCCAACCGCAACCGCGCTCGGACGCGAGCGGCAATGACCGCCTTGGCAGCGGCCTCCCTTAGCGCGCCGTCCCTAATTTGCGAGGCTTCGTTAGCTGCGAATAAACAGCGGCGGAGAGAGGGGGTAAAGAACAGCCGCGAGCTGCTCGGCGTCGCCACCGCCTTATCTCTTGCTGGCTCCTGGCGCGGTCAGACTAACCGCGCCGCTCGCCCCCTGGAACAACACGGTGTCCCGAGCGCCCATCAAACGAGGCGCGCGGCGGCCAACTGATATCGGTGCGGGCCTGCTCATGTCTGCGAGCTGGGTGTGTAAATCCACTGCTGGATGGAGGGCCTCTTCGCCCCGTGGGGGGTCGTGGGGGCGGTTATTTGATGACCGTAGTTACACCACGCTGGCCAGTGCGCGTTGTTCTTCTTCTTTGCGATTCTTCGAAGCGCGTTGTTGAAGCACGTTGTTTGCGCATTGTTGAAGACTTGGAAAGTGGACTCGGGAGCATGAAAGTACAGATCAATAGTGGATTTTCCCGCACTGCCCTCTGACGACCACGACATAGCCCTACAGCCTATAATGAACGTAGTCGCCTTCCATTCAAGCACTATCTTAGGTCAAATTTTCTTATCTTTTAAGTTCTGACAGGTGATTTAGTCAAATTCTGCGACTGGATGTAAACTATAAAATCTTCCTGAGTCCCTTTGTACGGCTGCTGATAAGAGAATGATATGAGAAGTTAAGGGTCCATGTGGTGTTGAATTGGGACCCCTGCATTTACGAGGCGTAGATTTGTTACAGGTGGTGCTTAGTGGTCCAGGGCCTCCACCCTGGGTAGCTTATAGAGGCACTGTGAGCTCACCACTAACCATTCATACACTGAAAATCATCGTTGAACTAACTCCCAGTCGTGTTCTGAATTGTGCCCCACTGTTTGATGAGCCTGGGACACGGGGATTATCAAATACCCCCGCACCTTCCTCAAAACACCCCATCCTCCCTGGTTGTACAATCCCCAGGACTGGCCCTGTCTGCTTTCGATATTTTAAGGCTTAACTGGGACAGCTTTTCGACAATGGTTACTAATAGTGCCATAGATCACGGGGCCTGATGAATGACTTGCGCGAGTTAAACCTCCGGAGTGCGGTGCTGCGGGAATCGCAGGGAGCGTTTTTCTTGAAGAATGACGAAAAACCGATGACCCTGGTCTGCTCTCCGTCGCGTCTGAGCCCCTCTCGATCAGCTTCCCACCGCTTCTCAGCGCTTCCCACCGCACCGACAAAAGGAAATGTTTTCCATTCAACCTTGCTTTTTAATTAAGGCATTAAAAGCGCTCATTATATGCCCCGCTAATCCATTTTCTTCCCCTTCCGTTATGGCATAAACAGCGACGTGCGCGCGTTGCCTCTCCATTTATTCACGACGCCCGTTGCAGACTCCCCTGACCTTTAATGTCTGGTGAATAGCAATAATTTGAAAGAACTTTGAAGATTATAATGCCACTTTGTACGTCGGCCTGTATTCACTACGGATCCATCTTCTCTTGTCCACTGTCCTCTCTTTCCTGTCGTGTGCTTTTTTTAGTTTCTGTCCCGGAGAGAGAATTTGGTTTCCTTGTTTTTCTCGAGTCCGTTCTGTCGCGAATGCGGCAGCGAGATGTTGAGCAGGTGTCAAAGCGCAGCGAAGATCTCTCGTCAAATTGCGCAAAATATGGGAGCTCTGTGCGGCTACGAGATTGATCCGGTTTTATTTCATGAATGTATTTTTATAAATTTGGCGGCATGTTTATTTTAATTGCCTACCTACTGTTCTGCAGCGTGTGCAGCGTAGTGCATGCCAAGCGCTCGCCAAGTGCTCAAGCACGGATTTGTGAAAGCGAGGAGTGGAGTCAGTGTTTGTGAGAAGATAATTCCAGCTCACTGTTTGCAAACTTCCCTGGGAGTTTGTGCTCTGCTTGAGTGAAAGTGCAGGCTACTGCTGACTAGCTTGTAAAAAAAAACTAAAACTTAATCATACTAACAAAACTACAATAATGATTAAGCTTCTTAAGCGCAACATGAGTACAATGTATGTACATGTACGTTTTTTGAAAACTGCTAAATAATTCTGCAGGTTGTATTTGTACGATTGGCTTAAAACAACGAGTGTGTTTCTTCAACTTTTTCACATTTATTTTTCTTTCCTAGAAAAGGGAGGCCACACGGCCGCGGTGTATGAATAGTGAAATACACCGAGTTTTTAACCTGCTGATGAGTGGTTTTGTGAGAGTGGCAATCGGTCATTAATACAACACCTGGCATCAAGTGATGTTTTAAGCTGTATTGAGGCAAGAAACATCAATAAGCAGTGGTGTACAAATACATTGAAAAACATCACTACCTTCTGTATTATACACCGCTAGAAAAATCTCTCTCGTGTCGTGTCAGTCATGGGGAGTTTGTGCCCATACTTCACCGCACCGGTCAGAGCCGGTTGACAAAGCAGCGTTCGCAGGTACCAGTTCACCCGTCATCCACCACCGAAGTGATGCACTGCTGGTGATTGAACTCAGGTTGCTTGATTCATAATGCGGTTGCCAAACCGCGTGAGTCCGCGAGGAAGCTCCCAGCACGTGGACATCGCTGCGTAAGTTCACGTCGACTCTCGCCCCCCCTCCGACAGAGACTGACGGAGGCGACGCTGGTCGGTCGTCTGCCGTTACCGGAGCGCGCCACCCCTGCCGCCCGTCGTCCAGTTGGCGGCGACGGTGACGGTGACGGAGATGGCGCCTCCGCTGCCCCCGCGCACCTTTCGGCCGTCTCGCTGCTGTCGCGGCTGGTGGGACACCTGCAGGAGGTGGGCGGCCGGACCGACGAGGACGCCGCGGGGAGCGAGGGAGACGAGGAGGGGGCGGCGCCGGGCGGCGCGGGGGACTCGGACTCCCGCCTGCTGGGTGAGTCGACGAGCGCGCGTCATCCTCGTCACTGTCGTCGTTGGACGGCAGCGGCGCGCGGCCGCGGTGCTGAGACTCGGAGGGTGGGGGTTGGTGGATGGTACGGAGATGGAGCCTGTCTGAGAGACCCGCGCTTGCCGAGCGAGGAGTGGGTAGCTGGCGCCGTCAGTGTGGAATGTGAGTTTATAGCCCCTTTCATTCATATTGGCACTCAAGCCGTTCCGTACACGCAAACTACTTCAAAACAGAATTGATCGATCATACAAAAGTAAGGCCCTCATAAAAATTAATCTTAAGTAGCGAGGGTTTCCGGAGTAAAAAAACTAAACAATAAGAAAACATGCACTTTCATATTTTTCTGTGCCTCAGATTTCAATGTTATTATTCTTATTATTCGAAAACAAATTCGACATTTTCCAGCACCGAGTTATGCATTATTTATATACAATTATAGATATATTCTCTAAGTAAAAACGAACGAAGTTATCGCTCGCAAAGGGTATACGACATTACATTTCCCTGGGCTATGGTTTTCAAAATGTTATGATTAAATCCACGTTTGAATGGATAACGAGTGCGATAAATCTCCCGCGCTTTTATTAATTAATCGGGGGTCAAGGTAGAAGCGTTCACGTCGCGATCCCTGTCAGGTAATACTTGGTGTTGCCTGCGAATTCTACCAAACACTTCGAAGCCAAGCTGAAAGACAACGATGTCTAGAAGCTGCCCATCGTGCTTTGAAGAATCGCAAAGAAGAAGATTAATTAATCGTATTATGTTCGTTTTTCTTTCCCGTCTCTGATCTCACCGTTGCCCTCTAGAGAATCGTGCATCATCGTCTCAGCCGAAACGGTCATAAAAATAACCCCTGCACATCCATATTTCATTTCAAAATCAAGCGCGCATCCTTAACTCTTCTCGGAGTACACTCGTGCATACAGTACGAGCCGGTCCATCCGTGCGTGCGTGCGCGTGTCTTTTTTTTGTGAGCACGCCCTTTGGAAATTCCATCTGTCTAATCATAATGATTTTATTACATGAAGAGCCCCGTATCGGGGGGTTCATTTCCCAGTCCTCGATGATCCGTGCTGTAATTCCCAAGACACCTCGCTCCGGGGTGCGTCCAATTGAGTTTTCCCGAATGATTGATGGCTCCGCATGCTTTTCGCATTAACGTTTTTGCCGGGGCCCCGCACCTGATGCGGGCCCCTGCTTGAGCAGTCCAGGCCTCTGGCTTGTTCTCGTTCCCACATGTGTGTGGACAAGGGGGAAAAAAAAAGTAGACCCTGTACTGTAAGCGCCGCTAATAACTTTCCGGCAAAAGCGAGCGAAAAAAGAACTGGAAGAAATTACGTGCACGTTTGTTTGTTGTGCGCGTGTTGAGACTGACTTGGCTGACGAACCAGGGGAACGAGCGGTGCTTGGGAGAGAAGGAGAGAAATTGCGTTTGTGAGCTTCCCCCACAGGTGGTTACAGTGAGTGGGTGAGGGAGAGTGTGAATTAAAGAGTGGGTGAGAGGGTGAGTAAATGAGTGAGCGAATGGGAGTGAGCGAGTTAGCTAGTGAGCAAACGAGTGAATGAGCAAATGGTCGCGCACCATTTCCATTCTACGACCGCAGTGTTGTAAAATTCCACAGTTTTTTTTTATAGCACCCCCCCGTCTCACTCATGAGGTGAAGTTGGATTAAATTTCCCTGCCGATTTCTCCGATAATTTTTTTTTTCTCTCTCGCGCTCTCGCTTTGCTTCGACCACTTTAAATTAAATCTTGAGCCGCGCTCGTGAGGACTTCAAATGTCGCCTCGCGATACTCATCTGTGTTCTCCGGCGGTCGGTAATTGGCACCCTGCCGCGCGGAGTTACGGATTGTCTTTGGCAGGCGATACGCCGGCGTACCGGCGCGCGTACGGGCCAAGTTGAATTCCTGCCGACGCAGGCGACTGCAGATTGGCCCTCGTTTATTTTCCGTGCGAGCGATTTAATGAATCCTCCCCTCTCCCCTGCACGGCTCACGCCTGCCTCCACCTCCGCCGTCGCGGCCGCGGCTAATCGCGTGCATGTGCGGCACGCGCTTTAGGCACATTTACGCGGCTACAAATCTTGGCCTGCGGCGTCCCCGGGATGGATATCAAGGCAGGTGTCCGCCGCGTGAAATCGGACACTTCATTGTCGCGCCAGGAGGCCTGTTTTACGCGGAATAAGACGGAACTTGAAAAAGCTTTGCGCGCCGTTATAACTCGCAACTCTAGTCCAGACCCTTAACTTTTCCCGGAATCCTAGCCCAAACTTTGACCCGAACCGTGAAACTATATTTAAACGTGATTTGGTGTGTAAATCTGACCTGCGCATATAGGCCTTATGTTCTATCGCTTGTACTTTGAGTAAATGCGCCATATGCTGTCATTGGGGCCCATTGCCCTGAAGAGATATGTCATTGTGTGGTCGCAAGCTCCTACATGGAGTTCTGTTATTGTGCAAAGACATCTTTGCACAGGCGGCAATCATGGAAAGAAAACAAGTGTCACAGATCAAATTGAGCAAATTGATTTAATGAGCTCATTCGAAACACGTCTGAGCGCGTCCTTCGGAAACCTACCCAGACCAGTTTTTTACGAAGACATTTTAATTGTTACCAAAACTATGCACTTTAGTCTCGCAGGGACCTGTTTATGTTTTAATGTCCTGATTTTTTTGACATTTTAAAATAAATAGCTCATACAGCACGAGGCTCGCGGTGCTTGGGAAATAGCGATCGGTTTGTACAGCTGCAACTGCTTAGTTATATTTATCGTGGGCGATCTGCTCCGATGAACTACCATCAAAACTTCCGGTGCTTCCAGAGGTCACTCGAAATGTCTCAGAGGTAGCTCTGAAATATCCACTTCCGTGGGGTGGTTTTATAACACACGAGATCCGAATGGATCATGATGCCGATAGCATAAGTAGCATAATATTGGGCAGAAATGACAAACATTCTTATTCAAAACCCACGTGGGCACAGGGGGAACATGCAAACGCCACACAGTAAGGCACTGGTAACATCATAATATATAGGACGCAGTCTCTGGCAAATGTAGGCATCGGCTAACCGTGTAACTGCCTTCACCCCTGCCTGCCTCTCTGCAGTTTCCTCATGCCGCTGAGTCGTTCTCCCTTCGAATGAATCCCTTTGGATGAATGAATTGAATTAATATGTGCTACGTTTTATACATTGTATTATTTTTTTACCCGAACTAGGAATCAAACCCAGGCGTTCTTGCTGTGAGGCATCAGCGCTACTCACCGTGCCACCGTGCCGCCCTGGTCGTAGGCATCGACCTGCGTAATACGTCAGCGTTCGGGTTCAACGCCTATCCGTGGCAGAACTAGACCCCTTGACGTCAGTGGTCAGGTTTGCGGCTCATTGCATCTCCCGCGCATGCTCGCCGCGCCTCGCTTAGCGCCCGCTGCGTGACGAGATGCCAATCACGTCACCTAGGCGGCAGGGTGGCGCAGTGGTAACATCTGCGCCTCACACATAGAATGGGCTTGCCCGAACAGGTTTGATCCCCGCTTTGGGCGCCTTTCTGTGTGGAGTTTGTGTGTTCTCCCCCAGTTCTGCGTGGGTGTCCTCCGGGCTCTCCGGTTTCCTCCCACAACTTAAAAAAAAACGAATTAATTAATTTACCGACAACATCATAATATATAGAAAGCAGTGTGTGGCAATATGGCGCCGGCAAACCACCTGGCTGCCTCCTCCGCGTCTCTGTGCTTTCCTCGCGCCTCCGAGTCGTTCTCTTGTCGAATGAGTACCTTTGACAGTGAATGAATATGTGCGCGTTATAAATGTAAAATTATTATTATTATTGCCTGACCAGAGCCGCTCTGGAAGTCACGGCCTCCGGATTTAGGGGGGGGAGGGCCTTCAGGTGATCCTCAACGGAGGAGGCAAGGGAGCCCCGGGGGACTAATGTATCACACTGGGGCTGCTGAGCCAGCCCTGCTGAGGTCCTGGGTTCACGCCATGGGCCCGGCTGTCTCTGGGGGCTAATGCACCGTGTCGGGGAACACGGCCAGCAAACTTTCCAAAGAGCTCACTTCTGAGCCCTGTCAAAGCGAGCCGGTGCCTTAAGTTGTGGAAAAATACTAAGGGGAATGTTGCCCTTTGACCAACAGTGTCTCGACATCAGAGCCCTAAGAAAGGCTGGCTCAAGCTTTAATATTTTTACCACGTTTATAGTTTCAGAGGTTTGCGACCAGTGTACATGTTCAGCCTTGCTGACAATCCACCATGGTTGAGGGCCTCCCTGTGCCACCTCTTCACCGACTCACAACAAACCGACTGAGCAGGGCTCCGCGCCTCCGAATCAACGGGTGCAACGCACCCGGAGAAAATGCGCGCGTTACAAAAGTAGATTATTATTATTATTATTTGACCGTACGTTACCACGCTCGTCATTGCGGGTTGGTGAAAGTGGGGAGTCCCCGCGAATCCGCCTACGACAAGTCGGCATGAACGGTGACTGTCTATCCAAGCGCTGTCCACGCTCAGCCGTGCTTTGTTTCCGAGGTCTGGTGACATCGTTGTGTCGCAGGAATCCCGTAAAGAGCTTGCAAGCTCACTGGGTATTTTTATGCTGCAATAATAAACATCTATCTATATCGGACGATATCCGATCGCAGCCGGTAGCTCTTGTCGGTTAAACGTTTAAGCTGGGAGTTTGGGGAGGGTCTGTGATTAATGGACAGGTTCACTGCGATACGGGGGCTGCGCCTGTGGCAGTGAATTTGTGTTTATCTTCCACCAAGGAGCTGCCACCTGCTGCCGCCGCCTCCACGTACAATGGCCCTTACTCTCCCTCCATTGCCTGGCCCTTCATTGATGTCCGCTCTCTACACTGACTTCCCTTGTTAAACAGTCGCAAACTTTCTAGACAGTTGCGCCCTTCATCACGGCTCCTTTTGCTCATTGCCACCCATCTCCACCACGGCCGCCCC
>JAZEWU010000045.1:763368-777096 GCA_036362915.1 Geotria australis | reverse complement strand
TTTTGTTCGGGGCCGTGTAGCTGTCTGTCTTCGCTCCCACTCCCTTCACATTCATCCTACGGGGCTCGCTTATTACCCGGTAATCGTGGACATCATGTTTCATTCTGATTTATGCTGCATTTTTCCACTTTATATTGTTATTCTCTGCGCTTTTTTCTTCGTCGCTTTTCTTGGTGTGAAACGCAGAAATCGCACGCCGACCCCTACGCCTCCGCACGTCGGAGACTTGAATTGGCTCGGAAAATTGGCGGAGCCGGGAGAGAGAAAAAAATCGTGAAATATTCCCAGGAAATCACAGTGACAAGCGTACAGTTCTCTCCCGAATTCGCGTACATTTCCTCCGCGCAGATCTTTTAGACATGCATTCTCGGGGACAGGAGTGATTTAGCTACATTATAATTGTCCCGTGAACATGAAGGTATTCTGCCTCGGATAAATCCCTTTGGTCTGCTTCTGGAAATAATAATCGGTCGTATTCTTGTTTAACCAATGATCTAGGGTTTTTGGCCCAGCGGTGCAATACGATGCCCCATCTCGCTTAATGCCTCTGTAGAAACGGTCTCCGTTACGACGCTTACATCTATGCCGCCAGTCAGTGTTAATGGTTTTATCAGCAGTGGCCGGAGTGGGCTGTGAAACATGCCATTCAGAAAGTGTTATGGGATCTCTTAAAGTTTTTACGTAAAAAAAAAGGCTGAAAACAAAGACGTTCAGTCTAAAATTGTGGACTAGAAAACGGCACATTTAAACACAACAGTGGCACGCTGGACAAATAATCATTTGGCTTTGTGGAATAAGCGCAGGGGTCACTGTTAAGGATTAGCCGTTAGTTTTACGAGGTGAGCTAAGCGTTAGTGGCAGGAGTACGAGATAGGGTGAGGAGTTAGTCTCACGGGTTAGGATTAGGTTAAGGGGTAATTGGTACTGATAGGACTGTACGGAGCAGCAACACACACGAGGCATTATTGGCGATCGCCTGGCGCGGTGAAAGAAAACTCTGGAGCCCCTCCGTACGCCGGTGACCTACGAACAAGGACGCACAGTTCTCGCACAAAGGGGGCATCCCAGGGTTTTCGCGGCCGTTACTTTTGCGCTACAAACGGTGGTGTTCCTTTTAGGGGAACTCTAAATCACGTGCCGCCGTCCACGGGGGGAGACCCAGGGAAGCGTGCAGCGTTGATTTATTTCTAAGATGTGCAAAACGACACCGGGAAGTCGCCCGCCCGCCCGCTCGCCGCCCGGGTAACGGCTTGGGCGAGGATGATGAGACTGGAGACGTGCGAGCGTTATATCTGTTTAGCAGCAGCGATTTTGGAGCGGAGCGCTAAGCGGTTTTAAAAATGTTTCCGCGTTCACGTGTGAAGTTCCGCCAGTAGCGGTGGCCAGACCGCATCGCTGGTGCAGCGGACACCCCCCCACTGCTTGCACGGCAGAGGAAAGGCATGACAGCGCGTGCCTCTGCGTAATTCAGCGCTCCGGAAACGGGGTTGATAAATCGCACGGATACACAGCGTGAAGATGCCTGCAACGTGGGAGGCAAAATGTTGTGAAGGAGAGAGGAGCAACGCTCACCACGGCTATCGGCTATCCCAAAAGAGCAGCTCTTAAAAACTATTCTCATAAATCGGGCCGTAAAATAATACTTTAACACATTAGTTGAAGGATGGTGATTAATTTAAGTATACGAAACAGTGTCTAGTGGATGTCTAAGAGAAATGTGCCCATCCACTAAACTAATGCTGAGCATGGATGTAAACAAATTTAAACAAAGCCACAACTGTTCAGCTTTCATCATGAGAGGCAAGTTTCACAACAGTGTCTTAATAACGCCTGCCCCAAGTGATGTCTGAACCAGTCACGGGCTGCCCCCAGGTCAACCCAGCCTTGAATGTGTAGCTGTTGCGGTGTATAATCATCAAAGATAAAGGTGCCCGTTTGGTAGTGCTGTCTCCGCACACCACCCCAAGACGGCCGCCACAGGCGCTTGTTAACGGCGCTTGCCCTCGACGTTTCCGCCAATCGTTCCACGGGCGACCGTTGCGTTTGCGCGCAGACCCGGCGTGCTGCCTGGCGCTGGCGTGCGAGTGCTTGCTGGCGGACACGTGGTGCCGGCTGGGTTGCGCCGGCCCGGCCCGGCAGGCCCTGCCGCTCCGCGTCGGTGCCCTCTGCTGGGGGCTCGTGGGCGCCGCGCCCTCCACTCCCGCCGCCCCGTGCGCCGCTCCCCCGCCGCTCGCGCTCCCCCAGCTGCTGGAGGAGCTCTTTAACAGGTGACGGGTGTTGGCGCAGCGGCGCATCGGGAGGCCCTCCGGTGATCCGTAGGTAGCTGATGCGATTTATAATTAACGACCGCACCGATCAGGTGTCAGGTCACTGGCGCACGCAAGCACGCTTTGCGCCCGCTGCGCAAGGGTGGGCGAGTCGAAAAGTTTTATCACTGAGCAGAGCCGATGTCAGAGAAATGTTAACGGCGACCATAGGGCTCTGTAATGTATTGATGTGGGTGTACAGCAGTGTGCAACTCAGTATTTACAAAGTAACAGAGCAATTTTTCCATTTTTGTTTTATACATGACCATTTGCAGAGTCAAACTGACACTGCCCTTTATTTCCCACATTGTAGCCCTGCAGCAGCCTAGAATAATTTGCCGTGCATGGAAGTTACCCACGCAAGCTCAGGCTCAACCCTGCTTAGCTTCCAGGATCTGACTAGCTAAGGCGGATTCTCGGTGATTTGCACATTTGCATTTGCCTCATAATCAATAATTTTATCTGCCTCTCTCTCTCTCTCTTGCTCTGCCGCACAGATCCGTGCAGCACGGGGGCCTGTGGGCCCTCACCCTGGCCCACGCGCTGCCTGAGGCCTCCAGGCGAGGCCTTGAGACGGACGTGAAGGCCCTCTACGGCTCCGTGGAGTGGTATGACGTGACGCGCCCACGCCGTCACCGCCTCTGGGCCCAACTAACCGCCCATTACCCACTCACATGTAGCGTCTCCCTTGTACAGTAATACCCCGATTTAAATCTCCCCCTATCATGTTGTTTTGCGAATCGTCACTGATTTGCGTTACCTCAAGCCACGCTTACGTCATCAACAGCATCTCCGCTCGCCGCCGCGCCGCAGGTTCTCGGAGCCGACGGAGGCCAAGCTGCACACGGCGTGGGCGCTCGCTCCGTTGCTGCCGGGCTCGGAGGCGAGCGCGCTCGTGGACGTCGCCACCGCCCTGCTCATGTCCTGCCCGCCCGACGCTCGCACCCGCGCGCAAGGCGAGTACGCGCGCAGGCGGACCGCCGGACGGGACAGGCGGATAGATGGACGAAAGGCAGACGACAGCGAGCCACTCTAAGCCGGATAGACGGACGACAGGGAGGTAGAGACAGCACAGACGTACGGGAAGACGGACGGATTAGCCAACAGATGCAGGGGATGCATAGGTAGATAGAGCCACAAGTAGACAGACAACAGGCGGGCAAACAAATGTTGGAGGCAAATTGGGAAACAGACAGACGGACAGTTAGACTAATAGACTCGCGGTCAGTGGCGTCAGTCGTTCTCACGCCTTGCCGCCTGGCATCGGTTCCTGTCGGCGGCGCGCGACACCGGTGTCGCGTGCTGTCTGTGCGCCGGCACGCATCCCGACAGCCTCTCAAGCCGTGGTGTGTGGGGGGTTTGCGCCCACGTTTGTGCGTGCAGGGGGCCGTGGCTGCCTGTCCCTGCTGTCGGCGTGCCTCCTGTCGCAGCCCGAGCTGCCCATGGACGGCCTGCACCGGGCGCTGGACACGCTGTCATCTTGGAGAGACGAGGAGAGCGACGACCTCTTCCTGTTTGCACGGTCAGCGCCAAACGCACGCGGCCACCGAGATGGCAGCTCTTAACCTTCACACACACAGCAGTCGCGTAGCCGTCAGTCTTACACGCGTGCACGCACGCGCAGCAATCACACGATGACGCGGTCAAAGATCCCCCATATAGCCTTAAATGGGTTTTTCGAGAAAGTGCTGGAAGCTAGCAAAGCAGGGGTGGGTGTCCCAACAGTGTTCAATTCAATTGTTCAATTCATCTTTATTGTCAATTCTGCCATATGTACAGGACATATAGAGGATATAAATGCCGTTTCTCTCAGATACCGGTGTTGGCATATACATGGACTGGAACACAACAACAAGGGTTTAAAAATACTAGGATAAAAAAACAAAATACTTATAATTTTTGTATAGTTACAAGTTAAGCTAAGCTGGGGGTCGGGGCGGGACAATCACAGATCTAGAACAAAAACTATAATAATAACAAACATAGTGCAAATAAAACTAATATAGTGCAGATATAGATGAAAACATGTGCAAGTAATATGCCATCTACAGGACGAGTAGTTTAGCAGCAGTTTTTGTCGTGTTCAGGACATAGTCGTTTGTGCTGAGTGTAGGCGTGTGTGTGCTTATATTCTTGTATAAAAAGGTGTCACAGGCTATACGGGGATCTCCTTGTCTGTCCCTCGCCGCAGGGATGTGTCGGGCGAGGACGGCGCGGTGGTCGCGTGCAACGTGGAGATGATGCGCTTCCTGCGGGGGCTGCTGCGTGTGCGCTCGCCGCTCTCGCACCGCCACTGGGACTTCCTGCTGTGCTCCATGTTGTCCTGGCTGCAGGTTCGTGCGAGCGCGCCCGATCACCGCGACGTCGCGTTTGACGATGTCACGCTTGGTGTCGTGGCCGAGCCCCCAGCGCGTTTTGCCGCGTGCCGTCTGCTCGCGGGTCCAGCCCCCTGGCCGCCCCAGTTAATATTGCCGGAGTGTTAATGAGTTTACAGTGTACAGTTCGTGGCGCGGTATTAGTTCGAAGGAGGAAGGCAGCCCCGCAGTTAGCCTGCGCCAATATTTTCTGGACACAGCATCCTATATATTAGGATGCTATCGGCCGATTAACGAGTGCTTTTTAGTTACGTGAGGAAACCGGAGATCCCGGAATGAAACCCACGCAGAAAAAACAGGGAATCAAACTGCCTCGGGCAGGACCTTCTTTCCGTGAGGCGCAGATGTTACCGCTGCGCAACTCTGCCGCCGTTAACCGGGACGGGTGTCAACCCTGGCGTCACCGCGCCCCCCGGTGCCGTGTTCCCCCCCAAACAGAGCACAGGGGAGAGCCTGGGGGACGTGCAGCAAGCGCCGCTGCACGCGCTCGCCTTCGCGGCCGAGAGCTGCCGGCTGCTGGCGGCGGTGGCCGACCTCCTCCGGGCGCGCCCGGCACCGGCTGGCGCCGTCGCCGTGGCCTCCTCCTCCTCCCCTCCGCCGACGGAGAATCCGGGTCCCGAGGAGGCTTCCGCCGCGGTGCCGCCGCACCTCTTCACCGAGTGGACGGAGTTCTTCGCGAACGGAGCCTACAGCTTGCTGCTGCCCGCGTTCGTCTCCGCGTGCGGTACGCGAACCCTGTACCCCCCCGCCACCCATGCTCTTACGTTGTCTATGGAGAGATGCTATCCGCCTGCAATTACAATTGAGACAGAAATACGAATGCTTGGAGTAGAGGACGGACTGCGGCTTAATGGCACGATTCAGGTTGTCAAGTACAGGGCGGCAATGTTTCTTTTTTAAGTTGTGGGAGGAAACCGGAGAGCCCGGAGGAAACCCACGCAGAACAGGGGGAGAACACACAAACTCCACACAGAAAGGCGCCCACGGCGGGACTCGAACCTGCTCGGGCAAGACCATTCTTTCTGTGAGGCGCAGATGTTAACCACTGCGCCACTTTAGATGATGATGACCTAAAGTGATGCAGACGTAAGCATCACTTCCGTTTTGTAATAACGCGCGCTGACACATCCAAAACCACTTGATCACGGCGCACGACGAACGGAGATGGACGTAAGGTTGTTCGTCCGTGTGCGTGCGCAGCTGGCACGGAGAGGGCGGCGGGCACCGCGTCCGGTCGGCGTTGCCTGGCGCTGCTGCAGGCCATGGCTCAGGCTCTGGGCCCCGTCCCGGTGGAGCAGCTGCACGGCCACCGGCTGCCGCCGAGACTCGTCGCCGGCCAGAGAAGCCACCTGCCAGACGCGCTGCAGACGGCGCTCAACACGCTGGCTCCCCTGCTGGGCGCCCACGCCAGGCCCGCACAGCTCGCCGCCTTCTACATGCTGGACAAGTGAGTGGGGCGCTCACCGGGATGGCGGGGGAAGTGCTTCCCCTTCAGAGTCGAAGTGATTTCCAGCACACACACACACCTACACTCAGCACTCACCACTTTGTCGTTGAATTGAATTGAGGTAGTGCTCCACTCCTGTTGAAAACCAGTGGAGGGAATTCCACGTTCCTATGGCAGGGTGAGTCAACCCATGGGACAGCCACTGTGGACTTGCTCACAAAGTGAAACTTATTTTTAGTGACCCCAGTGGGGCAATGGGCTGAGTTGACCCCCTCAAACAGGATTTAAACTCGAAGCCTTCGGTTTTTGAGCTATTCGCTCGTAAAAGAAAATCTGTAACGTCCTGTTCGGTAGATATTGCATCGTCCCACATAAGAGAACGGTCAAGGAGCGTTGCGAATGGATTATGCATGTCACTCGCCGCGGAACTCGAGTCATCATGTTTATAGCGCCACGCTCAAACCGCCGTGCTTTGCCTCCAGCCTGTTGAAACTAGCTGCAGGTATTTATCATGCTCAGGATTTGGGTTATGACATCAGGACATAGTGGCCTGCTTTTACAAATGATGATGACACAATGTATTTATACACACCAGGGGTGAATAACCTGCAGCCCACAGGCCGCATTTGTCTTGCCACTTTATTTGATTTGGCCCGCATCCGTGACAGGCTGATACATAGTCCACAAACAATATGTATTCGTCACTGCAAGCCTCTTAGCTGCACTAAGCGGGTACCAGAGGGGGAATATTGTGTAGAGCTCTGTTTTTCATTTGAAGTGCACATTCACTTCTGCTACTGCGAGGGCCTCTTGGCAGTGACCTAAATGACAGGTGTGTGACGTAATGCTTGGCCTGCAACCATAATCTGAAAGTCTTGTTCGGCCCTCCGTCATAGGTTCTGCACGCCAGATGTACTCTCGAACCAACAAACCAGTGTTGTTAATCCTTGTGCTGCGGAGCAACGTATAAGTAAGAGCCTCCAACCGCTAATGCTGCCCCACTGTGCGATATGTGTTGTGCTGAGTTGTGTTGCCCTCTGCCACTCTGTGTGTTGTCCAGGCTCATGCCTGAGCTGCCGGCGTTTGACACCGGGAAGGCAAAGCCGGAAGACGAGGGGGAGACGGAGTCTTGCCTGTGAGTGGCCGTGTGATCGTCCCGTTCAACCTCACACGCCTTCCGGGATTGTTCTTTCTTTCCACAACATTGTCGCCATGTGTTCAGACTTATCAGTAGCATGAGTTGGAAGTGATGACATCGCTGTGGCTGACGCCATTGAGTGGCCGGAGTTGTGTCTTGTGACCTTTAGCAATAGTATATAGGTCTTTCAATGAGTTAGGTCACGTAAAAATAAGTGTCGTAAAACCCGCCTCCACCCGACACCGCCAATTCTTAAGGTTTGTCATGTGAACAAAACGTGCCAATTCGTTACTACCTCAGCATCACACCGGTATGTTGGAGAGCGAACATTTACAACGAAGGTACGACGTTTCACTGATCGCCGATAGCTGCAATCAGCTTCATCAGGAAGCTCCCACGTTCCCAACAGTGACACAAACATTACAGTGGTACAACACCGACCTCGGCAACAACCAAGGCTCCGACAACAGAGCAATGTGGCACACTGTACATTCTCGTAACAAAGTAGCGTTCAGTCGCCGGTGCCAAACGAGCGTCTCGCCCGGGTTGTTAGGTCTCCGCCGGCCGCCCTGGTGTCGGTGTTGGCGCCGCTGGAGGCCGAGCTGCTGGAGCTTCTGGCGCCAGTGCCGGTGGGCGAGCCGGTGCGCGTGGAGCCGCTCACGCCCGCGTACCACACCACGCTGGGCTACCTGCTCACCTGGAAGCTGCTGCTCACCTTCTTCCAGGCCGCGACGTCAGAGGTGCGACCCGCGCGGCATGTGTGCAATTCTACGTGTGAATGGGTTTTTTTGTTGGTTGATTTAAAATTTGGTTCTTTATGAATCTTGTATATATTTTAATTGTTGTCAGCCATTCACATGTTTGTTGTGTCGCAGAGGAGTCCCGTAAAGAGCTTGCAAGCTCACTGGGTTATTTTTCTGCTGTAATAATAAACATCTATCTCTCACTCGCTCGGTAATGGGTAACGGTAGTCGCCGGTTTAAATGGCCGCTATCCGGGTCGGCCCAGGTTGGTCCAGGTTTGCCGGTTGCCCCCACCTGTGGTTTGGGGGTGTTGGAGCGTCGGCTGTCTTTCTGTTCACCCCGTTGCTTTGCCTCCCTACAGCTGCGCGTGCAATACTCGGCCTTCATTCGCGAGCAGGGCTCGCTGAGCCGCCTGCTCGAGGCCCTCTTCAGGCTCATGCCTGAGAGTCCGGCTCTCCCCGCGGCCGCTCCCTCTCTCTCCGGCACCGGTAGCAGCGGAGGAGCCGCAGACAAAGCCACGCGCAGCATGTTCACAGAGCCTCCGCCACTGCTGCTCACAGGTGGGTGAGACTGCGTGCAAGTGTGATTGTTACAATTCCCCCTAGCCATCTGTGCCGTCTTCTGATCCGCCCGTGACCGATTTTAGCTGCTATGTAAACAGACATTACATTGGTGTGCGATCAGTGTACGCGGTTGATAATTGTTAATCAGATGTTGAGACTGTGTCAGTATTAAAATATGCTCAGATTTTACGTTAGAGGTTTAGGGCTTGGTGTGTGCGTTTGGGTTAGAGTTTGAGTGATAGTGGGTTTAAATCATGGTCTTTGGAGGCCGCTACTGGACAAGAACAACTAAAGATAAGAAGGAAATGGGGGGAGGCCTTTGCCCAGCAATGGAAGTTACAGGCTGACAAAAACAACTTGGTATTAATTACTTTTTAGTTCTGTGATAGGATCGAATGTTCAGTTCAATTCAATTCAACTTTATTGTCAGTTCTGCCATATGTACAGGACATATAGAGGGTCGAAATTCCGTTTCTCTCAGACCCCAGTGTTGGCATATACATGGACTGGAACACAACAACAAGGGTTTAAAAATACTAGGATTAAAAAAACCAAAATACTAACAACAACAAAACTAACAATTTTTAATCTTTACAAGTTAAGCTAAGCTGGGGGTCGATTGTAATCGCAAGTTATCTTCAGGTTAGGGTTAGCCGCAGCGCTTGCTCTTCGGCAATGGCCAGACCGAGGGTTGACGTACGCGTGCGACCGTGTGGCCCTGCGCCCCCTCCGGGTCCCACCGCCACGGCCGCCCCCCGCAGACGAGGCCCCCGCGCTGCCCACGGAGGTGCAGCACGCGGCGTGCTGCGTGTACGCCGAGGCGCTGCGCTGCCTGCCCGCCATGGTGCGCCTCTGGTGGAACAACCAGGACAAGCGCGTGTCGGGCGCGGTGGAGCGCTTCACGAGCCGCCACGCCAGCCCCGTGTTGTCGGCGCAGGAGATAGCCGCCGTGCAGGCCACCGGCCAGCGCATCCACGACATGACGGTACGGACGGCGGACTTCTCTGGGGACATTTTCGCCAGTTTGCAGATAATCAATAAGGTTTTACCCTTTCTGGGGTCATGTCCCCTAGCTGCAGGGGCTGAGCTAGGGGCATAACGGCATCATCGCTTGGGAAAGAACGGTCTTGCCCGAGGCGGTTCGATTCCCGCCTTGGGCGCCTTTCTGCGTGGAGTTTGTGTGTTCTCCCCCTCTTCGAAGCGCGATGTTAAATTACAGTTTCCCATTTTCTTACACAGCCCCTTGCATTTTCATTGAACTCCGCAAGGTCTTTTGAGCTGCAGAGGTTCCGCGTTTGTTTCCTCCGGATTCTCCGGTTTCCTCCCACAACTTAAAAAAAACACACTCATTAATTAGTTGGCCGGTAACATCATAATGTGGCAGTAAGGTGCCGGCGAACCGCCTGGCTGCCTCCTCCGCCTCTCTGCGCTTTCCTCGCGCCTCTGAGTCGTTCTCTCGTCTAATGAATACCTTTGACATTGAATTGAATATGTGCAAATTATAAATGTTAAATTATTATTAAATCCACATTTGGGATCTTGCCTTGTTGGGCCTGCGTTCAACGACCGTGATGAGATTCTATACGTTGAATGTGACGGCGGTCGTGCGGTGGCCGTGCGTGCCACGCGGCTCTGCAGGTTCGGGCGCGGCCCACGGCCCGCGAGGTGGTGGCCATGTACAACGTGGAGGAGGTGTACATGGAGCTGATGGTGACGCTGCCCCAAAACCACCCGCTGGGGCCGGTGGCCGTGGAGTGCGGGAAACGTGTCGGCGTCGCCAGCCAGCAGTGGAGGAACTGGATGCTGCAGTTGAGCACCTTCCTCACTCACCAGGTACAGCGACGCCGCAGCTGCCCAACGCTGCTTCACCTCGATCGCCGGTATCGTAGCGAATCAACCACCGGTTGACCCTTGTGTGACTGCTTTCCCCCCGCCTCCCTGTGATTTCCTGCAGCGCCTTGAGACCTCTCGGTGAAAGGCGCTATCGTAAACCTTATTTATTAAGCGTAACCTCGTGCATGATACCCTTTGCCGACGTTCTCCACTCAGAACGGAAGCATCATGGACGGGCTGGCGCTGTGGAAGACTAACTTGGACAAGCGCTTCGAGGGAGTGGAGGAGTGCACCATCTGCTACTCGGTCATCCACGGCTCCAACTGCTCCCTGCCGCGCAAGGCCTGCCGCACGTGCCGCAAGAAATTCCACACAGCGTGCCTGGTGCGAGCGGGGCTGCGGTGGAAGCGGGGTGGCAGCGAGGGGGGGCGGGTCACTGAGAACGCGAGAGGGAGAGTTTTGCAATCGACAGTCACATTTTGGGATGATGGTGATGATAACAAATGCATCAATGCTTTTAATCTTCCCTGGCCTTACACCCACACACTTCAATACATCAATGCAGTGATGTCCCCAGAGAAGCTTGTCTGTAGAAACTTGACTGTAAGTTTAAGGTTACAGCAATGTACAGCCTAGGTACATGTCTGCACGATAAGAGCCGTATTTAGCTGGTGTCTTTGAGCACCGAGGACCATAAGAAAGCTGCGTTTTGAGGCCTTGAAGCAAAATACGATGTCAAAGAACTGTGAAAAGTGATGGTTGCTGACAATTATACTCCTGTGCGCTTTCCTTCTCGTGTTTTTGTGCTGTGCCGCAGTACAAGTGGTTCACGTCCAGCAACAAGTTCACGTGCCCCCTGTGCCGAGAGACCTTCTTCTAACCCCAGGTGGATTTCAACCAAGCGGCCACCTGACAGGAAACTCACTTTATCTCCACTACAGTGAACCTAATCGCACATTGAATGATAACAAACTGCTTTCCACCCCAAGCAGACTTATATACAATCACCACGCAATATTACACTGCATTTAGTGTATTAACGAGTTGGCACTTCACAGTCTGAATACCTGTGACTTGGTGTAACTGATGGCCATTTAGGCATTGTGATTAGTAACCTGAGCACTGATGAGATATCTTAAAGGCCCTATTTTCAACGTGTTGCCTACATCTCAATGGAGCTACAGCTGTGTACAAATGTTAAATGGTATTACAAACAGGTCCGCATTATCTTCAAACCATGTGTAGCCAGTTTGTATGCAGGTGTCATTTGATAAAACAGAAGCCGCCTTATAAATGCGTGGTAGTTGAAAAATAAAGGATATAATTATAATTAAAAAAACATTGCATCTCTTGTCATTTTGCTAGCTTTCTTGTCAGTTACTTTGAATAGGTGCTACAGAATGATTTCTTGAATAATCCAGAATTGAGAATTGCTTTCCAAAGCTGTTCTCTCGAGTGCTCACCCTCTCTATTAACGTATTCGAATTGTAAAGCTATGGATACACGTAGGCCAGCCGGGAATGAGTACTTATTGCAGTCCAGCCTCTTATTTATCAAAGTAGATATTTCAACTAAGCACGGAGATTGTAGTCACCATTCGTCTGTTATGATGTACTATTCAAAACTGTCCACCCCAATTCCTACCCCTGCTTTCATGATGGATGAGAACTTCTCATTGATGATGACTGATTGTCTCACTGCATTATAAATGGCTCACTTGATAAATGCAAAACAATACCAACCAGCCAGAGTATGAGACAAAACATAGGTATTCATAAATTGCTATACCACAATTATGTTGTGGAATTTCCCAAATACTTCTTGACTTCTTGTACGACTTTTTCAAATGCAAATCAGTTATTGTGTTTCTGCTTTACGAATGTCTTGCTGTCTCTCTCAAGTATTCCCAGCCTTTTAAAAACATAATACAGATGTTTTATTCACAGTGCATGAATGTACACATGTTGTGGAGAACGTGCCATTGAAAGGCAATGGTGATGTGACTGGTCCACGTCTCACGCCATCTGTGGGTCTTTATTACATGCATTCAATTATCCGTCTCCCATGAGACCAGTCTGCTGTTGAGGCCTTTGGGGCAGTGCTTTAACAGACTTGATTATGATCTCCCTCCACTTTTCTTGAGCCTGTCTCACTGAACAGCTGGTTATGTTATAAGCCTGTCTTGTCTGTGATGTTGACTTCAAGTCTCCTTGTGCACCGTTTTTCTAGTCCTCCTAACGGTGCCTTGTAGACTGGTTCTGGATTTTTTATATACCCAAACAACTCGTTCTCTTAGTTTAATGGTGGATAGAAGTCATCCTTTGTGTCCTGATTGGCCAGCAGTTGTGCTGCGTACGTTTTCATCAGTTGTGTGCTGTCCATGGGATTCATAATAACGTTTAAAATAATTTCATTACAATCTTTAGCTTACAGAATTCATTCTTCACATAAATACAAAACCATCCATCCATTTTCTAACCCGCTTGTCCTGGTGAGGGTTGCGGTGACAGCTCTTTAAGGAGGGTGGACCAGACATCCCTTTCCTCAGCAACAGATTCCAGCTCTTCCTTGTGGATTCCCAGGCGTTCCCAGGCTAGCCAAAGGATATAATCCCTCCAGCATGTCCTGGGTCGGCCTATCGGTCTCCGACCTGTGGGCCATGCCTGGTAGACTTCCCCAGGGGATCCTCCCAGGGGGCATCCTTAACAGATGCCCGAACGACCTCAACTGGCTCATCTCAATCCGATGGAGCAGCGACTCTACTTTGAGGTTCTCCCGAATTTCTGTGCTCCTCGCCTGCAAAACCAGACTTCAATTCTGGTAAGAGTTAAATGTATATTCATGTTAACATTTATTTTCCATATGGTGTCCATATTTGCAAGGATTATGGTTGCTATCTTCTGGCCTTCCCATAGTTAGTGATAATTGTTCCCAGGTATTTGAAGTTGACCTAACATTCTTTGGTTTGTGTTTAAATGAACAGCTAGTGGCTGTGTGTATGTTCAGGCATTGGTTATTAGGCCTCATGTAGCACTTTAAGCGTTAAGAAATAATATTTAACATGAAGGCTTGACGGTGGGAGATGTGGGGAGCGGGGAAGGGATTTGGAGTCACAGTGAGACGGCTAGCGGATTGGGGGAGGGGGAGACGCAGAGAGATGCAGGTGCGTGGAGATGGCGGGCGGAGGAGCGACTCTCGCAACAGCGAGCCGAGCGGCCAAAGCACAGCAAGTTGGCACAGTAGGGGAGTTCAGGTGGTGCGTCTGCCAGTCATCTCGGTCAGGCAGCCAGTGACACCTTGGGTCTGCCCTGTGACCTCCTGTC
>JAZEWU010000045.1:750079-760963 GCA_036362915.1 Geotria australis | reverse complement strand
CCCGAAGTGTATACTTTGACTTACTGTTACAGATCTGCTGTTGAAAGGGATCGGATTCCATCATGCAGGGATGGAAACATCTGATCGAAAAAGCATTGAAGATGTTTTTTTGCAAGGAGAACTACCAGTACTGTGTATGTATAATATGAGTAAATACCCTATTAATGGGGAAAGTGTAAATTGATATGTGTGCGTGTATCAGGCGTGCCTTTCACTTTGTGAAATTACTTGGACATGTCATATGTGCATTCTGTAAGCTTACTGACAAATATCTAAAGGGATCCTTGCCTCTAACCATCTGGCAGTTAACCAACATTGATTCAAGCACGCTTGACTGGTGATGAGACATTAAACCTCGAAGCTAGTCCAGAGTTTTGCTTGTGTTGCACCAATTATGTTGCAATTATGCAGTCTCAGAAGGACGTTCAGCTGATCTTCTTTGCGATTCTTCGAAGCACGATGGTTAGCTTCTGGACATCGTTGTCTTTCAGCTCCTGGGCCTGGAAGTGTTTGGTAGAATTTGCAGGCAATACCAAGTATTACCTGACAGGGATCGTGACGTGAACGCTTCTACCTTGACCCCCGTTTAACTGATAAATTATACAAAGCCTTCGGTCCATGATAGCCTTGTGATATAAGAAAGGTGTGAATAGCGAATGTATTAATTATTTTATTGAATTTGTCTCCAGTCTCAACAAGTACACTGGCCATGGGTGTAAACCTTCCTGCACACCTGGTCATCGTCAAATCTACTATGCACTACGCCGGGGGAGGCGTGCTACAGGAATACGGGGAAACAGACGTTCTACAGATGATTGGCAGGGCAGGAAGGCCACAGGTGGATGCACATTTTAATACCACATTAACTTTATATGTCCTTACTTTTCAATAGTAAATATCCCTTTTCAAAACTTAGACTATTCCGTAGAGCACAAATAAGTGCTAATTTCTTGCATCCCATCTGTTGAAACCTATCGTTGGGACAATGTACACTCTATTTTAAGAATAGGTAGTGAACTGTTACACTATTCTTGTTGAATCATGAATTCGTTATATCGAATTATCCATTCATTAAAAAGATAAATGGGCGGCATGGTGGCGCGGTGAGTTGCGCTGCCGCCTCACAGCAATAAGAACCCGGGTTCGAATCTCGCCTCGCGTGCCTTTCTGTGTGGAGTTTGCATGTTCTCCCCGTGTCCGCGTGGGTTTTCGCAGGGCATTCCGGTTTCCTCCCACAGTCCAAAAACATCCTGCTACTGCATAGGTTAATTAGACTTGCAGACTAAATTGCGCTCAGTGCCCTGTGATGGACTGGCGTCCCATCCTGGGTATAGCCTTGCCTTGCGCACTGTGACTGCCGGGATAGGCTCCGGCTCACCGCGACCCTATGCAGCAGCATGTTTTTGGACTGTGGGAAGAAACCGGAGTGCCCGGCGAAAATCCACGCGGAGACGGGGAGAACATGCAAACTCCACACAGAAAGGTCCCCAAGCTGAGAGCCGAATCCGGAACCTTCTTGCTGTGAGGCGTCAGCGCTACTCACCACTCCACCATGCCGTCCCACTTAAAACATATATAATGAAATTGGCCAACTATTGCAATGCAGGACCCATCTGAAATTTCTGAGACTCATTGAAGGTTTTCCTGAACCTAAGAAATTATTAGTATTGCTATTTATCTTTTGTTTAAAAATATGCTAATGTATGTTATATTGTTTTTAGTTTGATGTTTCAGCCACTGCCGTGATAATGACAAGAAATGAAACGAAGGAAAAATATGAACGAATGCTAAGCGGGACAGAGGAACTTGAAAGCAGGTAGAACAATAATGTCCGTGTACTGATGTAGGTTTTTACGGCTCGATGCATGATCATTGCTTTTAAAACGTGTTGAACACTCCTCTATCCTTCCCGTCATTTCGCCCCCCATGTTGGAGGCATTCTCGGACGTTCTGAGACGCCTGTATTATAATAATAATAAAAATAATAATTTTACATTTATAACGCGTGGCACACATTCGTTCACTGTCCAAGGTACTCATTTGACGAGAGAACGACTCAGAGGCGTAGCGAGGAAAGTGCAGAGAGGCGGAGGAGGCAGCCAGGCGGTTTTGCCGGCGCCATATTGCCACACACTGCTTCCTATATATTATGATGTTATCGGCCAAATCATTAATGAGTGGGGTTTTTTTAAGTTGTGGGAGGCAACCGGAGAGCCCGGAGGAAACCCACGCAGAACAGGGGAGAACACACAAACTCCACACAGAAAGGCGCCCGAGCCGAGATTCGAACCCAGGGCCTTCTTGCTGTGAGGCGCAAATGTTACCACTAAGTACCTTCGACCGTGATCAATATTCTGCTGGCTGAAGGCCTCTCCCCAAGCGGCTGTCACGCTTCACAGTCCAGTGATACAACCATCCACCTAGTTTCTGCACGAGCCGATCTCATGACTCCATCTTCACGATGAACCTCGCCTCGGGCTTATTCCCTCTGTTTGGCTTCCACTTCATTGTTAGTTTTCAGCACTGGTCATCATTCCTACTAGCGAAGTGTCCTGCCAAGCCAAGCACAATTACTTTACTTTATAGTTATAGCAGCATATCTTTGGACATTTCACACTCAAAGATCGCTGTTTACTTGTTCAGGTGAGGCATTTGGAACTTTCATTCCTTCATCTAAAGAAAAAGCTTCCTCAGCCATGTGCAGCCCCTAACAACATCTCGAGGGGAAACCAGACTCCAGCTCTGGACGGAAAAGCTTGAGAGTGACCCTCCTGCAACTGGCATGGGAATCCCACCTGCTGAAGACTTCCCTCCTGGCTCAGATGCACCATGGATTCAATCGAAGACACGCAACCGCCTGAGAACTACAACGGGACGATCAAAAGATGCTTTGGTCAGATGGGGCTACAAGACCGGCCCAACCACCTGTGAATGTGGAGAAGCAGACCATACAATGGAACACTGCATTGTCTGTGCTCTACTACCCAACCTGCAGCTCAAAAGACCTTGCGGAGTTCAATGAAAATGCAAGGGGCTGTGTAAGAAAATAGGAAACTGTAATTTAACCATCGCGCTTCGAAGAATCGCAAAGAAGAAGAATAGTTTGACTTACTCTATAGTATTCTGCATGAACTTTCTTAATCTTAAAATATGTTCCAAATCATGTATTCTGTCTGCCCTTTGTCAATTTCCATTCTTCAACTTCCTTTTTGATAATGTCGTGTTCTCATTGCTACAAAGTATCTATCGTTAATTTCTGAATAACTTTGGTGTCCTGCAGTATGCACAAGAATTTAACAGAGCACCTCAATGCGGAGATAGTACTGCACACAATCACAGACGTCAACGTGGCATTAGAATGGATCCGATCCACATTCTTGTACATCCGGGCTCTCAAAAACCCGAAGCATTACAGTAAGATATGCATTCGCGATTCAAAATTAAAAGATCACATATTCGCATTATAGATTAGACATAGCTTTGCCTCTAAAATGTCTGTAGTGTGCGCTAAAATAATGACCAGGTTTTCAACAATGCGTAAGAAAAAAAATATCAAGAAATGGTGGTTAACGTGTTGTTTTTAAAGTAGCCTCCTGATTATAACGGTAATTTAACACAGTACATCAAGTGTAGATTATAATTACCTACATCTTATTCACTAGAATGTATCTAAATTGCATTTATTTAAACCGGGATAGGCTCCGGCTCACCGCGACCCTGTGCAGGATTAAGCGGTTCATGACAATGGCTGTATGGATTGAAGAAAATTATACATTTGAATGAGTTTGTCCTGCGATCGACTGGCGTCTCGTCCTGGTTATAGCCCTGCCTTGCGCCCTGTATCTGCTGGGATAGGCTCCGGCTCATCTCGACCCTGTACAGGATTAAGCGGTTTCTGAAAATGGATGGATGGATGTGTTTGTGATTAGTATAAGTATTTTGGAAGGATGTATATGTGTGTATCTCTCCTCATGAGTTCAAACATTTATTGGAGTAAATGACACTTATTCCAATGAATGACACGTCTTATATAGTTTTGTGCAGAACTAGGTCCCATACCTAAGAGAGAGGGTCCCTGTCTGTAAAGACATGACAGTTCGTCTGCATTGGTTCATACAAGCCTGACTTGACAACGAATTGCGAAAGCAGTCCAGATTTGTGCTTGTGTACACGCAATGCTGCTAAAATTCTGCACTGACAAGAAAGCCACGTGACTGATCGTCGTGCGTAAAATACATAACGGTTGTAGGTAGAGCGACAGATATGTGAAGGTGGAGAACAGGACGTTGTGTGCAACCACCCTTCAACCAAATATTGCATCATCTCCGGGTATTTTGCAGCCAGTATGCCGATGCACGTCACCTAATTGGACTCTCAACAGTAATCTTAGTTTTAATAACATTTCGCAATATTCGGGGATTGCAAGAATAATATGAGGGGAAACAAATTTTCTTGAACAAGTACAAAAGACATAATTACAATCCATTCGTAAGCGGTAAGTGTTAAACATTTTGAGAGTTTATAGTTCAGTGACATAAAGTGTTTGAATAATTTTGGCTTTTGACTGTGATCATATGTAACACTATTAGAACTAAATGTTTAAGTACGTATCAGTCGATGCATAACAAGGCAGCATTCAGAAACAGACATTTACTCTGAATAAATCTCTGCTCCAGAATTTCCTGCTCATCTGGGCAAAAAGGATATTGAGAAGAAACTTCTCCAAGGTACGGTGATATTAACATCATTTAATATCAAAGTGTTATTCCACTGCAATATAGCAAGAAGGTTCCGGGTTCGAATCCCCAGCTCAGGGGCCTTTCTGTGTGATGTTTGCATGTTCTCCCCGTGTTCGCGTGGGTTTTCGCCGGGCACTCCGGTTTCCTCCCACCGTCCAAAGACATGCTGCTGTATTGGATTTATTGGCCCGCGGACTAAATTTCTCCCGATGCCCTGTGATGGACTGGCGTCCAATCCTGGGTATAACCTTGCCTTGCGCCCTGTGTCTGCCGGGATAGTCTCCGGCTCACCGCGACCCTGTACAGGATTAAGCGGTTTCTGATAATGGATGGATGGAGATACTTTAATATGAGGGCAATATCATTGTTTGCAAGTGTTATTCATACGTTACTGTATTCAGCCACCACACTACAGGTCAAAACACTTCTCTTTCTACATCTTCCCTTGCTGCTCTACAGTGTTTTGAAATTCTCTCCCATTATTTCAGTTCGCAGGCTCTCATAACCTTGCTCAATTCAAGACACGTGTCTAACCGTAAAAATAGTCAAGATAACCATGGGAAGAAGGTGTCCCATCGTATTTACTTTGTTATATTGTCCACAACGACGTTAATGTTTATTTTGTGTTATGTATTTCAGAAATATGCTTAGAGAGTTTGAACTCACTGGCAACTTACAAACTAATTTTTATGCAAAATGGGGAGCTTAAGCCAACAGGTAAACAATATTCCTGCTTAAACACCATCCTAGTATGTGTCTGCTTCCTTTATACTTGACATAAGAACAACGTAATCGAATGCTTTATTTGTATACAGCGCCGTCATCCACGCAAATAGCATCTCAAAACGCAGCTGTCCAATTTGTAACATGCAGTTTCCTCACGGAGCCACAGGAGAAAGCACAGACGAGCAGAAGGGCAGCCAGGACCAGTTCCAAACAATTGCCTGATCTCAGTGCTGCTATATGGCGATGTTTGCCAACACCATTAATTAGTGTTTTCCATGGGGGGAAACCCATGCTTGCAAAAGGTGGCACTCAGTATCCGTACATATGTAATACAGATGGAAAGTAATGAACTTCGCTTACTACCATACCCTGGCAGGCCAGGAGGAAGATGGTGACCTTGACGTCCTTGGGTAGAGAGTTTTACCAATCCTGACTCCACAGTGCTGCTTTGCAGACATGTAGTAGTATAGCCACAAGTGAGTGCTCTGGCATTTAATTTACTTATTATATAAATTGGTATTTAAAGAATTAAAACGTTTATACACCTGTGTTTCCTTGTACAGATGTTGGCAGACTGATGGCGTCCTACTATATTGCATTTGATACCATAAAGTTGTTCGGCACAATACAGGGATCTGAAACCCTGCAAGAACTGGTAAGATCATTGGCTTGGTTTCTCATGTTTTCAAATTACCATCAACTTATGTACACATTCTTAATGAGCAATGCCCCTTAGCAGCGGGAGAGCTCCATGAAAGGGTGAATGACAACATATTACAACCACTGTATTGAATGTTATTTTGTTAACAGAGAGGGATACGTGCGTATTGCATATATCAACTAACCCCCTTGACTGCCATGGCATGGAGAGGACTTTATCCAGCAGTGGATTCGCTACATTTTCCTCTTGACGTTTAAGATGCCTCGTATTGTCAATGTATTCGAGTTTTATAAATGCATTTGAAAACTATTTGTCACTTCATTTTACTTTTTTCTGCGCCCCTCCATCTTGTTCCCTTCCCCCCACCCCCTTGTCCGTGTATTACTTTCCTTTCCTGCCTCAGCCTTTTATTTTCTAATTAATAAAATCACTTTTGGGGTTGAAAAAAACTCGGATTTGTTATTGTTATTGGAACTCCCTGCATGTCTATTGCGCAGCAGCTGCGGGACATGATGACATCTTCATCATTGATATTATTTACAGGTGACTCTGATCTCAGGTTGTCAAGAGTATAAAGACATCATACTCCGCGTAAATGAGAAGAAAACCCTGAACACACTATGCCTGACCAAAAGTCACAAAATACGGTAACAAGCAGTGACGCGTATTTCAAAATCATCATTAGCATCGTCATACAGAATATAACAACATGAATAAGCAAAGTATAGAATATGCCCTTTTCACATATTTGTCCCTGCACGTAAAAAATATGTTTTACCCATCCTATGAACCACATGGCTTTATGAGAATGCATCATTTTAGCAGCAAAGGTTTTGACATGCCGCGTCTCATCAGCTGTGAGATTTTCTTTAACAATACTGGTGAGTTGGCAAGGGTTTGCATTTTTATATGGTCTTTGACCAATGTAAAGAATGTTAGGTACTTTTTTGTCCTCTTTGTTAAAGCCACTTTATAAATAAAAAATCCATAAGCCACACTAGGTGTATCTTAAAAGCTTGACGTAAAAAGTTTAATCGGTATAAATAATTTTCTATAAAAATGGTTCCTCGGATAATGAAACGCAGAATGCGAAAACAATATATAACAGCTTTGCGACAATAAAAATCAAACAATTTATAACACGTGAAAATTCCATGCCTGGTCATGGACGAGACACGGTTATTGAGACACAAGGAACATCGCAGAGAGGCGGGGGCCGGGGGAAGGCAGCCACACAGCCAGTCGGCCAACATTCGGCCAAGTAATTAATGAGTATTTGTCTTGAGATGAAACCAACGCACAACAGGGGGAGCACACACAAACTCCAGTGTTATGGATTGTAATGTTTTGCATGGAAATACTAATGCTTTTTAAGTACGTATGAGCACATTGTCGCTCTATATTGTAAATTCAATCTATATTAATTGAATAAACCACTGTGAGTAAATGTTATAAATGCCTATCATTAAATTTCAGGTTTCCAATGTCCAATAAAATAAAAAACAGTGAAATGAAAGTTAACTGGTAAGTACAGCTATCAGAAAAACTTGTGTTAAAATAACACACGTAAATAATGGTTGCTCTTCAAAGCTGTTATTTTGGGATAGCCATGTCGAGCGCTCTCTCTCACGACGTTTTGCCTCCCACGTTGGAAGCATCTCAGGATGCGCTAGACATGGCTATCCCGAAAGAACAGCTTTGAAGAGCAACCATCATGAATCGAGCAGTGAAAATCTACATCATTACACACATAAATACATATATTTAGAGTTGGTTGTTAATAATTGGCAACAAAACTTAGTGTTTAGGGTTTTAATACTGCACATATTTGCAGATTATTATTATTCAGTTCATATCACAATACAGATCACACATTTTAATTGGAGCGCTTTCAAGATGTATTGACCCTTGTACTGTCGTAATATAATGTGCTATTTTACCACCCTAAACTCCTCCTATATTGGAAAAACTTTGCTTAATTATAGAATGATATTTGTTTGCACAAGTGAAATTGCTTTGTTTTGTAGTCTTATCCAAGCTCAGCTGGAATGTATACCCTTGCAAGATTTTACTTTGATACAAGACACTGCCAAAATCTTCAGGGTTGGAATCCGACTTACAAAATGTAGGTTTAAACTGCACGCATCAAACACATATACTACATATTGTTTCTAAAGTAATGGTTTAAACGGATAACAATTGTTTGTTTATATTAACACTGTTTCGTGTGTGTAGGTCTTGCCGAATTTTTGCAGCAAAAGGATAAGCAGAATAATTTCCAGGCCGTGGTGAATGCAGTCCACCTTGCTAAATGTTTTCGTGCAAAACTTTGGGAAAATTCCCCACACGTTTTTAAACAACTTGAAAAAATTGGTAATACTAGTCCCTTTTTACATATAAACATATAAACGAGTAAAATGACACATTCATTTCATAAAACCATTTAATGAAACATGATTTAATCTCGGTGTTTCTGATATAGGTTTGTCATTGTCCAGCACACTGGTCAATGCTGGATTGACATCTTTTGAAAAAATTGAAAAGACTCGTGCACGGGAAATTGAGATGGTGAGATAATGGGTGAAGTGTACTTATGTAGGTTTGCATGGCTCGAACTGTGAGCTGCTCTATCGGGATAGCCGAGTCAAGCATGTATTCTCTCTCCTTTGCAACGTTCATCTGACACTTTGTCTAATGATGCCTCCAACGTGGGAGGCAGAACGTCGAGAAGTAGATACCAGGAACGATCAACACGGCTCTCTCGAAATAGCAGCTCTTAAGAGCAATGGGTGTCGTGTTCATCTCCACAACATGTATACGTTTGTGCTGGCGTAAAAAAAAAACACTTTCCAGCACGATTGTACAGTAGCCACACCATGAACGACATTGTACTGCTTGTTGCAGAGGATCCCAGTTTGAATCTGACAGGCCACCGTTTTTAATTAACACTGCAGATATATTAACCATGAAAGATTACACACCATCTTCTTCACAGTGGACGTTAAAATTAACGTAATGTCATTCAAAGAAGAGCAGCCCATTGTGGGTTAGCGCCATGGTCCAAATTTGTCAAATTTGAAAGTTTACTTGGTAGAAGCGTTCACGTCGCGATCCCTGTCAGGTAATACTTGGTATTGCCTGCGAATTCTACCAAACACTTCGAGGCCGAGCTGAAAGACAACGATGTCCAGAAGCTGACCATCTTGCTTCGAAGAATCGTAAAGAAGAAGACCTCAATTGGGTAACACATTGCAAGGATCACCCTTATACAGGTGTAGAAACTGTATTATAACAAAACCAATTGACATGTTTTTGTTGTGTGTTCCTGTGTTGTACAGATAGTGAATAGACACCCTCCGTTTGGGAATCAGATTAAAGAGGCCGTGCAGCATCTGCCCAAGTATCAAGTCAGAGTGGAACAGGTGCAGAAGAAACGAAACCCATCTCCCACCAAAGCATTCACGTTGCTAAAACAACTAATGCCTAGTCGCATGTCTTTGGTGAAAATCAGCGTCCCTTTCAGTGCATTACTACTTTTAATTTACTCGAAGCAACACGAATTTAAAGACAATTTGTGAGCAAGCCAAGAGCTGTTGTCTTAAGGAAATACTTGTTTCCGTCATTGGAATGCAGAATTTCTACCACTGGGTTAGGGTTGTAATTATTATTTTCGATTCTTCGAAGCATGATGGTTATATGACAGTCTCATATTTCTTTACACAGTTCTTTGCATTTGTATTGAGCCCTGCAAGGTCTTTTGAGCTCCAGAGGTTGTGTAGTAGAGCGCAGGCAAGGCAGTGCTCCATAGTATGGTCTGCTTCTCCACATTCACAGGTGGTTGGGCCGGTCTTGTAGCCCCATCTGACCAAAGCAGCTTTTGGGTTTTAATTGAGAGATGAGGTCTACTTCAGTGCTCATTTGACAAAGAAATCACTTTCAATACCTGTAATTCCAGTGTCTTGGTTCAGCAAGTCACTCAAATGTCGTAAGGAGATTATAACGTTCGGCATTTTGCTGTAATTTGTTGAAACTTTTTTTGTTAGCTTTAAAATAAAATAATTCAATATTATCGGTTATATTTCATTGAATTTAATGAACGGTAAGCTTTTCATTGCACCATTTAAGACTATTGTTTCATTTTTCAGGGTAACAGGTACTGCAAAATTGTGGCTGAGGTGATGATTACAGTGATTCTAAAGAACTTTGCTGAGCTGCAATCCCAGCGCACGGCTCCAGACAACCACTACTGCACGCTACTCGTCGGCAACTCTGACAACAACCTCGTCTGTCGGCAACTGATCACGTGCGTCGAAATTCCACACTGCAGTCATTCTCACGAGATCGCCTTGTTGTGTTGTACAAACGTTTATGCATAAAACAAACTAATGAGTAGTGTGATAATTCGAACAATGTCAGATACGTTTAACGTCTGTGAAACAGACAGTACATGTCTTATTGTGAATACAGCTGCAGTAATAACAATCTGTGGAAACTACATACGCAACAATATGACCCTTGCAGAGATTACATGCTATTAAAAACGGGGAGTTGGATGAAGAAGGTTGAAGTTGTTCGGCCAGAAAAGGGCGACGAGCTCAACATTTACCTCCTCAGCTCTACGTATGGTATGTGTTAGGGTTGCCACGTATTCCACAGGATACAACATCCATGTTGATTCTCTAAAGAGCCCTCTTGCAAGGGATCTCATGGCCACTCTGATCTCACTGGGCTTCACTCAACACGTGACATCTCCCACTC
>JAZEWU010000045.1:711380-722780 GCA_036362915.1 Geotria australis | reverse complement strand
AGTTCCTGTGCCAGGGACACCACGTGCTCCTGCAGACGCCTGAGCCGCATCTCCCCGCGTGCCGCCCGCACGCGCTCGTCGCGCTCGCGAGCGCGGTAGCCGCGCCACGCCGCCTGGATGCGAACTGCGGCACTTCCTGCACGCGGCCCAAAGCTCTGCACCAGCCGGGCCTCCCTATCCGCCGCCACAGCTACCCCGCCACCGATGCTACCACCCCCACCCGAGGGAGAACCGCTTTCCTCGCTCGCAGGATTTTCCCGACCAGTTGGTTTGAAGTCTTCTCCCGTGCAAGGCGCCATCTCCCCCACTGCGCACTCAGTTGGTAAGCCAGGCTTCACGTTGTGCCGTCTTGTGCTTTTATTGGTGTCTCTTGGTGAATGTCCACTACCACGGTCAGGGGATTTTTCACCTAACGTCTGCTCTGCATTGGCTTCTGCGCGATCCGTCCGCCTGTCTGTGCGCGTCAAAAACTGAACGCTGGATGCCACGGTTGCTGAAGGTACAGAGTAAAAAGTACCGTCACTGTTCTTGTGAACCGAAGGCTCGTTGTCTGCAAGGGAGCCTCCATTAAGGGTTTTAACACAGGGCAGCGGAGCAAGACTCACTGGATCACTGTGCAATCGGCTGCGCAACTTGCCTTGGACATCCTTTTCAGGTTCATTAACGGTCCTGATGTGGTTTCCTTGCTGCAAGGCACTGCATGCATTTGATCTGTTGTGCTGCATATCAACACAACTCTGCGCAGGCTGGCAATTCTCTTCAGGGGGCAATTGTGCAAAGCTTGCAGCAATAGAGAACCTATTCAAGTGCTCCCCTCTCTTAGGAAATGCTCTTTCCATATCTTTCTGCGACCCTGCTTCTCGATAAATTTTGCTACCTACGATATTATTTTGTGCTTTTGTTCCGACTTTAATCTCGTGTCCGTCTCTGTGCTGCATTAGATGAACACCAGCTGACGATGGTAACCTGAGACTAGACACGCTCTCCAGCTGAGCATTCAGTGTCCATTTACTATCATCATTGTGCTCTTTGACAACTTCTTGCAAGCATGGAGGAGGCGTGCTTACATCTCTCTGCGCCGACACAATTTTCTTGCCCTCAGGTGGCGATGAATTAAACGTCGCAGCTCCTTTTAAGAGCAAACGACCGTATGTCTCACCTGCAGGCGAAGGCACCGCTACCTTTCCGCTCAACCCCTGCACCGAAGGCAACTGCCTCCGTTTGTGCGGCAACGCCTTATCGGACATCTCTGTTTGAGGCGACTGTCGAGGTCGCAGAGGTTTGTCTTCGTGCTTCGGGGCTTGAACCGGAGGGCGGGCACCATTTGCCGTAACAGCCGTTGGTTCACCGTACGCGGGTGATAACGTAAAGCCCGGACACATCATGAAGGTGGACTCCGACAACAGCATGCTGGAGCTCTGCCTGTCGTCTTCCGAGTGGACGTCTTCGAGGTGGAGGTCGGAGTTCACCGGGCGCGTGCCGAGCCTTAACGCCGCTGTCCGCTGTGGCAGGGAAGGGGATGCTGTCTCTTGCAGGCCGCCTCCACCCACCCACAAATTCACTTTAATGGGCCGCTCTGCGAGACACACCACCAACACGAACATTAGTAAAAGTCACCAAGAAGTGGTCTTAGCTAAACAGGGAAATGTTTCATTTTCCAATGGCAGAGTAAGTAGCAACATGGTACTCCTGTTGTTTTGTGTATGGTTGCTGTGCTGCTCATCAACACATGGGATGTCAAAATATTGATCTGGTATGATGAGCAACTACATTTTTGTGGTGCTTAATGGAAGAAGCCCTGTTTCGGACTGGCGTCCCATCCTGGGTATAGCCCTGCCGTGTGCCCTGTGTCTGCCGGGATAGGCTCCGGCTTAACCGCAACCCTGTACAGGATTAAGCGGTTTCTGACAATTAACGCCTCCAGCGTGGGAGGCAAATGTCACGAGAGGGAGCGCAATTGCTCAATACGGCTATCCTGAAATAACAGCTCTGAAGAGCAACCATTAATACTTTTAACATAACAGTTCATATCAACTTCTGATAAGCAAAGTACAGTATGCAAACACAGTCATGACATTCCATAACAATACCTGACTGCCTCACACTGCAACAGCTGTGAAACTAAGCTGATTTGCTGAACCATAAACCAAATCCTAGTGGAGCATGGTAAACAAGTGTTTCAAACAGACAGGCAACGAGACAAAGTTGTGTGCAATTAAGAGTCGCAGCATGGTGGACTGGCCGTACCTGGTGTCTCAGAAGCAAGCTCGCTGTCCGTGAGGCTGCTGCTGTCTCCAGCGTTGAGGGATGAGGGTGTTTGAGAGGCTCCTAAAGAGAGGCTCCGATGCCGCTCTTGCTTTAGCTCCTCCATCAGCTGCTTTTGGTGGCGCCTGTGTTGATCAGAAAACAAGACACGCACTGTTAATAATGTAGGTTTTCACGGCTCGATTCACGACAGTTGCTCTCCAAAGCTGGTCTTTCGGGATAGCCGTGTCGAGCGATCTCAATCTGACGTTTTGCCTTAAATGTCGTTGAGATATAGCTACCAGACAATGGCTACGTTCTCTAGCCACGCGTGTAGCCCTGTGTAAAACCATAATGCGTTTGATATACGCTGAAAACATCACCATGCATCAAAGTACAGTGTCTCAAATAAACTATGATTTGCATAAAAATCACATGTCATCGTGGCCTTTGATAATTCAATAAAGTGGTAGTGCAAGTGCTCTCACTGTTGCTGTTGGAGTATCTTCTGGAGCTTGGCATCCTCAGCGGTGATCAGCTGCGGTGATGAAGACTGCGGGCACACCTGTGCCAGGTAGCCAATCAGCTGGGCGTGCTGGCCCGGCCGGAATGTACGGCCCCGACCCTGGCTGTACAGCCACTCCGCCTTCAAGCTGCAGCCAGACAACAAGTACAGTACATGGCATTAGCGGGGTCATGTGACTGTGAACCCAATAGGCACTGAAGCCTCAGAATTACAAACCACTAGTTGTGTAGCTATGGATTGATTGTTCGATTAATTTTGATTCTCATGCTCACAATACATGCATCCATGTGTACTTGGAAATTGGTTAGAAGAGGACCTCCCCAACCATGGGGATTGCATTCCTGGAAAACTGGTTTGGCAAATGAGGGTGCTAATGCAAATTACAAATCGATAAATGCCTCCAAGCCAGGCGTCTTTATCCAATGATGGTGCCAACCGTTGGGCATAGAACACCCCTTCGCACTCCCACATAATCTGATTAGGTATGACGTAACCGACAAATATAATCCTTAAGTGTTCACCAAACCATGTAGAAGGTTTTCACTACACTATACAGAGGAAACATGTTCGTAACTACTGCTGCGCTGCTAAAATAGGAAGGAAAGATGAACTCTGGGTGCTGCCAAGGCCGACACAATTGTATCTAAAATCCATCTTTACATCTAAACTAAATACTACATTTATTATACGTATAAATCATGCATTCGTATACAGCTGAAGCCTACATTATTAGAGCCTGGCAGCACCCAAATCCAATTATAGGTAGTGGAAGCAGCACCTCTACCTGACCAGAGGAAAGCAAGAGCATGCCTAAAGTCGTTTTAGCACAAGCCAAGCCTGTAATGTCTGATAAACGTGTGCAGCAATGCCCAGGTGGCTGCCTTACACATTTCCTGAAGAAGCACCTTTAGCACGCACCCATGACGTTGTCACTGTTCTATTAAAGTGTGCAATTACCCGTGGTAAGTGCATAACATGTTCCAAAACACACGGCGTTCGAGTCACCAGAGACGTGTGGCCGCATCGTGACCCCGTGGTGCGGAGCGCTGCTCACCTCTCCTTCTGCGTGACGACGTGGCCGTCGAGCACGCGCAGAGTGAGGCACAAGCTGAGCACGTAGGGCCTGTAGTCGCAGGTTGGCGCCGAGGGTGCACTTAGCATGCACGGGTTTTTCATCACCGACAGCTGCTCCAGGCTGCGCAGGCATGACAGGTGTGACATCTGCAAGCAGGCACCACCACGCACGTGCGGTTAACGGTGATGGTCCATCCAGCCAGACGTGCACTGCGCTCTGCTCATTTGTCCATTAAAGTTTGAAGGCACGACCACTTCCAATATTGCCGTGCATCTATATATTTTCTCAGGTGCATCGAAAATTAAGGATGTGTATGTGTTGCATTAAATAGTAGGTGCACAGACAATACGTTGCATTTCATTGCACAGTAATGTATGTTGAGCAATACTGCACCAGTCTGTGCGTATCTCAATAGTACCTTGGGTTTTATTTTGCGATAGTGTAGGAACATACGTGCATATAGGCCTCCCAGCACCCATCTGTGTGCATCACGAGGTGAACAGGGCGAGTCTGCGAAGGTGATTAACGCTGGATGGGGATGGGGTGACGGATGCCTTCATATACCTCTGTGAGATCGGTAATTTCATTCTCAGCCAAAGAAAGGATGCCCAGCTGTGGAGGCAGATGTGTCGGAGCCGCGCGCAAGCTTGTCACCATGTTGCCGTGCAGCAGAAGAGTCTACACATGAAACACAACACCACTAATTGATATGCAGTGGCATTTGGATTATAATAGAAATTCAACTTATTTTCTATAAAAATCCATTTCATAACCCCGTGTTCATGAAAAATAATAAGCCTTAATTACAAAAGAAAGTGTCACTTCTTAAGAGATTGTTTAAACGGAGCCCCTCTTGGGATCTTTGGCCAATTTCTCAAGTATTTTGCACGTGGAATAAAGCTGGAATACTCAAAGAAATCTCATGCAATTATATGTAGAGATCACAATCATCTGTAGAGGCATCTGTGTATGGCCATCTGTGTAGACCCAAATCACATGCCACTAATTTGCATTATTTTCTGCACAAGAGATATTTTTACCCCTGTAGATTCATTAAGATAATCAACTAATCACATTAACACAACCTATACTACAGAGTTCACATCTCATTGCTTTGATCTAGTGGTTGAGTGCTGTCTTTACCATTTGGATTTTTGTCTAAGAGCTGTTAAAGATACAGTCTAAAATCAATTAAATAATACCCTGCCTATTTTCCACAGACTGTTGGACACGGCTTAAAAACTTCAGGAATGAAACATGACGTCATAAAAGCTGCTTTTCAAGAACTTCCAGTGCCCTCTAGTGTTTACTGTAATAAACGTGTTGTACCTGAACCCACAATGCTGTATGTGTTGACATTTATACACCACACTCAGCAATTGCTGACTCGTTCACATGATATTACAGTACTACACAGCACAGCTGCAAAGCTTGGCACTGTTGCAGCCTCAGCATTTGAGTCTGGCTCTGGTTTTGTGCTCACAGCATTTGCGCTGCATCAAATCGGTGCATGGTTAGTATTTTAAATGTCACCAAGCCTGCAGTCCACAATTTATCATTGATAATGTCAGTATTCCATATAGAAGCCACCAAGCCACAATTTCAGAGGTGAATCAACTGTTTACAACAGGAATACATTCATATTGTTGCAATGCCTTGGATTAATATTCTAGGTAAAGTAACATAATACAAGAGCACCTATGCTATTTTGGTTTGGGTATTTCATTTACTGAGCAGACTATATAGCTACTGTTGTGTCTAGTGTGTATGTGCTTTGTGCCCCATGTGACATACCCGCAGGTTGGACAGCTTGGACATGTCACCCAGGTGAGAGATGTTGTTGTCAGATAGGTCCACGTACATCAAGGAGGTGCAGCCATTCAGCTGTTCTATCGTCTGACAGCAACAAATACAACACATTACAGCCCATCCTAACAGTGTGAAGGTTATCGTATTGAATGAATAAAACATAATAATGATACAATTTATAACGTGCACAAATTCCACGGCTGGTCATGGACGAGGCACGAGGAAAGTGCAGAGAGGGGGGAGAGTCAGCCAAGCAGTCAGGCGGCATCTACCCACCAGACGCTGCTTCCTCTATATTATGTTATCTGCCAATTACTGAGGGCGGGAGGAAACTGGACAATACGGAGGAAACCCATGCAGAACAGGTGGAGAACATACAAACTCCACACAGAAAGGCACCCGAGCAGGGATTCGAATCTGGGACTCGAATCCGGGACCTTTTTGCCACCGTGCCACCCGGGGATATAACCATCAGACAATTATAGAACTCTCCATGAGGTCAGGCAGAGACAGAAAGTAAACAGAAAGCCACTCAACATAGGCATGCTATGAGCTGGACAGTAGACGCACCACCCCAGAAATTTGTCACAATTCATGGTTGTGATTAGATTCAATTCTCATTTATGTTATCTTATTTGCTCCATTTGCCTCAGTCAATGCAAAGTATAGCATTTGTATAAACTAGTAGTAATAGATTCTGATGCATGCATTTTAATCATATATTGCCAGGCTAAGTGTCAATTTTAATGGTAAACTGATGTTTCAGTCCATGCCTGGTGGACAGTTCACGTAAACAACTGTTAATCCTGACGGTGAGGCTGCAAGTCTAAACTTGGCAATGTCGACTCTTACTTAAATCCCCCCAGTGTCGGTCAGTAACATGAGCTGTGCCTTTTACCAAGAGCAGCATGAGTCCGTGCCAATCACTGCCCTTAGAATGTACAGGAACGTAATGTTCCTTTCCCAACTCCATGCTAATGGGATTCTGTGCAACTTCAACATTCTTCATGACTATGGGTTCCTCTGCCTCCTGCTCTTTAAAACTGGCAGTTGGGTAGCTCAGGAGCCTAACAAAACATCTAAGCACTGTGGTGGCACTGCTCAGATCCTTCATCGAATTCATGTCTTGGCTAGATACGATTATACCAACATCCATTACATTAAGTTTGTTTTTTCAATCTCCTCGAAGAACAAATCTCCAGTTTGGCTGTAAAGTGATCAATATCTCCCCAAATCACGTCATCTTCTAGAGGCTGTTATCTAACATGGGGTGGTTTCACCATTTTCTGCAATAATTACATATGGTAGTTTATCTCCTGACAGCATGTGTGGAATAAAACTGGAAAAAGACAAAAGTCAACACCAGTGCCCAGGGGTAGGCAGTGGGTGGCCACCCGCGTGCCTGCACGCACCTTGATGCTGTTACCGGCAAGGTTCAGCCACTGCAGATGGCGAAGATCCTTGAGCCCCTCGATGGCCGTGATGCTATTGCGAGGGAGGTTGAGCTGCTTCAGGGCACTCAGCCTGGCCACACCTCCCATGCGCACCAGGCTGTTCTCAGCAGCTGATAGCTGAGAAACAGAGGGATAAGCAGATGCATAATTATATACATTTGAAACATTTAAAGAACAATTAAACAAATATAATTATCTAAATTGTCAATGGCTCGATGTATGAAACGTCGTGAGATAGGAGGAATGCTTGACACGGCTATCCTGAAAGAAACGCCGTTTGAGCTGCAGAACCCTGCAATACGTGGATCGTTACAGAGATTCCCCATTTGTGTGGAAAGCCCAATGAAGGAGCATGTGCCACTCCCACCTGCATGAGTCGCCTGCAGCTCTCCACACCGTCCAGCTTGGACAGGTTGTTACCGTCAAGCACCAGCGTGCAAGCGTCTTCAGGCAGTGACACCACAGACAACCGGACAAGGCCACGATCCGACAGGTCGACCACCCGGCCTGTCACACATAAAAACACATGCATGCCTCAGCAATCCATCTATTTCCTAAACCGCTTGTCCTGGTGAGGGTCGCAGCGGAAGCTGTTTAAGGAGGGTGGACCAGACATCCCTTTGCCTCAACAATGTCAGCAAAAAACGAAATAGTGCTGCTATGAAAAATCGCTGCAGTCAGTTGGTGGCCCTAACCTTATTTTAGTCTGCAATTCCATCCATCTCCATTTTTCCACTACGTGGTTACAATAGCATATCCATAACAATGGTTTGAATTTAAAAAAATCTGATTGGTGGCAATATTTTTATGACCAACAGTATAGTACTTTTTATAAGCGTACAACCTTAAAGTTCAAATGGAGTGTGTTCGCATGTGAGGATCAACATTGATAGAATGCAGGTCAAGCCATTGCTGTGTCATGTTTCTTCAAACACATTACCTTCGCTGGCTGTGGTGTCCAAATGAGCTGCCATAATTCAGTCCTTTCCGCGAGAGGCTGAAATGATTGTCGTGTGCGTATTTGCACATCCGCCTACGAAACAAAGAAAGGATATTTGAACAATGATATGGATCAAAACTGTTCAGCTGCGGGAGCATTAGTTGCGGAATATAATCCTTGCTTAAAACAATAGACACCTGCATTCGTTTTGATCAAGGACACTTCAAACGCGTGTTAAACGGTCCGTAGCTGCCATAAAGTAGAATTACGCGTCGGGTTTCCCAATAGATTTGGCGATATTAATCATATTAAGTGTCATGACAGTACAAATTATGGTAATGATAGAAATCAAAACGATGGGAATACAGTAATGGCAACCATCCATCCAGTTTATAAACCGCTTGTCCTGGTGAGGGTCGCGGTGGCAGTAATAGTGAGAACAGCAATAGTGAGAATGCACTAATGGGCTGCTCTGCTCTCCGCGACGTATTATCCTATGTTAACCCATGTTTAGGCAACTGTTTAGAGAAATTTTAATACATCTAGCCGTGAAAACCCAAATCAATAGTGATGAAATACAGTACCAATGCGTTCTCGTGCTGTAGTCACGTCAGTTGATGCTGTATGCCGATATAACTCTAATCGTCACAACAGTAATCGTATAAATAACGACAGTAAGGCTAATTCGAGCATTATACCTATACAGTACTATTGGCAATCTAACAATTATACCAGAGAGGCTGGTTAGCGCGCCCCACTCTGAACAGCGCTACCGGAGTGGCAAGTACGAGCACAGAACCAGGTCCTAGGTAGGCCCGTAACAGCTTCACAAATCCCGCACTGGCCAACTTGGCTCATCAAAGCAAAACACCCACGACCGACAGTGAGGTGGAGCAAAGCTTTCAAGGCAGCAGTGGAAATACCCGTCGTGTCCGATAAGAACGAAAAACTAACCTGAGGCGACTCCTTTTCGCGTGGTCTGTTGGGGCCTGCACCGCGAGGCCTCATAACCCACGCGCAGACTCCCGTCGCGAACGTCCCGCGGCAACGCTTCACCGCAACGTGCGACTGCTCCCCTTACTAATTGCGGTGCTTCGGCTTTTAAGAGATGACCGTATAACTGCACCGATTCGTTTGCTTCATTGCCTTGTATGGTGGCGGTGTAACGCTTGATGGTTAATCGCTATTGAGGGATGCCGCGTTGCCGCCATGCCGCGCCGCAATGGCGCGCTGCCGCCTAGCAACCGCGCCGTAAGTTCCACATGCTCATTGGCCGGCCCAAATGTTGCTCATTGTAAAATGTTCAAACCGATATCAACACGTTATTTTGTCAAGCATATTACGCTTTCGATCGACTAAATGCTGAAATAATGCGTAATCGTTCATAGTTTTAACCAATTTTGCGAGTGCGCATGCGCGGTGGGTTCGCGACCCCAGCTGTCGGCTCCCCCCACCTCCCTCACCTGGCGAGTGACCCGTATGTAAACAAACCGTCACGTGGTCCATGTCCTGCTCTCTGCGCAGACAGGCAACCCTATATAACGCATTATTGTCTTTATATAAAGCTGAAAGGAACCGCTGAGCGGGCGGCACGGTGGTGCGGTGAATAGCGCTGCCGCCTCACAGCAGCATGTCTTTGGACTGTGGGAGTAAACCGGAGTGCCCGGCGAAAATCTACGTGGTGCACGGGGAGAACATGCAAACATCACACAGAAAGGCACTCGAGCTGGGATAATCAACCCGGGAACTTTTTACTGTGAGACGGCAGTGCTACTCACTGGGCCACCGTCCCTGTCCAGCTCGGAAACGGTTGAAGAGCGTCCAGTCACGGCGTAGCCGATTAATAAATAAAATAATAGCGTGTTATATAGCGCCTTTCACCCGAAGGTCACAAAGCGCTGCACAAGGGCCGCGAAGAGAACGCCATGTCAACAATGAAAACTAAATAAATAATTAAAAAACAAAGGAATCCTGGTTGACTGACTGTCGGATCCGGGGTGACATGTTGATTTATTGGGGCCTGTGCTCGCCACTTCGTGCCATCGGGTTGATAAGGAAAAGTCAATGGATTCTGAGTGGCTCATCCTGAGTGTCTGAGGCAACCAAGCTGCTGGTGGGTAGAAGACATCCCGGGGTCCTGGCCGTTGCTTGAATAATGTGAAAGAAATACACGTGAGAAAGTAGCCGTTTTGCGTGTAATTTAGATACAAATTACCAATCACTGAGGTGTGCATTTTAGATAATATCCTAATTTTCAAATACATAACTATCCTTTTCGAAACCACCCATCCATAAATTCATTTATAGTATTTAAACTCCAAACTTGGTGAGCCTGTGGCAGATAAATAAGTTGTTTGTAATACAGTACAATGCTCCGTTTATGATCCATCCTGCCTTCACCAACCGGCATTGACCAGAATGGTGTAATATGCCCCATTTCCTCCACAAAGCAGTGTATTGAAAAATGGGCTGTAAATGTGCACAACTTCAGTATTACATGTGAATCAATAGTTTGCCTTCAAAACCTAGTCGTACATGTATTTGCCTTTGATGAATAGCGCTAAATAGTGGCTGAGATTCGTTACTGATGTGGTGACCACCCGTGCTTCCGGATTTGTCATGAGGCTGAGGGCTGAGGTGGCCAGGGGATGGTGCAGCAATGCGTTCAATAATTATCGATGATATGAAAGATACAGTGAAAGCCAAATGTAATACTTAAGTCGTGTAATTTCTCCGATTTGCAAATGGAAAATCGGTGTGGTTCAACAAATATTGTACCACCAGTTGAGATTACATTAAATGCACCGCACAACTATGTTATAATTACACGGAAATTGTAACTTTATTTGAAGTCCACACTAGTCAGAAATAAACATGGCCAGATAATAGAGATGCGATGTAATAACACACACCGTAGTGCTAGTGTGCCGTAGCTGTTCTGTAACCTGCTCATTAATTAAGTATTTTACACAATTAATTTCAGGGACTTAACAGTTCCATTTATTTTCATTGAAAAAATTCTAACTTTTCAAATAATACCATTATTGCACCAATTTGGCTGGCAGGCAATACAAATAATATAAACTAATAATACATGAAGACATGGAGAGCACTTCTTTATAAAGCATTTTGAATGGTGTAGTGTTATTAAAATTCCCCAAGGTTGCATCAAAATATAAAATGTGACCAACTTCACTCCTTGCACCCTGCCAAACAAATACTTCACGTAATATAATAATTCCCATTGTGTTGCAAATTAAGTTGTGACGTGTTGCACGCATGATAGCCAATTGTTGCATGGACTGTGAAGGAAGAGGAATATAGATTGGAAAGTCTCAACCCAAACTCAAAC
>JAZEWU010000045.1:699226-711340 GCA_036362915.1 Geotria australis | reverse complement strand
CCGAAAAACAGGAAAAAAAACGTCTTAAGTACTGCAAAATTATCAGATTGTCCATTGACTTCTTTAACTGTCATGTCACTTTTGTCATGTCACACACTGGTCCTCCAAAGTGACTGTTGCCTGGATTCAAGCTTGTCTAGCATCAGGAGCTTTGAAAAATGAAAACCCATTCAATGAGCACTTTGTACACAGCACAATGTATTGCAACAATGCACAATTGCAAAATTGTGTAGATGGCCTTTGGTTAAAGTGGCATGGTCTTGGATATACATTGAGCTTCTGTAATGTTCATGAGAAGCATATTGTTTACATTGTCAAGCATCATTACACAATATTAATAGTGCTATTTGTTGGTTTGATTAGAATAAGGCTAATTGTCCGAGATGGTTAAATGAATCTGATCCTGCACAACCAAACTTTCAAAAAACACTCCCATATAAAAGACCATAACTAACGCTTACCATAATAGACATACTTGACAGTTACCAAAACAAATACAGAAAAATACATACAAATATAACAAAACCAGAATTAGTTTGGTAGGTCAGCAAGCACTGAAACATTCACAATTTAAATTCGCTTAATTACACAAAGCTATCCGATTATAATTTACACTGTACTCCCACACCAGTCACTATAATTTCACGACACAGTACTTACAAAACGTTGTTTGTAACATTGAGCAGATGCTGTGGAGACCATGTAAAACTGGGCACATCATCAAATATTCACACACTTTTAAATGGACATCTGTTTTAGATTACATATGCTATGTTGTAAGTCATGAGACTTGTGAATCTTGATGCAAAAAAATTCCACCCACATCTTTTGGGTACCCAATAACCCGTCAACCAATGCTTCCTTTCTCGTTACCTTTTTAAAAATGACACTCCACACCACTTGGACATAGCCGGATGTACAAACCAAACACACACACAATGACAAAGAAAACATGAAAATATTTTAAAAAATCACTAGGCTATAAGACAGTTTTGCTTCATGCTGGTAGATTAGCCTATGTTTCGGATTAATTTATTTTACATATTTTTGCCGCATTTATCCAGAATAACTCAGTAGAGAAAAGAAACCTAAGAGTAAAAATAGTCAATAAATAAAGAAAACAAAGTAACAAACGTACTATCTCAGACCAAACTACAAAGCAAAACAAAGAGAGAGCCCAACAACTTCGTTTCCACAGCCAGTGACATCAATCCACATCCTTATCTCAGAGATGTCCTTCATGTGTGCCTGGACGGCTCTTAAAGTAACCCGGCTGGATTGTAAATGGAAGGACTTTAACGTGCACAGTGGACGGCATCAATGGTACCTCAGAAATTAAGCGTGGCCTCATGCGAAACAGTTTAAATTCGCCTGGACTCACCCAAGGGTGATGTCCCAACTGCCCCAGTCTAAAGCGAGCAACCCCTTATATACCTGTTAACAGCTTTAAGGTCATATCGTCACATTTCTAGACTCGTATTTCAATATTGCTTTTAAAATGTGACTCTATTATTAATGTGCAATTAAATGCAATATTGTCAGAGTAGTTTAATGTTCTTCTTGCGGCTTTTTTGATTCAATGAATTATAGTTAAATCGAATAAATACTGTAAAATTTGCGAACAGTTCCCATTTCCAAGGGATTAGGCTTTTCCCAGATTTTGTAAAGATGAGTGCCCGGTTGAGTCCAGCTTCTGCGTTGATGTTGCAAGCGTGAATAATAATCTCACAAGTCGGCAGAGGACATTTAACCTTACATATACACCATGACTGCAAAATCAACCATGGTAGTCATTAATATTCGAAAGTAACCTTACAGGAATAGCTAAATATGTATACATTTGTTTCAAATGGAAGCCACATGCACAGGCTGTATATTAGTAATGCAGCCAAACCTATAGAACGTGTTTTAATAATGGGTGAACGTGTGAGAATTACGCAGCCTAGTGTGTCACGTGTATGAGTCACATGACAACCACGACAAATAATTGACAAGCTTAGAGCTCACGAGGTCAAATGTGTCTGCAGCTCGTGCCTGAAAGGTTGACTCGTGTGGTCGCTGTGTCTACGTGCCTTACAGAGGGAAAGAATAAATATAGACCATTGCAAAGCAACTCACGTCATCACTTTGTATACCTAAACGTATAGTAATAGTACAAATGTACACAGCAACTGCCAATGGGATACAGCTATATCTATATTATGGTGTAAGTGATCTCGAATTTTAAACTACTGTAACCTCACAACCCCGTAGTACAGCACTTTTGATGTACATGTTAGCTGATGACATTTATACAATGGTTAGCAGGCCCTTTGTACAGCATCCTGTTAGAACGCTCTAAGTTTACTGTAAATGACAGCATGTCGTTTTATGCTCCGTGTAAATATATTTCGATTATATTTGAAAGGTAGCACGCTCAACAACTGAGCAAACGCGTTTTGTGAGAGACACAATGTCGAAAATGTCAGGTCCCTTTTCATAGGAAAATATGCGTACTATAAAGTCAAATATATGCACTGGCTGTAAATGGTTTACAACCCGAAGTCAACTGCAACAATAAAATGAGTTCAAATGCTGTTCCCTGCGCCTGTACACAATGCTGATACTGTTAAGCTCTGCAGTGTAATGGCAGATTGCATTTGTTTCCTTGGGGTGACCTGATCATTCAAACTCCAGGCTGGATAAATTATGCAATGCTCACATCGCACAGCATTAAATACGATCACGTATGCCAACATATGCCTTAACCAATCAATCAAGTGCAGAAAACAGGGTGGAACCACATGCAGCCTCCAAAAGGCTGTATATTATGGGATGTCAATCCTATCCCCCTGAATGGGTCATTGCACCAGTGAAACGAACACGTGATCGAAGGCAACAACAAAGCTGATTTTAAAGAAAATTCACTGGGTTCATTTATAGGATGCTGAGTGCAACCACACGGTTCGTCAAAATGTATACAGTGACGAATGTGACGCCTTCAAAAAACAATCATGACAACAGCACGACTTACACCACCACCGACAATACATAGCGCGGCCATGCCGCAGTGACTTTGGAGATATGATGCGCCTGTGCTAATGCGGGCTCTGTTTTGGGATGAATGTGCGAGTAGGAATTTGGCAATGGCAGACCCAACGGCGAGCATGGTTGGTGTCAGTGATGTGCGTGGTAAGAGGAGACTCATCCGTTCCCAGCCTGGCTCGAATGCCACGAGGTAGGGGAATATAGCCAGACAAAACGTGACGGAGAGCAAGCATTCCGTAAAACGGGGCATATCCCAGCCTACAGGGGGACTGGTTGCCCTAGGTGAACTGGAGAAAGACTCATGGGGACGTGGGAGGAGTAGGTCCAGGTGGCTCCTGTATACCGACAGCAGCTGCCGCAGATTCCTCAAGAGCTGAGACGCTGGACACGGTTCCGTTTGAGACTGAGCCATCGCTCAGTTCTCCATTGTTGAGGCTCAAACCGTCAGAGATGGCCACCGCTGTTGCATCTACCACAAAGGAAACAACAACCATCTTGAGTCTTCCAGGAAGTGAATGAAACGTAAGTTTATTTTCAGTCAAATAAGTTCATCTGGATTCTCACCCAAATGAGTGTGGAGTAGTGCTGGTCGTTTATTTATAACCCAAAGTCAATGGTGACAATTCTACATCAATGTACAGATGGAGGTTTTCACGGCTCGATTCATGATGGTTGGAAGCATCATCAGCTTCCAACGTGGTAGGCGAAACGTCGCAAGGGAAAGGGGAAGATTGCTCGACGTGGCTATCCCGAAAGAACAGCTCTGAAGAGCAACCATCAATTCTACATCAATACAACTCGGACAAGTCTATTAAAAGGAAGAACCGCTGCAGACTGACTTGTCACCAATTCAGCCTGCAGAGGGACTGAGTAAAACTAGGTGGGGCTTTGTTGAAGCTGGGGGTTTGGTTCATGTGGTAACAGTAGTGGGGGCAGTGGCTCCTTACCGGGTGTGGGTGGTTTGGAGCCAGCACTCGTGGCCGTCTTGCTGGAGGCCACACTGTGCTCCTCCAGGTCTTCTAGGTAGAGGCGATAGCGCCGTCCTGTCTCATCCTCGTATTCCGCATTTTCATCGTCCGAGTCCACGTCCGGTGCCACAAACACCACCTCAAACTCGATCTCTCCCACCTGCGCTCAGCGTGCGAATCGTAAAGGGAGGCAAAGGGTGAGAACTTGAGCATCCGTCAGTCTGCACGTGACAGCGGCTTCTTCTTCTGAAGCTGGTGAGGGAGTGGACGGCTTCAGGAGTAAACTTATGAATACATGAAATGTGGCCCATTTAATAAAGGCTAGATGGCTTGATGCTCGCACAAGAGCAGCATAAACCCTGATAATGAGACTCAGAAAATTGAAACATTGCCAGTTTGTCGAATTGATCAATTGCTGTTGGCAAATATTTGCCCAGAAAGTGCATAAGCTAATGAATTGAAATGTCCATGAATGGTTACGAGGATACAGTGGATTCATGTGTTCATTTATTAACATGCCAGGTATTTTAGGAAGGGTGAATTGAAGGTCACTAGGCTCATAGCCTAGTGCATGAAAATAGTAAAAAATTTAAGCACAAATACAAATATCCCCCCCATGGAGGGGCAAGTGCCATTAGCAAAGGCCTGCAAATAACAAGGGGCAGTGTGACTGGCACCACCCATGACCACGTTTGAATCCCCAACGACAAAAAAAATAACCATATAGCCTTCGCAAGCTGGAAGGTCAAGTGCTGTTAGTGAGCACCTATGAAGTCCGGCACGACGCCCAGCCGCCTTTGTCTCCTTAGTGGTGTGATGTTTAAACACTGCACCACCAGGTACTCATTTGAGGCTGAGTCGACCTAGGAGAGGGAGCCCAGTTCACAAAATCGTCACTGGTGCTGGCCGTGCACGGGAATCGAACTCCATTGTGCCAGATTCGTAACGCAGTGCACTAACCGCTACACTACTGCTCCCCACACTCGTGTACACATACACGCGTGGGCACACTCACACCTACATAATAATAATTTAATTCGACGAGAGAACGACTCGGTTACACGTGCGGGCACACTCACACCTACATGCTCGTCCCACTGTGGGGGGGGGGGGGCCCACCTGCTGAGAGAGGATGCCGACCGCCTCGTGGTGCTTGGTGTCGCGGAGGTTGATGCCGTTCACGGCGAGGATGGCGTCGCCGACGTAGAGGCCGCCGCAGCGCTCGGCCGGCAGCCCTGGGTGGATCTCGGAGACGATGATCGGCACGCCGTGTTCCTTGCCGCCCTGTGGTCGGTACAACGTTCGCGTGTGTACACTTTAAAAAACTGTTGAGCAGGTGTTGTTAGCGTGCCGACCTTTGAAAGCAGACGCGACCTCGATTACTGCTCTGGAATATTTAACGCGCCCAGCATGGGACAGACCCAATGAAGTGAACAAGTTTTAAATATCTGGCTTGTAACGGTGAATCTCTGGCGCTGCTGCTTCTGCTACTGTGCAACTCACGGTGATGGAGATGCCCAGACCCTCGTTGTCAGCCTTGACGAGCAGCACCTTCCTCACCTGCCCTACACCCTGCTGTTTCCTCAGCGTCTCCGGCTCCTGCAGAGCAGAACGCACATTCACGTCACGACATTTGGAGACACGCCAACCTCGCTGCTGCGATACGGACAATACTAGGGCTCTGCAACCTATGGCGTACTTTTAACTGGCCCGCATGCGCTGGGGGAATGTGAAAGTTCACTGTGAAGTTGGGCGTGCTGTTTGCCATAAACGGGCAATTGAGAACTTTATGGCCCGCGGGGATCTATCCATCCATCCAAAGTGTATATGCATTGTCACTGTGGTTTTAATTTTAACATTTTAACATAATGTTCCTGCTACCGAAAGTAGTAATGCTCCTGTAAGTACTTTAAAAGATTTTAATTCTCATTAAAATAGTTTTGAATCTATGCAGAACACAGTTTATCTACAAAGACTATTTGTCTTTTGGGTGGTATTTTATTACCATATTGATTCACGTTAACAGGGATGTTGAAACGTGCTTCTGTCAATAAAAAAAAATCTTGTTGATTCAGTTATCAAATTCCAGCTCCCAGCTACAGGACACTGTACTGCCATTATGAGTCGGAACATTTTTTTTTTACCGGACTCCAGTTTTGATTACTTGCTATGGACATCACCAGTGCTGTGTTGTGGTCGACATCCTGCAGTGAAGAGACAAAGCTACCACCACGGACCAGCATCATGAAGTAGTAAAGTAATAAGGATAATGATGCTGTCATCTCATCTAGCGACTTATTCATGCAGATTTTGTACTAATGATGAAGGGCCTGTGCTGCACAGCTTACATTTTCAAGTACGTTTGTATCTAAGTGTTTGGACAAGTAGTCATTTTTGTCTATTTATGTCTAATTGTATATAGAAACAAACCAGAGATTAATTATTTTATCCATAACTACTACACATTGATGCTCAATGCTGCTATACTGCATTAAATTGGCTCTAAGGTGTTAGTGGAATACTGTTTGCAATAACATCGCTTAACCCAACACCATGTAACCCAACATTACATAACCAGTTGTTTGCAAATGCAAGCAAGTTTATAGTATATGTGGTGGCTGCTTAAGGTAAATGCTACCGCAAATGATTGGTACAGATATATCTAAGTGAAAATGTATTTCATCTGAACATGGTTGAAACAGAACGTTATCTGTTTATTAGCTTACAATGGACCGGCTATGTTTTATTTTGGTTGTGACTTCCTTTAGGCAGCAGGCATCTCGTAAGCATGTCCACGCCACAAGTATGCTACTGTTGTTAAACAAAAGACAATGCTCCCCAATTCAGTAGCATAGTGTCATGAATAGGAACTAGTACTAGTGGGAAAGTACATGTTCAGGTTATTATGGCACATGATTGCATAGTTGGGTCACCACCATGTACAGCCACCATTGTCTACTCAGTGCTGGTGTTAAACAGCACCATACCATGTACTCATTTAAGCCGAGCTGACCTAGATGAAGACCGCATTCTAGTTTGGATGCCAACCTATACTGGTGACATGCATTACAAGGAGTGAAACCCAAACGGTCAGAATTGTATTGCACTGTGCCAACAAATGCACCAATGTTCCAGATGCTGTTTATAAGCACAGACACAGCACTGCTGTATAGATAAACAACCTGCAGTGTGGCTCCACAAAGTATGTATTATTATTATTATTATGTAACAATTCATTGAAAACACTGACATGAGCTAAACGTGTGGTTGTAAGAACTATTTACATGCAAAAATGTATGCAAATATAGTTAAATGACATAAAACAAAACACACAGTACACCAAAAACTAGACAAAGAATTTAAATAAATGATTTCCTCAAAAATCTTAAATTCAATGCATTTCTGGGAAGTTGGTAAATCGCTAGATGCAATGTGAGAGACACCCACGCACACACAGCTCATGTGCGACCCACATGCTGCAGGGCGTGTGTGCGTGTCTCAGCAGTGCAAACCCACGTGTCCGGCCGGTTGGGGCAGCATGTGCTTGGGGTTGGCGCGGCCGCGGCAGGCCCGAATGACCGTCTTGTGACGGTGCAGGTGGATCTCGGCCTCCAGCTGATTCCACAGCTTGTCATGAGCAGAGCCCTTCAGATTCTGACCCATGAGCTGAATCTGCTGCACGCTGCACCACATACACACACGTATGCGTTGGAAAAGACGACGTGCATAAATTAACGCACAAGCGTACAGCAACGCACGTGCGTGCACTATTACACTCAAAGGCATACAAACCCGCACAGCCATATGCAAGCGTACAGCAACGTACGTGCGTGCACTATTACACTCAAAGGCATACAAACCCGCACAGCCATATGCACCGACATGTGCACTAATATGCATATATATGCAGAAGCACACGCGTGCATTTACATACACATTACGTTAATGAACACATGCATGCATAAACGTGCACAAGCATACATTAACCCAAACTTGTGTGTATATTTGTTTTTACAGGTCACATTCTCATCTTGATAAAATGGCAGGCACACTTCACCTCGGCAATTTGCCTCAGTGGTGGTAATGGATATACCCATCAGCATGTTTTTTTCTCCAACATTCGGGCAAAAACCTGAAAGGTATTTCGCACAGACCCCGTACCGGCCAGCCAGCTCCTTGTCCAGGTATTTAGCGGCGAGGCGGGCCCCGTAGACCTCGCCCTGCAGCACCGACAGGTGGCGCCGTAGATCGTCATTCTCTCTCCGCAGCAGCACCGCCTCGCTCTCCCACACTGCGTCCTTCATGCCCGCGCGCTTGTTGCTCTCCAACTCCTTCTCCTGGTGGACAGGCGGAGAGGTGGTAGAACGGAGGTGAGCGGGATGACAAACATTCACAAAAATCACGTTTAATGTTTGAGAGTGTGGACTAAATTGCCCCTGATGCCCTGTGATGGACTGGCGTCCTATTTTGGATATAGCCCTACCTTGCGACCTGTGTCTGCCGGGATAAGCTCCGGCTCACCGCGACCCTGTACAAGATTAGCTGGTTTCTGAAAATGGATGCATGGTTGAGAGTGGGGCGTGGCGAATTAGCGAGTACGGGGTCGTTGAGTTAGGGTTGGGGGGTGAACCTTACACAGGTCAATTGAACCATGGAGCTGTGTGTGGAGGTAGGGTGGAAGGATAGTTCAACAATGCTGTGTTTTTCAGTATGGAGCAAAAATGGTTGAAACCATAATTTGTGCCTCAGCTTGCACACAGTATGCATGGCAAATTTTAATCTTAGTGGGCGACAAGAAAGATGCATCCTGTTTTATAGCGTGTCCAAAGTGCATAAGTAAGCAAAATTCCCATGCTGGATATCTATGCAGATGCGCCACACACTTACACGTGTGTTGTGCACGGGCAAATTAACACAGAGCTGAACGTTTTTTTTACATCTATACATGCATCCAAGATCTGAAGCAGGAAGCAAGGCAAACGAACGACTTAAAATGCAGATTGAGCACACATTGCTTTTATGACCAAATCACACTAAATGCACACAGCCGCTCTATTATTAAAACTTTGAAACTAAACGGGGTTAAGCATCATTAGTAATTGGATGGTAGATTGCCTGAGAATACCTGATGCTCCAGGTTTCCACTGTCAATTGGCAAGACAGCCGAACAGCAATGGATTTATGAAGCAGTGTGAAAAGCTGAGTGTTATCTGTTATATGTGTGGGCTTTCTCTGGGTACTCCTACCACGTGCTGACCGCTCATTAGTGGAATTGGCAAAACACTGCAACGCAGGATCCTTCTGAAAAGGTCTTGAGACTCAATGATGCTTTGCGGGGTAAATACAGGACATAAATATGATTTTTGGTCAATCCAACATCCATTCAATAAATTACTAAATGACTGGCTGCTGGGCTAATTCATTCTCTGCGCCACACGTGTTGGAGTTCAGGAATGTTGAGAGATGTCAGGAAGTGGTGCCCAGCAGGTCAGTCTGGGGTCACAAATGTCATGGGAAAAAACACGGCTAGCAAATGGCATCACTAATGAGGGTCGCCTTAAAGAGAGCAATGCCTGAGTGGCACCCGTAACTCTGCTATGCTTCACTGCTTTGAGGGGCAAGAACAGCTGATCGGCCCCCATCTATGTTACTGACATGCTGGTGCTCAGAGATATTGACTGTTAAACAGTGAGGACCATACTTCACCATTACCCCATGTCTATAATCCCACTTGATTCTATTATTGGTTTTATTATTATGGGGAGCGGTAGTGTCGCAGTTAGCGGGCTGCGCTACGAACCCAGCAACCCGAGTTCGATTCCCGGTCAAGACCATGACCAGTGACGATTTTCTGAACCCGTCCTGGGTCTCCCCTAGATCGAGTCAGCCTCAAATGAGTACCTGGTATGGTGTGTAAACAACGCCACTAGGGAGACAAAGGCGGCCGGGCGTGGTGCTAGCCACCTACCCCCTCGTGTGCTGTGCCGGCCTTCTAGGTTTCTCACTAACAGCACTTGACCCTACAGAGTGAGGACCATAGTTTCCCATTACCCAATGTCTGTAATCCCACTTGGTACTATTATTGTCAGTCATATATAGCAAGATTAGTACAAGCTGACATGCGGCGACCTCTAAGAAATGATAGGGGAGTTCTTGTAGGTCGTGTGTCTACGGTGCAGCAGCTCTGGTATACGGCAGAGGGTTGAAAGCATCAACACGGTGTGGTGGCATCAATGAGTTTGGCCATGATGACTTCTTGATCTTGAAAACGTATATAATACTCATTAAATATTAAGTATAAAGTTTTGTTTCCTAGTCCATTGAGAAAAAAAAAAGAAAAAACGTCTTAAAATAACTGAGAATACATATGGCACTATTGTTTAATTTTTATTTATGGTGGTCTTCCTATTGCATAACTATTACCTTTATGCAGCCCGAGTGAATGAGTGTAACTGCTGAAAGTTGCTCAGAGTGAAAATTAACTCACCATCATCTCCAAAGAGGGGACAGACTTTCGGAAAAGACACAGCATCAGAAAGGTTAGAAAAAGCGCATTTATAGACGATAGACAGCTCATAGAACTCGCCACGCTAACCAAAAGAAATGCAATGACATTTTTCACAAGACTTTAGCCACAGGGAAAATAAATAAAAGAAGTGGACAGACAGGTTAAGTCAGAGTGAAATTGCCAAGCACTGGCTTTGCAAATGAGTATAGAGGCTGACCTTGTCACTTATTTCCATGCAAATCCATGCAGTGTAAGGTATACTCACATGGTATGTGGTTGGCAGGAACACGTTTGGCACATTTTGAAAGAGGCGTGCATGATTAAGTCCAATGTTATTTAATGTCTGAATGAAAGTTGCATGGTGCCTGCAGGGATAAAGAGTGCAGGCAGGGATACCGGGAGAAGTGAAGGCAGGGAAGCAGCCAGATAGATAGATGTTTATTGTTACAGCTAAAGGTGCAGAGTGTATGCTCGGATGCAGACTCTGGTACAGGCTTCAGAAAACAAAGCATGGTGAAATGCAGGGTGAAAGCATGGATACAGTGCGAGGTGCAGGGAGGTAAGGTGCAGGTGTGGGTAGGGAAGCAGGAAAATATATCGGGTAAGGTCCAGGATACAGGCAGGGATGCAAGGCTGTGTGTGGACCACGTGGAGACAGAATGGCGCTGAACGACATGAAGGTGGTGTGACAGCCCTCACCAGCTTGGCCTTGATGTTGCCGGAGTCGGCGCTCTGCCCTGAATGGGCGTGTAGTTGTAACTGCACGGCGTGCAGCTGGAGCAGCTGATCCCTCAGCTCCTTATCCAGCACCACCTTGGTCGCCATCGCCTCACTCAGCTCGGAGCGCAGCCCAATCAGTTGTGCCTGCACAACCACCAAACGAGAATCACGTTTAACGATGCAGCGCAAACAATTGATCACGTCAATCGTGGGAGCATACAGAGGGACAGCGCATAGCAGCATCCACTCTCTGGCATCAACCCGTAAGGTACCTCTTGGCTGAGCGTCGAAGAAAACGTCACTCCTGTGCCCAAACTCGAGAAATATGGTGGAAATGATGCAGCCGTGCGGTTTGCGAACAGCCAATAATAATAGGTCACCTCCTCCACGCACAAGCTTCTCCAGCATAGGTAACCTGGTATGCAGGGTCAACCAAGGGGAAGTTAGCCTCCATTCCCCAAGTTCCTGAAACATATTGACGTAGCCTTATAAGAGATTTAAAATCCATTCTCCTATTTAGAAAAAAAGTACTTACATTCTTGAATTATAACTATGCGAGAGCCTTGGTAATAGAGTTCATGAATTTTTATGATTTAGAGCGACAATGATTTTTTACCATCAGATTTTTTCACTCTGTTACCCTTGATGTGTCATTAGCATATATTTAGCAAATAATTTGCACGAATGAAAAACCATGAATTATTACACATGTAATTTGACGCTTTAGTTAAATATGAATTAGTAAATCAAACATATCGTTAAACCTCAGAAAAGGTTTTGAGAGTTACGTAGAAGTTCTATTACATCAGTGAAATGACGACCCACTTAAGCATAATATTCCACCTCCGCCTTGTTAACGCACATGCAGTGTGGGTATGCACCAAATAGATA
>JAZEWU010000045.1:664939-695682 GCA_036362915.1 Geotria australis | reverse complement strand
AAGCGGTTTCTGGCAATGAGATGAGATATTAAACACGGCAATGATATTTGTAATGGATCACACCAACCTATGGTGCGCGAACATGGAGAAAATACATTTAAAAAAAAACCACAAATGGCATTTACGTTAAAAATAGTGATTAACAGGTGTGGCCCAACATGTAATTCCATTACCATGGATATAACCATATACATATATTGAAAATGTAATGGCATTCTATAGTTTTCATAAAATCGCCTAAAGCCAAGACATGCATAGAACGGCATTTTTACACCCGCACATATTATTCCACGGGCAATATTTTGCAATATGACAGCACGATAAAGACATATTTTTCATTACATGCATAATGCCGCCAATCTGTAAATCTGAAAGGAATTAATTTTTAATAGCATTGCTATGATTTGATTCTCAAATGCCACCAATGCGGCACTAGTGCCTAAAATGGTTGAAAACCCCTGGTTCAATGACATTGATACATTACTTTTAAACCAAGTACATTTAATGATGGATGCTGTAGTAAAAGAGTACATTAGTAAAATGGTAATACGAATAAAATTGTTCAAAATCATACACATGTGACCATATGCAAGCCTTTGAAATGTCATGTCGTCTTTATTTATTCCCATTGCTTAATAATTGCTCAGTGGGTGAGCATGGGCCTCTGTCTGACACCACACCGAGTGCATTAATTTACTATGCAAGCCTAACACAAGCTGGGTAATTCATATGTTTACATACATAATATTATTTTAAAGCCCTCTGTCAATCCACAGCTGGATGAAGGCCTGCCTGTGCCTTGTTGGTCACGGGGGGGGTTGTTTGCCTATACTTCACCACAATGGTCAGTGCATGTTGCTAAAGGGAGTGGCCAGGACTGGTTCAAACGTCACTCACCGCTCTGTCAGCTGTGGCCGGAAATCAAACTCAGGTCATCAGGTTCATTGCACAGTCTGTGGACCATTGGCACCACCGCTCCACTCCACTGTATGTATGCACATATACCACACCGGAAATTAGTAAACAGTATGTCAGCATTTTGCTCTGGTTGAAAATGTATTTATTCAGCATGTGCCTTTGAAATCTGGATTCCTAGGTTTGGAGCACGAAGAATTTGTTCCGCTGGTTGGGTAATTAGTGTCCCTGGGGCGGCCAAGGTATTGGCAAGGCACACGTCATGAACGCTGATCTGTTGTCCTCCTGGTAAAAAAAATTGCCGAACATGCTAGATCAATTTGTATCATCTTAACTTAGCAATGTTTGTTTAATATTGCACCATTATTTCCCGGAACCTGCTTTTTCAATTTGGCTCTTTTTTACATTTAAAATAGCTTAAGTATAATGTGTGCACTTAATGAGCCATTGCTGGAAAATACTGTCGAGTTTAGAAGGACATTTGTTCCCGAAATAAATAAGGTTGTGGTTGGAGTCTGATTAATTATCCATCTGTCATTCTCTTATCTTCCACTTCCACCCTCCCAGCAGCCAGGGTGCCCACTTGGCCACCCAATCACCCAACCACAAACCATGCCAATCCATGCATTGCCAAGCCACTCTCAAAAGTAAACGCTCCCTATCCTTTATCTGACAGCAGCTGTCTGAGCTGCAATTGAATTGATTGCCGTGCAAACTTTAGCGGAGTCAAGGGGGAGACAGTTAAACAGATGGAGGTAGTCCTGTGTTTTCCCTTAGCACGGTCGCCCACAATTATTTGCAACTGGCATCAATCGACAGCAATGAAGATTAACAGTATAACTGTAGTCCAAAGTTCACTTTTACCTACAGTTGTTTGTATTCAGGCTTATCCCCCTAGAAAATGTGATTTCTCGTCTCTGTGCATGGGCTCTTAACCGGTTATAAACTAAGACCATCTACCCGTTCCATGGAGTTTGCGTTTTAGTTTAAACAATTTTAAGGTCATTTAACCAGTGTGCATAAAATCACATATACTGGCGGCTCATCGCAAGAAGGACTAACATCAACATTGAGTACAGCACACCTGTCAGTGATGTGTTGTGTATATACCGATGCCAACATCTGCAGACAGGGCATGTGCAGGCCATTTTTTTAATCCACTGATGGATGAGGGACTCCCTGAGCCGGGCAGGTCACGGGGGTTATCTGGCGACTGTGCACGACGCTTGGCCACAATGACTCCAAAGTTTGTGCCGCTGTTATTCGCTTCTGCACTGGATGTTCACATGAATCGCTCAAACATGCTTCGAGCAATGCGCCTTTGCTCGGCATACCGCTTAAATAAATCCCAGAAGTTTATTTTACTTTTATATGCCACACGTTTGCCATTGAAAAAAGAAATCTATACGAAATGCGGCAGTTCAAACAGTGTGTGTGATTGCTTATAAAGGAAAAAGGTCGTAAGAAGTCAAGAGGAAAAAATCATTCTATCACAGGCGCTTTTGTTTGTGGAGCTCACTCAAGCTGATTGTAATGAGACCCAGCATCCGGAGAAGTGAGGGAGGCCCGCTTGGGTAAATGCGTAGGTGCGTGTGTGTGTGGGCAAGTGGTGTGGGGAGCGGTGGCTCAGGGGTTAGCGCGCTGGGCAACAAACCCGGTCACCCGAGTTCGATTCCCACTCACGGCCAACACCAGGAACGATTTTCTGAACCGGTCCTGGGCTTCCCCTACGTCGACTCAGCATCATATGAGTACCTAGTGCGGGGTGTAAACATTGCCATTAGGGAGACAAAGGCAGCTGAGCGTGGTGCTGACCACCCACCCTCTGGTGTTCCGTGTCGGCCTTCATAGGTTCTCGCTAACGGCACTTGACCCTACAGTCTGTTAAGGATATACGGAGATGTTTGTCTTTGTGGGCAAGTGGGTGCATGGCAGCGTAGCGCGTTGCACACTGCGCGAATGAACCTGGCTACCGGAGTTTGATACCTTAGCCACGGCTGACAACGGTATACTTTGCAATCAAAATAACTCTCAATAAACACAACTATTTTTGCCCCTCTGCTTCCATAGCAGAAATTGCAGTGCCGGCGGTAAGCCATAAGTAGAATAAGCAAATGTATAGGGTCCCGAGCAGCTCAAGGGGGATCCCTGTTCACTTTTTATCATCATTATTATTAATTTCATAATAACTTGCATGGGAGCCCGAAAAATATTGATGGGCTAGCTCGGGCACTGGCCGTGAAGCAGGAATCGAACTCCGGTCAGCGAATTCGTAGCGCATCTCGCTAACCGCTACACCACTGTTCCCCCTCCCACACACCACCCACACACCACCCACCACGCTTTGGCAAACACACACACGTGCACACACACGTGCACACACCCACAGCAAACACGTGCACACATCACCTCGCATAACACACACGCGCGCACACCTCTAGACCTTGGCAAATAATTGCTCGCGGCACTTACATATAAGGGCAAGTATCTGGAAGCTCTCTTTCGTCTTATAATTGAGCACGCGGCTGCATATAAACTTCTCGCCGCCACCAACGTCTGGGATTTAGTGAGGGACTTCTCGGCCGCGGGTTCTTTGAAAGGTATGTGCGCGTGTGTTCACTTCACACGGGAGCGATGGTCCTCCACCACCACAGGATATGCTAGTCATGACATTTCTTAAATGTCAAAGCAGGGCATCACCAGAGCGCCTGACCTTAACTATGTGCTTCTTTTCCGTTAATGAAGCTTCAAATTTCTGTCAGATATCACAGGACGCAATCTCCAGATAGATTTAAACATTATAAAAAAAATACGTTTATCTGAGTTGTATCCACATTTTAAGCAGCCGAGTCACGATTGTTCTTACAGCTCACAATTACACCCGCTTAAATGTGCTGATTTGAATGCAAAATATATTCTGTAGAGGGGAATTTTGTTTCACTTTGTGACCTATAAAGTATGATTGAAATATAATTCCACTGCTGAAATGTCATTTGTTTAAAGCGTATATAACATGTAGCGTAGACGCAGCCAAAACGAAGTTTAGTCAGAATGCGGATGTAACATTAAACACTGAAAAGTTAATTCAACAAAAAATAATAGATAGGCTTGTGGCTCACCGTGTGAAAGGTAAATAGCAGTTTTACTCATCAGACTACGGGCTCTCTCAAGCCAATGTTTTCTAACAGCATGTGTTTCACTAGAATACTCTACAGCTTAGATTTTTCTCATATTTTATCAGAAGACCCATCGGGTGATAGTGCTATTATGTTGTATTTACTCGACATGGTGACAAGGAACCTTGTGCATAATTTACTTCTCACCTGCAAACTATAATAAGACAGCACACAATATATATTAAAAAATTGTGCTTTAACTTTGACAGTTTTTACTGCGCAACAAATGTAATTACAGTAATTGGTAGTTTGTGTTTCAACTGGATAATTTAATTTAGATATGTAGCCGTCCAGATTGGATTGGCTGTCAGAGCAGTGGGAATAAACACTCACCATCATCATCAGCTTAATATAAATCCAGATCAGGGGTCATTTCAGCAATTGTAACGTTTGTAATTATGTAGGTTTTCACGGCTCGATTCATGATGGTTGCTCTTCAGAGCCGTTCTTTTTCAGGATGGCCGTGTCGAGCACTCTCCCTCTCTCCCTCGCGACGTTTCGCCTCCCAAGTTGTAAATGAGATCTTGGAGATGAATCCAAACAGAAATATCCTGAAAGGTTGCTAGAGTATGGCCTTTCGGGCCTTCAACATTGATAATTATGATACACGAATTGTGTTCATAGATTTAAATGGTGCTCATGATATTAACACATTCGGGATGTTGCCTGAAGGTAAATTAAATGAAGGAACTGTGATACGGTGATTCCCCGGAATCCTACATGTTCCATTGTGTAACCTTTTGACTTTATGCGCTGCTAGTACTTATAATCATGAATATTAATAACAAAAACAAAGTTGTGTTTGCATGTTCATAGTGATAAATACAAGTTCCGTGTGCCACTAAATATCTGGCGACATTTAGCACTTATTAATAGTTACCGAAATAATTTAGCAGGGTAGTGGTTATAAAATAATGAGCAGGTTTGCTTGAATTACCAGATAAATGAAGTGAGGGTCGTGGGGGTCATTTCAGCATACTCTAAATATTCCTCTCCCAGGCTGATTGTTAGTTGTGGACAGTAATTAAACTCCGGGTCGCCAGATTCGTAGCGAAGTGGACTAACCGAAGCAACATCATTCGTTCATTCATTCATTGTCAGAAACCGCTCTAATCCTGTACAGGGTCGCGGTGAGCCGAAGCCTATCTCAGCACACACAGAGCGCAAGGCAGGGCTATACCTATGATGGGACGCCGGTCCAACACAGGGCACCGGGGGCAATTTAGCCAGCAGGCCAATATACCTATGCAGCAGCATGTCTGGACTGTGGGAGGAAACGCGGACACGGGGAGAACATGCAAACTCTACACAGAAAGGCACCCGAGCCGTGATTCGAACCCGGGGCCTTCTTGCTGTGAAGCGGCAGCGGTACTCACCGCGACACCGTGCCGCCCCGCAACATCATTCCTCCCTATTGTATTCACAGTAGGTGTGTGTGAATATATGTATCATACATATTCAATTACTGCTGCTTCAGGCAAAGCACACATGCAAATTAAATAGAAGATGCAAACATCAATTCCATAAATTTAAGCGGAAAATATATTCATGTTTAACATCCTCCAGGGCTGCAGGCAAAAGTAATTACCTCAATTAGATTCACTTGTTAATGAAACATAAGTGGAGCTGTACACTATATTTTCACTAACAGGAAAGATAATGACAGTTCGGCCAAACGAGCGTTTTTCCTTTTAATGACGATAATCAAAGCCTGTGCAGTACTGTGCCTAATTATATTCTCCTATTGTTCAGTGTAAGTTTCCTTAAAGGACGTTCACGGCTTATTCAACGACAAGCATCGCTCATTCTGCAAAGCATCGACAAACTGCATCTATTCCACATCTTTCACATTCAAAGACGTGTTTTCACTATATGGTCGGACAAGTGTTTTTTTCCCTAAAGTATACCTCATAAATTATATATCATATGTTTCTCGTTTACATATTCGACGTGCGTTTGTCAGCATATAAAACACGTACATTGCTTCTGTTGCATTCAACTATAATTCGTTAACACCATGACGGCTCAGGTCGCCCTTGCAAAGAGGTTATTTCTTCTCCTGGTTAAATAACACACACCGACAGATTGCCTGGGTGGGTGGTGTTCATACACCTGCAAGCAGGTAAATGAGATCTTCAATGTTACAGAATATACATTCAACTATTCACAATAAATTACTCCTCTGTTTGCTATTGTATTCACAGATGGGACTTCCCAGTAAACATGCATTGACCAGCCAACGATTGGCATGTGGTTGGAACCGTTTGCCCAATGATGTCCCAACGTTCCATGTTTACTGGGTTACTGTGAACGGATGTTGTTTTCCTAATCAAACAGTATATACTGTAAATAAGTAGGTTACTTGAGCTAAACCATCACAGGGCACTGGGCAATTTAGTCAGGCCAATTAACCTAGGCAGCATGTCTTTGGACTGTGGGAGAACACTGGAGTACCCGGAAAATCCCTCGTGGATACGAGTAGAACGTGCAAACGCACACAGAAAGATACCAGAGCGGCAAAGCGAATCCAGTACCCTCTTGCTGTGTGGCGGCAGCGCTACTCACCACGTAGTGTCCTCCGATGTTAGCCGTAGCCAGGAATCAAATACAGCTCATCGAGATCTTTGGGAAAAAAATCCGTTCGTCTCTCCAGATAAAATAGAATACATTATTGAGTCATCGACAATGTCCTTGACAGCACGTAATTGGTGGGTGTGTGTGTACAGGCATAGCTGGTCGCGCTTCATGGATGAAAGGGTCAACGCTTTTGACGTCTTGGGGCTTTCACATAATGGTCTTAATGGCAGGGTGAGGCACAGCGTGGCCCCATGCAGGGCTCATTAGGGACTGATTAGGAGTGAGGCACTGGGGTCACTGTGCATTGTGAAACCTATCTATATACCTATATATAATATGGCTAGGCATGCGCCCAATGGCCTCTCATTGGATGGGGTACAGAGTATCTTTTATTTATTCAATTGTATTCATTGTATGTAATCTATTTTTTTCATTTAATATTTATTCTTTAAGTATTGTCCCGGCTGGGGTGCCTCTCTGTGGAGTTTGCATGTTCTGCCCGTGTCCGCGTGGGTTTTTGCCGGGCACTTCGGTTTCCTCCCACAGTCCAAATACATGCTGCTGCATAGGTTCATTGGCCTACATTGTCCCCGGTGCCCTGTGATGGACTGGCGTCCTATCATGGGTATAGCCCTGCCTTGCGCCCTGTGTCTACCGGGATAGTCTCCGGCTTACCGAAACCCTGTACAGGATTAAGCGGTGGGTGACCATGTAATACAAATAATATCAATTTATATAGCGCCTTTCACCCGAGGGTCACAAAGCGCTGCACAAGGGCCGCGAAGAGGACGGCATGTCAACAACGAAAGAAAAAACGATAAAAACCAAAGCAACCACCCACAACAACAAAAACACAACTTCCACACGCGACACCACGAGGCGCGTTTAGGCAAGGCAGGACTGGGCCAGGAGTAGGCCGCGCAAAACATACAAATAAAAACATGCAACAAGCGCATGGCAGACAACAAAAACAAACACCAAAGTTACACAGAAACAAACCACCAACCAAAGAGAAAAGGAACAGATGAAAGATGACAAATGTACAACAAATTAAAGCTAAATAAATACGTATAACACAGGGAGCGGCGAGGTGTACAGTGTTGCTCCGCAGTGTAAGCAGCCTGTTGAGAGATTAACATATATTATCCATTTCATGTTTACATGTGTATTTCACAGATATATTTACATTGGACTTATCATTTACGTGATTATTTTTTTTTACTTTTTTTAACTAACCACCCTTTATCAACCCACGTCTGGATGAAGGTTTCAAAGCATGTCTTTCAGTCACGGGGGTTGTTTGAGTTTACTGCATCACGCGTAGTTATTTCGCGTTGGTGAAGTGGATAGACCGTGGTCCGGTGCTGATAACCAACTATGCCACTGAAAACCAACAAACACCAGCACATTTCCGATGTTTTCCCTCGACGTGGCTAAACGGGGCAATCTGTGTGCGAGCGACTCACCGCAGGTGAAGTGGGCGACACAGGCAGCGCTCGCTGGCGCCGACATGCAGGCTCGCTGCCTGCACCCGGAGCGGGGCGCTCTGCTTCTCAAGCTGCTGACGCCGCTGCTGCTGCTGCTGGTGGCGGCGGTGGCTCCGCGGGGAGCGAGCGGCGCGGAGGGGTGCGCCCGGGGCTGTGCGTGCGAGCCGGGCGACCCGGGCGCCAGCGCTCGCTGCTACCGCCTGAGCAGCATCCCGAGCGAGTTGCCCGCCGGCGTTCGGCGCCTCGAGCTGCAGCACAACAGCTTCCGCCGAGTGCAGGCAAGCGAGCGCCGGCAGATTTTCACGGCTCGATTAACGATCGCCCAGATGCTTTGTCAGTCTGACGGTTGCTCTTCAGAGCTGTTCTTTCGGGAAAGCCGTGTCGAGCGAGAAAGAGAGAGCGCTCGACACGGCTATCCCGAAAGAACAACTCTGAAGAGTAACCATAAAACCGACACATATCTGGGCGATCGTTAACACCGATGGCCCCAGCAGCACCATTATCGTCCACACCATGATTATTATTAAGACCACCAATAACCAATATTGGCACTAGCAGTAGCTGCTGCGTTAACACACCCACCAATGCCTCCACGATCATTAACATTACCGGCTCCAGAAGCAGCATCATTCATCAATAACACCAAGAAGCACCGGCAATAACAGTATCAGCAGCAGCATCGTTAACACGCTCATCAAAACCAGCACGATCATTAACACCACTGGCGTGATCTTCATTCAAACCTCCAAGCACCAACCTCAAGCCTCGACCACCACTAACACATCCACCATCACCAGCACCATCATTAATACCACGTGTCTTTTTTAAAATTTCAGTGACGTGTAAACGCATTAGCTAAAATTAAACTAATGATACCACTATCCGCCCGCATTAACAATCAGCATGACCCACCATCATCAAACGTACATCGAGCACCATCATTCACACTAATGGCGCTTGTAAAACCATCATTATCGTCATTAAAACCTCCACGATTAATGCGCCCCAGTCGTTCCAGTTCCAGCATGGCCCTTGGTAAAGCGCTTCATCAACCCGCTGTGACCAGTCTCGTGAGGTATGTTGAAACAGGAAGGGCAGGAGCTACAACGTAGATAGATTTTCTCGAGTGGCGCACTACTATGCAACTAACAAAACCAGACCTTTTAAAGTCTCGGAACGACTTAGAAGGTTTCCCAGGACAGCAGCTACGTCAACAATAGAATGATCCTCGAAAAAAAACCTGGCTCGGCTATGAGCTTATCCAGCAGTAAATTATTAGAGTGCTCTGTAAATTCCACCAGCAACGCCCACGACACTTGCTTCATCAGCAGCACCATCCGTGGTGTCCTCTTGACACGTGCCTACAATGGTGCATCACCGCTGGCCATTATGACAGTAATTATTAGCAAGTACAGGCGTCACCTCTTAGCTTGTTAGGTGAGGTCAAGAAGAGACACCCACAAGGGCCGTCCACGTTAACGGATGATTGATTCGCTAATGAATGCACTCGCGACAGTACGCGGGCACCTGAGTGGTGGGAGCTGATTGGCGATGCTGTCAAGTACCTTCGTGGGCCAGCTGATTGATTGGTCCGTTGACTTATCTGGCGCGGTCACCAGGCAAACAGTCCACATCCCAACCCCCTTTCATTGCCCAAGCTATTGGTGGGGCGGCCCAGGTGCAAGATGTTTACTGTGGGGAATTCGATTACCAGGCGAGGAGAGTGGTGGGTGATGCAAGGTCACGGGACCCCCAGTCGCCCCTTCTTCCCACCTCTTGACAGGATGCGCCTGGAAAGTAATTCCGTTCACTCCACCCGGTGAATTCTGATCGATCCATCTCGTTAGCCCGTCTTCTCGTTTGCAGCGCGGTCGAGCAACGGTGCGTGAACGTGTTAAAGACGGTTCATTGACTGGACCGTGTCTCCCTCCTCTCCCTTTGCCCGTTCCATCGATTGCCTTGTTTATAAGTCTGTCGGACCAGTGGCGTCTTCTTGTTAAGCTGGCAATCGAAAACGTCCACTCTAAAATTGCATCGGTGGTCCGCAAAGTTCCCAATAGAGGGTTTGTGCAAAGCCCCCCCGTGTTGTAAGCAAGTTGTTTAACATCTTGTTGCATCTCGTCTTAATGTTTTCATCATTCATTCAATGTCAGAAACCGCGTAATCCTCTACCGGGTTGCTGTGCGCCTGAGCATATCCCGGCAGACACAGGGCACAAGGCAGGGCAATACCCAGGACGGGACGCCGGTCCGTCACAGGGCACCAGGGGTAATTTAGTCCGCAAGCCATTTAATCTATGCAGCAGCATGTCACGGGGAGAGCATGCAAACTCCACACAGAAAGGCACCCAAGCCGGGATTCAAACCCGGGGCCTTCTTGCTGTGAGGCAGCAGCGTAACTCACCATGCCACGGTGCTTTTCATCAATTGTGCGATATGTTGCTGGCTCTATGTTGCTGTCCATTTCATGTTATGGGCCTTCAGGTTGATGGGATTCCATTACGTTTATTATCCGATAGCTGATCGATTTCCTGGTAAGGATGAGAATTCTCACTTAAGTATCTTGAAAGTGCTGGTGAAATGTACAATTTCACCAGAACAAAGAGAAAAGAAAGAGGTTCAAAACACATAACAGAACTGACATCTCGAGGGCATCACAGAGACAAGCGGCGACCCGCACAAACCCACGCCGTAACAATCCCCAAAAAGCCATCCACCAGCAAAAGATCCCCGTAAAAAAAGGTCCAACATGACAGGATAAAAATGGCTAAGCCAGTCCATCATCCAGGCAGCTCACCAAACCACCACCATCCATCTCCACCAACCACCACCCCTCGCAGAAGTGATATAGTAGTGGCAGGGAACCGGAGAGATCCCATCCTGTGACAGTAATGGGGGCAGATATTTAGAAAGGAGGCCGGGTCACAGACCGAGCAAAGCACAAATCTCGCTCGCTTTCTCTACGCGCCTCGTGCTTTGTCAAAGACGTCGGCGATCGTGACCTTCCTTCCACTTAGCTCGATCCATTTTCCTCAATCTCGACTCTCTGGGGGGCACGGTGGCGCAGTGAGTCGCGCTGCTGCCTCACAGCAAGAACATCCCGGTTTTGATTCCCTGCTTGGGTGCCTTTTTTGTGTGGAGTTTGCACGTTCTCCTCATATCTGCGTGGGTTTTCGCCAGGTACTCCGATTTCCTCCCACAATACAAAGACATGCCTTGTAGGTTAATTGTCCTGCTGACTAGATTGGGTGGGCTATTACGTTGCAGGAACGCAAGAGATGGCATTGGCTTCATCCAGCAGTCGATCGACCATGGCCAGGGGTGGACTTGGAGAAAAAAAAATAACTGTGATTGCACCCAGCTCCGTGTCCCCTTTAGAGTGGGGGTCTAGGGGTTCTGTACCAGAATATGTTGAGTTTATGACAACGCTTTTCTTGCATTTCTGTGGCTTCTGAGATGTAAAACTAACCATCCAAACCATGAAAACCTAATGCGTCCCCTCTGGGATTTTCACTCGGGGAACGGCATCCCTGTGTGTTCTCACCCAATTCTACGCCTAACCACGGCTGATGATCCCGACGGAGAATCATCGACATGGCCGCCGTCAAAACCAACAGCAGTGACCTTTTCCCCGGGTCTGCCTCCGCTTGCGCGCGCAGCCGTCCGACTTCAGGCCGTTCCCCGCGCTCGAGTCGGTCTTCCTGTCGTCGTGCGGCATCGAGCTCGTGGACGACGGCGCCTTCCTGCCCCTGCGCTCGCTGCGCACGCTCGACCTCGCCGGCAACCGCCTGCAGGCCGTGCCGCGGCGCCTCCCGTCGGGCCTGGACACGCTGCGGCTGCACGACAACCGCATCGAGGCGGTGCGCGCGCCCGAGCTCGCGGGCCTGCGCTCGCTGCGCGTGCTCGAGCTGCACGGCAACCGCATCGCGGCGCTCGAGCCGGCCGCGTTCGCGCCGCTCTCCGCCCTCGCCTCGCTGCGCCTCGACGGCAACGCCATCGAGGCGCTCGGCCCGCCGCCGCTGCCCCTGCCGCGGCTCGTCGCGCTCAAGCTCGACGGCAACCGGCTGGCGTCGCTGCCGGCGTCGTTCTTCGGAGCGGCGCGCGGCCTCCGCGCCGTCGGGCTCGCCCGCAACCGGCTGCGCAGGTTCCCCGCCGGCCTGCCGCCGAGCGTCGAGACGCTGGCGCTGGAGGGGAACCAGATCCGCGCCGTCAGGCGCGCCGACGTGGCGCACCTCGGCCGCCTGCGGGAGCTGAGCGTCGGCGAGAACCGCCTCTCGTCCGTGGAGGACGGCTCGTTCTCGGAGCTGCGCAGCCTCGTGTCGCTGGAGCTGCCGAGGAACCAGCTGCGGGCGCTGCCCGCGGGGCTGCCCCCGCAGCTGCAGAAGCTGGACTTCCGCTACAACGCGGCGACGAGCGTGTCGCGGGCCGAGCTGGCGTCGCTGGCGGAGCTGCGGCACCTGCTGCTCGAGAACAACAACATCAGCGTGGTGGAGACGGACGCGCTGTACGGCTGCAGCAAGCTGTCGGACGTCGCCCTGGAGCAGAACCAGCTCACCTCCATTCCCGTCAGGTGAGCCGGGCCTCGGCTGCCGGGCCTCTCGCGATCGATGCACGCATCGGCTTCGTCGTCGTTAAATTGCCGTCGTTGTAAATCAGTTGCGATCGTCAGTCACCTTTAGCATCAGTAGCCATCATTCATCGGTGGCACGGTGAGTAGCGCTGCCCGCCTCACAGCAAGAAGGTTCGATTCCCGGCTCGTGTACATTTCTGTATGGAGTTGGCACGTTCTTCCCATTCGCGCGTGGGTTTTTGCCGGGTAACCCGGTTTCCACCGATAGTCCAAAGACATGCTGCCTAGGATAATTAAACTAACTAAATTGCCCCACGTGCCCTGTGATGTTATAACTTGCTAACCCTTCCCCGCTGGACAACTGTTAAAAAAGCTACATAGGTCAACGGTTCTTAAATAAAAACTGACTGACTGATTACCATTATCAATTTAACGTCATTGTTGTCAATCTATCTTCATCAATCACCATCGTATTGACAGCATGCATTTACAGATGGGGGCTGCGGTTTAACATGCTGCCGATATGAACACCACTCCTGTTACCGATGAGAGCTGATAATCATGAACAATTATAGCTATTTATATGTAGTAATAATAATAATAATAACTTATATTTTAAAGCACCTTTCACCCAAAGGTAAACAAGCACTGTAGGTTTGGAAAATAATAATAAGTATAATTTATAACACGCATCTATTCATTCAATTTCAAAGGTAATTCATAGGAAGAGAGAACTACTCAGAGGTGCGAGATAGCCTACAGAGAGAGGGGGCGCTTCAAGCCAATTAATAAGTGTAATTTTAATTATGGGAGGAAACCGGAGAACCCGGAGGAAACCCATAAAGAACAGGGGGAGAAAACACAAACTCCACACAGACAGGCGCCTGAGGCGGGAATTGAACCGCTTCAGGCAGGATCTTATTTCCGTGAGGCGCAGATGTTCCCACTGTGCCGCTCTGCCAAAAAAAGACTGCAGGGAGTAAAATCCTATCACTGGTCATTAAATGAGTTGAAGGTGATTTTCAGATTCAGAACATGAGATTTTGTACTGGAATAGCATAGCCTGCTTTTACAAACGCTACATTTCAGGTCTATAACCATAAACCAAGGAGAAAGTGGACCTGCAGCAAAACAGCATGCCCCATATATATTCATGCCAATTACGATCGGGGTCAGGGTCAAGATTGGGGTCAGTCATGTGTAATTTGGCCAATAATTGGATGTTGACAGAACCCCTATGTAAAAACGACCGAGATGCTCTTAGTGTTGCGTTTGAGAAACAGTATTATGATAAATAGTACTGATAACAAGGTTAGTACTGTATGCACCTAAGGCAAGGTTATTTAAGGTATTCTCTGCTTCCCACTGCTGTTAAACAGGTAAAGGCGCAACCCTGCAAGTGGTTTCTCACGCCACTGCTGGTGGGATTCCCCAACAATGTGGTTGGCCCACCCATTCAAGCTGGCCCGACGTCTTGGAAGATATGGGAATGCTGTACCCACATTTTACCCCACCACATTCGAGCTGCCACTTGGATGTGGTGTACCCATTGACACCACTGAGTGGATAGCTAGATAGATGTTCAGATGCGTATCATTACAGCAGAAAATACTTAGTGAGATTCCAAGCTCTGGAATTAGGATTCCTGCGACTGAGATAGGGGACATTTAATAAACTCGCACCTTTGTTTTGACTGCCACGCCAGGTGATCGAAGCGGCGCCCTCTGGGTTGTAAGTCCAGTGCGCTGACCTTGATGCCACGGCAACGTGGCATTGCCGGGAATCCTGTTGATTCACTGCCGTGGGAATCAAACCTCGGCAGAGTGCAGTAACAGCAGAAGCGCACGGATCAAATTGCATTGCGTATGGACGATTCAATAATGCATGAACACTATTGTGGCCCGTACAATCAAATGTACTCACTTCACCGCCGCATGTGACATTTCCAATTATTTAGCTTAACACCAATCAATTTGGGCGAAGCCATAACCCCAAAAAGGCCGTTGGTACCATGAGATTATAGGTGAGGTTTGCTGACATTTCCAACCCATTAAATTAACGAGGGAGGAAAATGTATGCGTACGCATGGATGCGTTGGTCTTCGTGTTTTTTAATGAACGGTCATAACGATGTCCACGTGTAACGATGCCACTGAGAGTGTAGGCGAGTGCACGGCATGGAACACCATCACATCTATTAGGCGTATTTTAATCACCTAGGTTTGAGTATAGCCCATGAAACAATTTTCCCAGGTTTTCTGTAAAGTAAGTTGCAAATAGCAACCCAACATTACAGTAAAATTTAATTTGCAGTGGATTACCTTTGACAGATATCAGGACCAAATGTTATAGACAGAGATGGAGAAGATAAGAGCTAAGGTGTGACCACCTTTAACCTTAGCTGAAACTGTTTAAAAACTGCCCCCTTTTCATAGTCTTTCTTGTCAGTAACAAAGCTCTAAACTCACATCAGGACTGTGGTTACACGGTGGCCAGTAGAGGGCAGCGCACAACAGTCCATTGTCATCCTGTACATATATGGTCCCACGTCTACGCAGGTCACCTTTCAACCTGCGCAAGCCAGCACAGAAAAGTATAGCAAGTCCTCGGTTATCACAAAGTCGTTTATTAGAGTCTGGCTTTATCGCAATTCTTTATTTATGAACGGATGCTCGCTCATCGCAAGATTTACGAGGATTGGAGGCCATGCCATAAATGATGACTTACTGTATGATCATACATCGAGCTGTGAAAACCTACCGTACGATCAAATATTGCCCATGCACTGTTTTGAGCGCGTATTTAATTGAAGAAACACAACCGTGGGAGGCGAAACGGCGTAAAGGAGAGAGCGGGAGCGCTCGGCACGCGGCTATCGTGAATTAACAGCATCGGAAAGTCATTACCGTGCATCGAGCCGTTAAAAACCACATCGGTACACAATCGAATTGCTAAAGCGTCCGCTCGCGCGCCGGCGCGCTTACCCCCACGCAGGCTGCCGGAGTCGGTGACGCGCCTGGACCTGAAGGGCAACTCGATCGCGAGCGTGCGCGCCTCCGAGCTGGCGCCGCTGCACCGGCTGCGCGTGCTCAACCTGCGCGACAACCGCCTGTCGGCGCTGCCCGCGGCCGCCCTCACGCCGGCGCCCAACCTGCGGCGGGTCTACCTCGACGGCAACCCGTGGCGCTGCGACTGCGCGCTGGCCGAGACGCGCCGCGCCCTCGTGCGGCGCCGGCGGGCCGAGGTGCGCGCCGGCGTTTGCGGCTCCCCCCCGGAGCAGGCGGGCCGCAGCTGGCTCGATCGGGCCGCGGGGACGGGCGGCGCAGAGCCCGGCTGCGACCGCGAGGAGGGCGGCGATGGGGACGACGAGCAGTCGGCGGCCGTGGCGCAAGACAGCGAGTACTACTACGACTACGACAACACGGACGAGTACTGAGGAGACGCGCCGGGGTTGCCACCCGTCCTGCTTTTCAAGATTGCACCTCTTTTGGAGGTAGCCATCCTGGGAAAAGGGACATTAAAAGTTAAAATCCGAGCTTTAAAAACAAATTAGTTCTATGATGATACACCACTCAAGACAATCCGTTTCTGGTATTGTGAGACATTTTACTATACGTGATATGTCCCGGATTCTTGGGGGTTTTTTTTTACCTCAGAGGTGGCAACCCTGGTGTCCAACAATCCTGCACGTAGGCAGTTGCGGTTACAGTCGTGACACAAATTTAGCCACGATATTGTCCGGGTCGATGACCTGGAAAATATGTCTGTGCCCCAGCACAACACATCCAGCGTAGCTGCCCTACCGTCCAGCTTCGAGGCCTACTCCAGTTAGGTAACCAGCGACCCGGAATAGGCAGTGGGAATTTAAGCCATGGTTACAGTGGTGGGCGGCTAAAAAAATAGCCAGTGTAAATTTTGGGCGACTTTATTGCGGCATCCAGGGGTCTTTATAACACGAGGGAGCATACGAAGCTTTGCCGTGTCTGAGGAATCAGGGACATAGTTGCCAAGTTTTGTAATTGTGGGTTATTTTAGAAATTAACATGGCAGGCATGCCAAATGTCAGTGTTTAATTAAGCAGGATGCTGGTAATTGTAGCTCAATTTGTTACAGAGTTGGTAATGTGCTGGCTGGGACAAATCATAATTTTGCTTGACAATAAGAATACTTTTCTGGGGGAGATGTCGCACTCATCTGCAGTTATCAGATCACATAGGCTCATATCCTGAAGGCAGTGAGGCATGTTTAAGAAAAACAACACTCATTACATTTCTCCAGTATTTTCTACGGTGTGTTTTTCTTGCTAATAAATCTCAATGTTAGGAGGGTTTTTTAGTTAAGGGCATGTAACACGACGCAGTTTAGTACATTTTTATCTTAGCTTAGTTTAAGATAATATCAGTAGTTATTTGCCAATGTATAGGTGAAGTACTTTGTCTATTAGTGGCAAGGTTTACAAGCCTTTTTTGAAAATAACAGGACGATTTGTATAAGTATAATAACTGATCTCTGTACGATTCATGTAAAGTTTGTATTTTTCATTAATAAAAGGAATCAAACGGAATAAATCGTTTTGTTTTTCACACGGCACTCGTCCTCTTGATTTGTAATCGGGCTTCCTTCATGGGATGAATCCCACGGTGTTTTTCCCACGTGATGGGAAGTCATGAGATTGTTGCTAAGCTAACTTGGCAAAGGCACCACCGCAATAACAAAAAGCTGAGCGATATATATATATCAGGTGTAAATAATAGACAACGGGCCTTGCTTACGAAGCGGGGCACCCACGGCCACTCCTGCCATCCGACCACTCAGCTGCAGAGACTCTTGGCATTGGGCGCAGAGAGATGGGTAACGTGGGAAAGCTGGGTAACGTGGGTAGATGGGTAAGATGGGTAGGCTTGGATCACTAGCGGCATCAACAAGAGAGCAAGATCTGCCACAATCACAAACATGACCCAGTGGCCGCATAAGAGCAGCGCCGTTGCTGCGATCAGCCCGAGTCAAACTGTCGAGGTAGTGTTATCAAGGTGTCGTATACGAGTTTCTGGACTACATGCTGCTCTATGACCACACACTGGTGACTACAGAGCAGGTGGCGGTGAAGAGATATTACACTGGCTGAAAGAAGGCCGCTGGGAAGATGGAAACCAAAATACCATTTACATTAGTGACATCTGAGGTTTTGACATGCTTTTGAAGAAATGCGCACAGACAGACGAACTAACATCCTGAACAAAAATAATGACAATGACGACGGTCTATCTCGATCGAAAGTTTCACTAATTGCATCGCTGCCAACTCTACAGCTAGCAGTGCATCATTGTTATCTGTAGAGTTCTGAACAGAAATTTCTTGTCGCCTGGGAAAATGCCAATAGCTTAACCAGAGCATAATTGGGGAGCGGAAACCCCACAGCTGTTGCAATGTAGAATTTCAACTATTTGACTTAACAATATTTATTGTCACCCCTACATTTATCACCGTTAGAGGCGCGGGACACACATCATTAAATCAGATTCCCTGGCCTATGGCGATGCTTGTTACCGTGAAAACCAAGTCTACAAGGCTTACAATATGAGTCACCACCACCAGTTCCAGAGGACCGAACACGTGTTTGTCACAATTACACAGCACCATGACCGCCAGGGAAGCGGCTGAATTCCACGTAACTCAACGCGCGAAACCCAATATATTCAAGCTGCACTAAGGAAAACGTAGGTCATTCCCACACAATGGGGTTTATTAGCAAGCAACGTGGCATCTCTTCACAGGCACTACACACTGTGACTGGACCCCATAGGTTAAATTCCCTTATTAAAAAAAAAGCCACTAGAAGGTGGCCGGGTGGCTCAGACGTAGTGCTGGAAAGGAATGAAGTAGACATTATTTGGCTTTTGTATTTTGTTTAGTGAACATGCATTGGTTCAGTGGAAGTGTCGAAAGAGTATTCGTTATTTTTTGTAGTACTTAAATAGTACTTATTAGTATATAGCTATCCCTCTTTTAACAAATCCTCGGCCAATTAATTTTCGTTTAACGGACAAGAAAATATTAATTAGTAAGTAATTTATAATAGTAAGTATAGCACTTGCACTGCATGCCTGTGAACCATATCTTGTCTATAAACATGCTTAGGGTATTATTTTTACGATTACACTGCAATATTATATTACCAGTAGAATTTTAGTTTAGTATTCATTTAATTAATTCGATACAGTGATAGTGAACCATGTTATAATTACCGTTCCTACCCGGATTTCCTGCTTAGCGGACAAGCCTCAGGAATGCATCCTATCCGTTAAAAGAGAAACGCCTGTATCATCATCGTGCTTCAAGTGCTTAAAGTTTGTACGTAGTGGCACATAATGTACATGGTCAAACACAAGCGCTAGAAAAAATAACGAATTACCTCTGTACACTTCCACTACATGTTCATTAAACGATGTTTCATAGAAAAGGATAGATACGGTATACAAAAGCCAACGAATATCTACTTCGTAACTTTCTACGTCCGCTCAGAAGTCAGTACTGAGCTTGTCCTGGTAAGATCCTCGGTTTGTATCTAAGTTTCAGCCACCTGTAGTTAAACCAGGTGTTCGAAACTACTTTGTTGACAGCCTCATCCCAGCCAACATTGATTGCACAGAACGTATCGCGTTAATTTAGCGTTCCTATTAATCTGTCTACACAGCAGTGGTGTGAATTAGACATTTTGGTTTGAGGCGGGAAAGTACAATTCCCCTCGTGTGTGGCTCAGTCACCTGATAGGATATTAGAAGTTCTGTAAAATCTGCTTCGACAAGCCTCTCTCAAAGACATGCGAGTCCAAGGAATCTCGTCTCGTGACACGACGCCAATAGCACAACCAACTTGGGCACTCCGATCCTTTGTCGGTCCAGCACACTTGTAATAGTAGTGGTAGCTGTATAGCTCTCCGAGATGTTTTCTGCTTGTACCAAATTATTTGGCTCAATATCAATCGGTTCCCTCCAATTCAGTTCTGTGAACCGATGTCCGCCATTTTCAGAATCCCAAACAGGCCGTGGTGTCAACCCGAGAGCGCATCAGGGGGCTGAGCAACTACTGCGACCGCTACGCTTGACCGACAGAGAGCCCGGGAACCCTCCACCGGAGCTGGTCACTCGTAACAGTCCACACCTCCAGAGCAGAGAGGCCTGAGGAACAACCGGACGTGTTGCAGCCAGGCGTGACGCGGCCGGCCAGCTGGACGCTTCCAATCACCGCTTGATCTCGGTCTGCGCGCGTGTCGGCCTGACACACACCGGGCCTGCTATCGCGCGATGCCCAACGTCCAACACCGCGTTGCTCTCCCGGAGCGTCGGTCTGACGTGGCTGAACGGCGGTGACCGGCGCTCACCGACCAGGAAGGCCGGTTCCGCGCGTCGTAATTCGCAAAGTCGCGCCGGCAGGCTCTGCGAACGCGCCGTCGGCGCCGCGCGCGCGGCGCCGGCCAAAACGACTGTTTGCGACCTACGCAGTAGGCACTTAAATCTTCGGCGTCAGCCGCCGCTAATCCGACAGCGACGGCCTCACGTCGGCCGTCCCCGACCCGGCGTCCGCGTGCGACTCCGAGATCAGGTTGGGGATGTCGAAGCTGTCCGAGTGGTAGAGAACGGAGGCGTCGGCGGCGTCGGCGGCGTTGGCGGCGGCGGAGCCCTCCCGCTCGGCGTGGAGCAGCGCGGTGCGGCTGGGCCTCAGCTCGCCGTGCACGCGCGTCATCGGCGTGGCCACCTCCGCGTCCTCGTCGTCACGCCCGTCGCCGAACCCCGGGTCGACGACGGAGCTCATGTCGCCGGGCTTGAGGCCCCGCGGGAGGGCGTGCGCTCTCCGCCGCGCGCTGGCTCCCCTCGAGCTGCAACGACGGCGCCGGTCGCTGGATAACCCATTGACAAAGTCAGCGCGACGGCTCGCGGCGCCCTCGAAGCGGCGGTGACACCCGCGGCCTCGCGGGAAAACAGAGTCCTGCCCGAGGCGGTTCCGATTCCGCCTCGGGCACATTTCTGCGCGGAGTTTGTGTGTTTGTGAGTTTGTGTGTTTGTGTGTTCTGTCGCCAGTTCTGTGTGGGTTTCGTCAGGTTTTTCCAGTTTCCTTCAACGACTAAAAAAAAAAAACACTCGAAACGCGGCTATCCCGAAAGAAAATCTCTGAACAGCAACCATCATGAATCAAGCCGTGAAAACCTACATCAATAAAAAACAGAAATGAATTAATTACTTGGCCGAAAACGTCATAATATGTAGGAGTTTAGTCGGGACGATTAACCTAGGCAGCGTGTCTTCGGAATGTGGGAGGAAACCGGAGAACCCGGGAAAAACTCACGCGGACATGGGGGCAACGTGCAAACTCCACACAGAAAGGAACCCGAGACGTGAATCGAACCCAGGGACATCTTACTGTGAGGCAGCGGTTCTACTCATCGTGCCACCGTGCACAACTGGCATGGGAATCCCCCCTGCTGAAGACCTCCCTCCTGGCTCAGAAGCACCATGGATTCAGTGGAAGACACTCAACCGCCTGAGAACTAGAACGGGACGATCAAAAGATGCTTTGGTCAGATGGGGCTACAAGACCGGCCCAACCACCTGTGAATGTGGAGAAGCAGACCATACTATGGAACACTGCCTTGTCTGCGCTCTACTACCCAACCTCTGCAGCTCAAAAGACCTTGCAGAGTTCAATAAAAATGCAAAGAACTGTGTAAAGAAATGGGAAACTGTAATTTAACCATCACGCTTCGAAGAATCGCAAAGAAGAAGACCGTGCACTTCTTAGCGACGGGTGCATTAGACGTGTTGTGCCAGGAGACAGCTGGAGATTTGTTCCATTGTTGAATCTTCAAACGTGTGTTTGACAGGCTGGGGACGCACAGTTCTACTCGTGTACCTAAAGATGGGAGCTATCTGTTTTTGGCTGCATCTTCGTTGAAGCAGAGTGAATGACACATGGTTTCATTGATTTTGAATGGTTAGAGTGAGTGAGGTGTTGATTGCCTGTAGCGTATGCAGGAGTCACACATTTGAATGTGACACAGGTGGCGGTAATAACAATGAGTTCTGTTCATGCGGCTGATGGTGGTGATGCTCGATAATAATAATAACGATTAAATGATATCAAGAACAACCACACCAATGAACATCTAATAATGGCGATGGTTGCTCTTCAGAGCTGTTCTAACGAGATTGCCGTGTCGAGCGATCTCCCTCTCTCCCACGGGGCGCAACTCAGGGCTATACAGTGGATGAGACGCCAGTCCATCACAGGGCACCGGGGACAATTTAGTCCGCAGGCCAATTAACATATGCAGCAGGATGTATTTGGACTGTGGGAGGAAACCGGAGTGCCCGGCAAAAACCCACGCGGACACGGGGAGAACACGTAAACTCCACACAGAAAGGCACCCAAGACGGGATTCGAACCCGGGCCCTTCTTGCTGTGAGGCGGCAGCGCTATTCACCGCTACACTGTGTTACAATTTACCTGCACTGAAATGTTTTATCTGGTGACGCCACTGATCACAGCAAATGCACCGACAATAACATTGACTCTCAATTCCATCGTGATGGCCAAAACGATTACATATTCTCATAAAGAACGTCTGCTGCTGACCGAGACTGATGCACTCGATTACGTGATGCGTCGTTACAATAACACAGCGCCATTGCGGAGCGTTCCTCACAGGGTGCTCAATGAGTAATATTGATTATTGGCCAACCTGGATAGCGGCCGTTTAAAGATAGATAGATGTTTACTATTAGAGCAGAAAAATACCCAGTGAGCTTGCGAGCTTTTTACAGGATTCCTGCGATGCAGGTGGACTCACTCTGTCGTCCCGGACCGCACCAGCATGACGAGGATGAAGAACATGAAGAGGACAAACGAGGCGATGCCGACCCAGAATCCGATGACGATGGAGTCTGCGACACAGTCGGGGGCGGGAGAGGCAGCGGCGGCGTCGTTGGGCTGAGACACGCTACGCGTCCGGCTTCAGCGTCAACTCAATCGCCTCGTGGCCGACACGCTATTCATTAGCGGTCAGGATAATCAAAGTCACCTGAGAAACCTTCCTTCGACCCAGTGGCATTAAATAATCTCACGAGCCAGTGGGCCCTGCCCGATGGGCGGTTATGCAACGGTTTGTGACAGACATGCATTGGTCACAGACCGAGGCATGTCTGTCACATGGGCCGTCCCGTTATTCGCAGAGCAGTGGCGCGAGGCCGGCGCATGCGTAACTTTCCTGCGCGGCAAACTGCACAACCAAAGCAAACCATGGGCGCCGAGTCGTGCGCACCGCTGCTTGTGAACCCGAGAGAGAGAGAGTGTCTCGCCGCGGCTTTAACGGCGTTCAAGGGGCACTGGCGATCCGTGCCCTCCGACGCACCTGCTGGAAAGCACGCGGCTGCAGAGTGTCTCATTGCATCTCTGCAAATCGTGCGATGATGGGTCTCTCCCAACCGTGAGATTTCTCTGCTCGCGCGACTCCTCCAGACAGTGGCGGGGACGCGTGGCGCGTTGCCGCGTTGCCGCGTGCGAGGTTCGCGCTCGCTTCTCAATCAACCGCCGCGACGCGGTCGTTAACGCCGTCTTTTGTTTCTGTCGTTGCTGCTTGAGCGATGCTCGCAGGGGGCCGGAGGAACTGAACAAGAACAGATGCCCGAGGCGAATGGCAGCGCTCGTAAGATGATGGGGACGGTGTGTTTCTGTACACAGCCGAGTGCTGTCACTGAAGATGAAGGGTTTTCCAGATGGGAGGCCCTCTCCCGTGATGTCAGTCTTAAGCCAATGTATTGATGTAGGTTTTCATGCCTCCATGAATGAGAATTTGGGGAGGAATGCTCCACATGACTAGCGCGAAAATAAAAGTAAAAAGTAGTTTCCTGCTCCAACCAGCACAGGATCGCATTCATTCCGGAGACTGGTGAAAATTCCACATTTCAATGGCAAGCCTATGCACTAGAGAACTTTTAACCACCCACAAAGTGGTACTTTATTGTACTGATCCCAAAAGGATAAATGGTCTGAGTCAATATCCGATTATGATATGAACTGCACCACCTCTGCAGAATTGGCGGTACAATACAATGCTTTCTACATGCCACCAAATATTGGAATCCAGCAAAATCAATGGCAATACTAGAGGAAGGAAACACGAGGCGGAGGACAATTAGGAAAGAGACGGAGTGCCGGAGTGGAAGAGGCACTCGAACAGAGATGAACGACATGTAAACATCATGAACAGATGGAATCTGAAGCTAATGATGGCAGACAGGAGAGGACTGGCGTCAGCAGTCAAGGAGCCCAGCGGTTTCTAAGAAAGAAGCTTGCACGGGAAGATAGATAGAGAGCAATTTATAAATACACATTCACCGCTGATGCACAGACGCTGCATCTCACGGGATCAGTCCCCCGATCAATAACACCCCTGGAAAATCGAAAGAGAAACAGTAACTCAGGTTAATGCCACTGATTTATCTTCAGCGAGGTGCTCATCCTAATGCCAGATTTTGTCTCGTCGCCACTGTCAAAGACCGGCAAGTGATGTGACACACGCAAAGTGCAAACGTGCCCTCTGGGAGGGTTCTGGTTAAAGCCACAATGTCCTTTATTGAAAGACAATAATAAATAATAATAAAAGCATTATTTAGAGCGACTTTCACCCGAGAGTCACAAAGCGCTGCACGACAGAAAAAAAACAAAGCAACAAAAATTAAATGATTAAGGTTGCTTCGAATACACTGAAAGGTCGTGAAACTGGCAATCTTAAGAGCGGCAAAAATCTGCCAGCGTCCCCTAAGATGGCCGTCACTTCCATAAAGACAAACACGGAGGGAGACAGGGAGGGAGGGCGAGCGACAGGGGGAGACACAGGGACACAGAGACAGGAAGACAGAGAGACAGACACGAGGGGGAAACAACGCCAATCCAAATTCAACAAGATATGAGAGCCCCACAGACACGTTTATTTACTTATTTATAGAGAGATCTTGTAGAGAGATCCTCTGAGTCGTTCTCTCGTCGATGAATACCTTCGACAGTGACTGAACATGTGCGCGTTATAATTGTAAAATTATTATTATTATGAATTTACAGTTCTACTGCGTAGGTTTGTGTGGTTGTGCTGCCCCGCCCTCCGATGCGTTGTCAAGGTGTGCCACCACAATATCCGACACTTTGCTCTCTTTGCTGGGAGCTTCAGTTCAGCTCTATTCAGTCTCTGAAGAAAACCCTGACTTTATTTGGAAATCTTGGTGCACCTCAGCATCATCTGCTGTAATTGCAGAGCAGCCTTTGCGCCCCAACAACTTGAAACGGGAGTGATCCAATTCCCATCTCGATCAGCTATTTTTACCACAATTTTGCCACAGTTTGGAAGGGAATTTTAATTATGCTTGATATAAATCTTAACTGCTCCGTTAAAAATTCTAATAACCAAGCAGATATAATCAAGGCACTACTATTCGGTTAATAAAACATTGAATATTGTAATTTACAGACGACATTGAATTATTTGTCTGACAAAAGACAATATCAAGACTTATTTTTTTGCTTTTCCCCCCAATTACTATCCAATTGTGCTGCTATTGGCAACATGCCCAGATAAAATTTAATTTCCATTCAGAACTCTTGCAGTGAGAAATCTGTAACATTATCAGAGAATGGAGCCCGAATGTGACATCACAGACCTAATTTCGAGGTAACTACAATGGGACTTTTTCATCTGGACTAAGATTGCACCTTTTTCTCTATAACCGCTTACAAAAAATCATGTTCGGCACGACTGAAATTTATCGAAATGAAGTGCCAAACCAAGTTGAACCCACTCGCGCATCACGTTTAATGTGGGAAACAGGCAGAGTTGAAAGTAAGCCAGTACGGCCCGATATGGCGTATCGGTAAGAAAATGGCCAAATCATTCAGTACTGTACACACTACAAGTGGGAAGGAGGTGGCAATATGTTCGTAGGGGTATGAAATTTAAGTGACTGTCACCCTTCGGAACAGGTGATATATATAACCAAAAGGAGACTATAGGGCAATGTTTAACACATTTTGGGAAGTTTCTTTGACTCCTTATATCAGATTTAACCTAACAATGTTTTAAGTTGGATTTTCATTCAGTATTTCCTAATTTTTACCCATGGCACCTGATGGGAGGGTAGGAAAGGGAGCATGGTCAGAAGGAATGACCAGGCCACAGGAGGCGGCGCCGAGAGGTAAGGGATTGAGAGTGGGGGTGGCCACACGCAAGTGACGTGACTGACGCGAGGCTTGAGCTAAGATACACAGAGATGGACTAGGGGGTTAATATGATGTTGGTGACCCCAGGCTAAGGCCATAAACTCGCCACACTCGGGAATCCGGCTTATAATCGGGGCGGTTGCCCAGATTATATAAGCTGGGCAATCGCCGGCAGGGTGATGCAGTGTTAACCACCCGTGCCAGGGGGTGGCTCGATTCATCCCTCGAGGGCCATTCTGTGTGGAGTTCGTGTGTAACTAATTGGGCGATAACATCATAATATATAGGACGTGGTGTCTGGAAAAGGTTGGCGCCGGTTAACCGCGTGGCTGCCTTACCCCCACTTCGTCGCGGTTTCCACGCGCCTCCGAGTCGTTCGGTCTTAGGAATGCATACCTTCGACATTGGACAAAAATGCACTGTGCATTAAAACTTGCAATATTCTAACTGTAACCCAGGATCTCAACGGCGCCTGCTGACCCCCCCGTGCTATCCGGTCACCTCCTCGTGTCTAGACGTCTCAAGTCCCAATTTGACGCACGTTTAACCACGGTAATTTAAACTGTTAATACAGTACGTCTTGAACGATTATCCGCAGCAATCAACGTGTGCTCAATATACGCGGCAAACTGCCAGCCAGACGGCGGACGTTTGGGGAATGGGTCACTGTGCTCTGCAGCTTTTTCACATCATGTGTGGGTGGCTAATTAATTGATGAGAGCAGAATATTTCATTCAGATTCTGCAGGGATTTTGACAACACGCAAAACAGCTCAACATTTTGAAACCCCCCTGCCGATTTCCTAGACAACAATACGCATGGAGATCGTGTACAACCGCTCTCTTTTTCTAGAGCGTCCGGATAAATATTTCCTCTGGCAATTATTCCAGCACAGCCACTTTCATTACTGTTATCATCAGCAAGACACACCTGCTTAGTGTGTAAATTGTACAATGATAAAGGGCATATACAGACACAAACTGGCTAGTCTAGGGACAGAAAGACAGTTGTGTTTCTGCACGTGGAAGATCTCAAGCTGCGATTTACCCCTGTGCGCATGTCTTTCCATACAAAGGGATAGCGATCTGACCGGACGAGGCTTGCCATTACCTTCAATGAGCCCATTTCTAATATTCAAATTATACTGGCCTTTTGTCTCCCCTCGGTGCTTTAAAGGGGAAATAGTAATCTTAACCAAAAGCCCGATCGTGGCTGCGGCTGCGGTGTGAACATCAAACGGCCGTGGAATCAACACAGAGCCGTGTGGGTTTTTTGTTTTTTTAGGAATTGTTTAAAATTCAGCAGATATTATTCCTGCCCATCAAAGCAACTTCATCACCAGCACAGCACAGGGCTCATTAAAAAAAGTTAACAAGTCAGAATAACAAACGTATGCACGGCTTCAAATCGCGAGGCGTTTAACGTAGAACTCACTCTCAAAGAACATATCTATTCTGCTATACGATTGCTGCTTCAAAAATGGGGCTTCACAGCCTGATTTCAGTATTTGTGAACTTTTTCCCATCTGTTATGCCACATTTAGACAATCGGCAGGTCACGTGCAGTGGGGCAAAGTGTGGGTACTCTGATATTTTTTAATACGTTTTGGCAGAGTGGAGGAGTGGGCCTCCCCTTCTAAGGGGAGCTCCTTCTAGTGAAGGCACTTCTGCCAGCAGTGGCGTGAGCAAGCAATTGCAGTGCTGTACCTTAACCTCCTTGGCTTTCAGTTTATCGCCCAATTGTTTTTTACATGCAGCTGATCTGGAGAAACCCGAACAATACCATTCATAAATACTCTCAGTTTCCTATTGCGGACACAAAAGAAGGCAGACGTAACAATACAAGAAATGCCGCCGCGCGGTGAACCAAGGCGGCCAACATTTGGTTGGGAAGGGACAGCAGTTGGCAAAACCGAAACCCATCGATTTAGCAAACCAATTATGGACCTAAGACCCGCGGATTGGTCTGTGCCATCACAAGCACCGAGTATGCCTATCTCGGCGGCTTTCAGCAACGGAACCGCCAACTTTCTCAAGGGGCCCATTTATCAAGTAATTATTTGCGGTGCACTTTGTCTACAGAAATAATTATCCTGTCAAATTAAACTTGAGGAGGCCGAGGCCATAGCTCGAGCCGGCGTACACGGCCGTGGAAGTTCCTCACAGGCAATCTGCAACATTTCACCGACGCTGCATTTGCTGCATATACACTCCAGGGTAGCGTGGAGTTGGCGGCGCATTGGTCAAGCTGTGAACCCAGGGGAGCTGAGTTTGATTACCAGCCAAGGAGAACAGCGACGTCTGTATGCGTATTAGAGCATCACTCCGATGCTGGACACCCACCGCTTTCACCAACCTGCATCGACCAGAGTGGTGAAGTATGCTTACAGCCCATGACTGACGCTGAGTGGGGAGGCCTCAATCCGATAGAGGATTGACAAGAGGGCTGTAACATTATTATACTATTTAAACTATTACAGTCGTATTAAGTTGGACGTGCATTCACTCCTCACAGATGCACAACCAATGTAACGGTTAGTGTGAAAATCATCATCATTGCTTCGAAGAATCGCAAAGAAGAAGATCATCATTATCAGTACCTGATCAATCCTGTACAGGATCGCGCAGGGGCCTGAGCCTATCTTGGCAGACACAGGGCGCAAGGTAGGGCTGGACCCAGGATAGGACGGGGGTCGCGACGTGAACGCTTCTACCTTGACCCCCAATTAACCAATTAACCAAGGCAGTAGCATGTTTTTTGACTATAGGAGGAAACTGGAGTACCTGGCAAAAAACCACGTGGACACGGGTAGAACACGCTAATTCCACATAGGAAGGTACCCAAGCCAGGAGTCGAAACCCGGAACCGTCTTGCTGTGCGGCGGCAGCGGGACCTGCTACGCCACCATGCCGCTCCAATGTGAAAACAAAATGTAACACTTCATAATCCATCAACCGGGGTGGAGCGATTAAAAATTGCTTCATGTACTCTGCAATTAACCCACCGAGCTAAGTTCAATTCCCCCTTTTCACCGACCTGCAATGACCAGCATGGTGCGGTGAGACAACACAATTCCCAACTGCTGATACAGCATGGAGGAGCTTTCATCCAGCAATGGATGACATTATAAACAGATGTAGGTTTTCACGGTTCGACGCATGATAGTTGCTTTTCAAAGCTGCTCTTTCGGGATAGCCGTGTCGAGCACTCCCCGTCTCTCCTTCGCGACGTTTCGCCTCCCACGTTGGAGGCATCCTCAGGCGTCCTGAGCTCCGATTGTCTGGGTGAAGCCGAATATGCTGCGAAACATATATGGCCCTCTGTGTTGTTCTGACGTCAAGAAAGCAGTCCACATTATAATCGTACGTGTACCGGACTTATTCGATCCACTGCTGGACGAGGGCTTCCTCGTCCGTTCTCTGCGGGAGATGAGGGTTATTTGGCCGTACTGGTCAGTGCGTGTTCGTGGAGATCGGAGGAGTGCAGAGAACAACGAATCAGCAACTGTCGTGCGGTGTTGTGTGTGGGACCTGTTTCTAACACTGACCAGCGTGGAAGAGTCAGCAAAATACTCTGTACAAGGGTACTCCAAGAGCTCCCTCTAGTCGAGAGGCTGCCGCTAGAAGTGGCACAAACAAGTAATGTCCTTTGAAATGTCACCTTAATGCCACATTATTTTTTATTAAACATGTTTGAACTGTGGTCCATCACAGGGCCGTACTGGCAATTTAGTCAGCATGCCAATTAACCTAGGCAGCAGCAGCATGTCTTTGGACTGTGGGAGAAAAACTGGGTAGCCGGCAAAAACCCATGCGGACACGGGAGGCGTATACAAACTCCACACAGAAAGGCACCCAAGCCAGGGTTTTAACCCGTGAATTACTTGCTGTGATATTTAACAACACAGCCCACATACGCATTACCGCCTATTGCTCCGTGCTAAATTTGTCTGAGAGATGGTCCTCTTCCCTACACAGCATGGGGTCACCAGGCTCCAAGCGATGTCAATATCCACGAGGGACTAAGCAAACACCGAAGGCACCTGACAATACGAATGATTGCACCGACCTGACGCGTGAAATTTCACGATACCAGAACTACGGGAAGCTTCCAGGTGTGTCAGACACCTGCCGAGGAAATTGGATATTTTAATGTGCCATACCAATTTGCCGCGGAAGAAACAAAAGCAGCCCAAACGATGGTGATGGATAAATTGTGCAATTACCGAGGTGGCTGGCCGAGCTCAGAGGTCAGACCACTAAAATTCTGGGCGAGTCTCAGTTCCGTCACTAATGACCGCACGCGAAATAACTCCCACGACACGAATTTGCTTCTGAACTAATTGTGGCCACATTCCACAGATGATAAGCGCAGCGCCCGACTGTGTGGAGCAGTGTTTTACCCGCAGAGACCTCAGACGGCGCTCTGTGATATCTGCTCCTGTGAGTTGTTCGATAAGTCCCGTGCTTCATTTCAGCTGGGTCTGTCTGGGTCAGCGGCATGGAAAATGGCCATATTCGCCACACCACATCCACTATATCTCTGGGTGTGGCCACTGTTGGCTGAGATAGGCTACTACAATATATCAGCCTACCTGTGACAGAACACTTTCAGTGAAAAATAAAGCTCTGGATCTTGTCTCATGACATGAAACCTGTATACATACAGGTGTATATATTTTATTATAATAATAGCATTTTATAAAGCGCCTTTCACCCGAGGGTCACAAAGCGCTGCACAAGGGCCGCGAAGAGAAC
>JAZEWU010000045.1:647352-662674 GCA_036362915.1 Geotria australis | reverse complement strand
CTACAATCTGCTCCCCCTATTTAAACGGGACTCCAGAAGTTATATTGTATACATAACTCTATAGCAAGCACCCCTATAAGCACGGCTAAATAACCTGCACTCTACGGAGCTTCACGGGTACACCCAGCATACACAATCATACACCCACAGCCTGCCATGAACACTCCACACATAAGCAGTTTCCTGTATATCTGAACACAAACTACAGTACCTTCAGCACCCCCTACACCCAAAACTCTTAATCCACCATCCTATAACCAGCACCCTAGGCTCTAGAGACCCAAATCAAGTCACACTAGCTGCGGCCATCCTTAGGCAACATCACTTAATCTGTGGCCGCGAGGTGACGGCACCGCAAGCGTCGCAAACCTGGCACTCAGTAAGTTATCTTCCACGAAGCGTGACACCAACCACGCAGCTGACAAAGCGGATTTCCAACGGGAGGCGCAGGGAGGGAGGCGCAGGGAGGGAGGCGCGCTCCTCCACCGGGTGTGTGTGGTCGGCTCCCCGAGTCGGGGAGCGGAGTGGATGCGCGGCGTCAGCACAGCAAACGCATTCCTCAAATGAGCCTGCACTGGCCACGGCGTCTGTGACCACGACGCATGCACTCGCATATGCATGCAACAGATAGCCCTGCCTCGCGCCCTGTGTCTGTCGGGATAGGCTCCGGCTCACCGCGATTCTGTACACTACAGCACAGGATTAAGCGGTTTCTGAAAATGGATGGATGGATAAAGATCACCCGTATAGCCTTAACTGGGCTGTAGGGTCAAGTGCTGTTAGCGAGCACCTATGAAAGGCCAGTAAGGTATACGAGGGGGGTGGGTGGCCAGCACCACGCCTGCTCGCCTTTGTCTCCCCAGTGGCGATGTTTACATACCGCACCAGGTATTAATTTGAGGCTGAGTCGACCTAGGGGAGGCCCAGGACCGGTACAGGAAATAGTCACTGGTGTTGCCTGTGAGCGGGAATCGAACTTGGGTTGCCGGGTTCCTAGCGGAGCGCGCTAACCGCGACACCACCGCTCCCCACACTCACATATGCAGACAAAGACCCCCTATATAGCTTTAACAGACTGTTGGAGCAAGTGCCGTTAGCGAGCACATGGCGTCCAATCCGGGGTATAGACCTGCCTTGCGCCCTGTCTGCTGGGATAGGCTCCGGCTCACCGCGACCCTGTACATGATTAAGCAGTTTCTGAATATGGATGGATAAAGGCCGACGTGTTTATACATCGCCCCAGGTGAGGCCCCAGTGCCAGTTTAAATGTTCGCCATTGTTAATAGTGTGGTCATGAGCGGGAATGGAACTCAGGTTGCCGGGTTCGTAGCGTGATGTGCTCACCGTTAACATCATCGCTCCAAAGACAAACACACGGGCACATGCAGGGTGTGACTATGCACCTCGGTCTCTCCTCGCGCGTGATGGCAATATCTCTCAGGAGATAAATGCAAATATCGAGGTCTGCTCGTGCCTCCGGTGTATGCTCGACAGCTAGAGGATATATTTCATAAATAAACATGACATGACAGAACACGCACTACATGAATGAACGAGTTTGAGATGTCACCAAGCGCTTGCTTGCAAAGTCATCGTTCACTGACACACCTGGTTTTGACCTATTCCAGGATCATCGCTGGATGTCGGGCAGAGGTTTAAATCGATTTTAAAATCATCATTGTTATTATTAGCAGAGTACCCGCCCAACGGGCGATCTTATTCCCAGCGTTCTTCTGACGTCTCTTGTTGATCACGCTGTCTGTTGACATGACTGTTTTGACCTGGATTTAGCCATTATGTTCGTTTAGGAGGATTGCTGGCTCTCTGAGGTTTCAGAAGAGGAATCAATAAGTGGGAAACAAAGCAATAAAGCAGTAATCAATAAGTGGGAAGGATTCCAACGCATACGTAAAACACTTGCTCAATTACATTTGTTCAGACATTTTTACGTCTTGTATTTTACAGCAGCTTTGTAAAGCTGCAATAAAGAAGCACCATTAAAATTGTAATAACAGTATAGTTGTCGAAAATTGCGATGTATTGTCTTTTACTTTAGGCCGCTCCTTATTTCACAAGAAGGCTCATAAATTTACAGCTGCAATGATTTATTTTGAGAATTTATTTCCTAAGCTGTTCTTTCGGGATAGCCGCGTTCTCTGAGACTTACAACGCCTGAGGATGCCACCAACGTGGGAGGCGAAACGTCGCGTTGGAAGTCAATTCTCATGCATCGAGCCGTGAAAACCTACATCAGTACATGATTTACTTTGTTGCCTTAGGGAAGCCTCGCAGAGTATTTCGCAAATGCGTTTACATGTGACTGTAAGGTACAACTGGGCGGCACGGTGGAGCGATGAGTAGCGCTGCCGCCTCACAGCAAGAAGCACCCGTGTTCCAATCCCAGCTTGGAGTGCATGTTCTCCCCGTGTCCGCGTGGGTTTTCGCCGAACACTCCGCTTTCCTCCCACAGTCCAAAGACACGCTGCCGCACAGGTTGATTGGCCTGCGGACTAAATTTCCCCCGGTGTCCTGTGATGGACTGGCGTCCCATCTTGGTTATAGCCCTGTCTTGCGCCGTGCGTCTGCCAGGATAGGCTCCGGCTCACCGCGACCCTGTACTGGATCAAGCGGTTTCCGACAACGGATGGATGTAAAGGTGCAACTGTCACGAGTTGGCCGGTATCACGATGATGAGTCGCCCAGCTAGCTAGCTGCAGCTTTGGTTAACCCTGGAATAACCGCGTTACTCACGGGGGGGGCACGACGTGACCGCAAGCTGCATTGCCCATCATTGCATTGCCTCGCAGAGAGCAGCAACACGTCTTTTCAGGAGGGTCTCTCGCTCACGACCAATTCGTCAGTGAGGATGAACGCACAAATTACCGGATGTGTCTATAATGTGGGTTGATAATGAGCTGCGATGGCGCGACGAAGCCAGCTCTATATGGTGATCAAAGCAAATTAATAATAATAATAATACATCGCTATGAATATAAAACATGCGCTGAAAAAAACACATAAACAGACATCACAAGCTTTGGGACATGCTGTTTAAGGATTCAATTCATTTAGCAGATGGCTTGAAAGCCGGTCGGGAACACATAATGATGTGTAAAAGTTGTCCGGCCGCACACAACTAGCTATCTGTCTTCGTGGCAGTTTGTGCGTATAGAGTGTTTGGGCGGCACTCCACTTACACATTAGCTTTAAAATATATATCAGAAAATGTGTAGATTAAACGTATTAAAACGGTACGTAGAAATCCCTTAACCGAGTGGATAATTTTTTGGTGGTGCTCTTATTTTTTGCCATTAAGACTCAATGGGGATAATCTAAATTCATAAAATTGTCAGAAAGCGCTTAATCCTGTACAGGGTTGCGGTGAGCCGGAGCCTATCCCGGCAGACACAGGGCGCAAGGCAGGGATATACCCAGCATGGAGCGCCAGTCCATCAGAGGGCAATGCGGATAATATGCGCAAAAAAAATTGGACGGAAATATGTGGCGCCTCGTGCGATGGATAGTCGATCTTCCGATTGGTCGATTCAAACCTCTGCCACGGAGCAGGCGTCCATTGAAAAATGAATGCAACGGGGGACGAATAATTCTGCCCCTCTGCAGAGCCACGGCTAGGCATTTGGCACTACATTAAAACTAAATCTATAACGCACAGAGTCCTGTATTCGTTCAATGTCGAAGGTATTTGTCCGAAGAGAGATCCACTCAGAGGCACGAGGAAACCGCAGATGCAGGAGGCAGACAGCCACGCTGTTAACCGGTGCCAATAATTTTCCAGACACCGCTCCCTACATATTATGATGTTATCAGCCTATTATGGGAGGAAAACAGAGAATTCGGAGGAAACCTGCCTTCGCCTGGCTTCTGCTGCCCTTGCTATTAGACTGAGCCCCTGGCTAATAACCAGCTGCCATTCCAAGGTCATTTTGCTCCCCAGCCACCACTGGCATCCTTTGTTCCCTCGCTGGAGCTGTTGACCACACATCATTGGGAACCCGTGTTCGTCAACAAAGGGGAGACGCAGATTTCTGCCTAGTGATTCATGATGCTGGTTGTAATTACCGGCGAAACGTCGGACCTAATTGTTAAACGTTATGGATTGTTCTCCAAAACAACAGTTGGCAGTAATAAATTGGCACTTTATTAATTGGCCGTGTCGGTGAAGGAGGGTTTATGACACACATTTTACTTACGATATCTGACCCGAAAATCAATTATAAATGCTCAGACCTGGCTTAGATATCAGTTATCAGACATGATGAGAAGCATGGTAGTTGATAATTTCACCTGGATTGCAAAAGATATGTGTAGACGCACACACACCATCTCACTGTGACCTTTACCATCTCACCTTTAAAGGCTGGATGGGAGATCAGCACCACGCCCGGCCGCCTTTGTCTCTCAAGTGGCAATGTTTACACATCGCACCAGATACTCATTTGAGGCCGAGTCGACACACGTGCAGATATACAAGCACGCAGATGCACACAGTATAATCCACACTGGCGTGAAAGGTTACCACCCCAGCGAGATGACATCTCTGCAGGGTTCACCTCTGGTCAGGCATGATCACTCGTAATCCACAAAATCTAATTGCATCCCCCTTCTGTACCTACTTATTTTTCAGCTAGAACACACACCTTTGTCCCCAACCACTCAGGGCGTTTTGCCCGAAGCATCATTGACCCGACTTCCAGGTTCGAGGCTGCTCTGAAATCCACCAGGACCCAATCACTGGGTGGGACCAGCGGCATTGGAGAGTGAGGAGGCATGCTGGGGGCGTCACGGCAATGGTTTAATGGATTCCGATTTCCTGGGGGAACCGATTGTAATATGTGGGAGATACAGGTGCCCTCGTGACGCTGTCTGTGCGTTCGTGTGTGGCCCACACACACACGTACAGACAGGTAAGTAGCTTGGTGGTTAGCACACTGGGGCTACAAAGCTGGTGATCCGAATTCGAATCCCGCTAACGGCCAACACCAGTGACGATTTTCTGAACAGGTCGTGGGCCTCCCCTACCTAGGTCGATTCAGCCTCATCGCTACTGGGAAGACAAAGGCGGCTGGGCATAGTGCTGGCCACCCACCCCCTAGTGTGCCGTGTCGGTCTTCATAGGTGCTCGCTAACGGCACTTGCCCCGACAGTCTGTTAAGGCTATACAGGGGATATTTGTCTTTGTGTGGCCCATCCCGAACCATTATTGCTCAACAAGGACTTAATCGTACATAGGGTTGCCGTGAGCTGGAGCCTATCCCGGCAGACACAGGGCGCGAGGCAGGACTAACCCAGGATGGGACGCCGGGGGCATGACAGGGCACCGGGGGCAATTTAGTCCACAGGTCAATTAACCTATGCAGAATGTCTTTGGACTGTGGGAGGAGACCGGGGTGCTTGGCGAAATCCGACGCGGAGACGGGCAGAACATGCAAACTCCACACGGAAAGGCACCCGAGCCCGGATTCGAACCCGTGGGATTCTTGCTGCGAGGCGGCAGCGCTACTCATGCGGTGAGTCATCTTGTGTTTATTTGGTTTTACTTACACGTCATTCGTGTCTGTCAGGCTCTGATGTCTTTCAATAATATTACGATTGACTTAATTTAGTTATTGACTTTATTTATCCAGCAAAGGCACACCGACTCTACTTCAGGAGGGTCCTAAAATTGGGTGTTTATTTTTAGCCGTTCTCAGCCATTTCATTAGTAGCGATACACGAGGGAGGAAACCGGAGCCCTCGGAGAAAACCGACCTCGTGCGCGAGGGGGCAACACTCGAGTCCCATACAGATGGAAACTTTCATTCGTTCATTTTCAGAACCCGCTTAATCCTCTACAGGGTTGCGGTGAGCCGGAGCCTATCCCGGCAGGTCAATTAACCCATGCAGCAGCATGTCTTTGGACTGTGGAAGGAAACCGGAGTGCCCAGCGAAAACCCACACGGACACGGGGAGAACATGAAAACTCCGCACAGAAACGCACCCAAGCCGAAATTCGAACCTGCGACATTCTTGCTGTGAGGAGGCACCACTACTCGCCGCGCTGCCCCAGATGGAAACAGACGGCGAATAATCCACTTGCTGTACTGCCTTCTCCTGGTGAGCCATGGTATGGCACCTCGACGACCACAGGAAGGAAATGTCCGTCAGTCAGTTTTGTAACCACGATGAAAATTCAGGGCACCCACAAGCTGCCGCCATCACGTCTCTCTCCCCGTCACGGATCAATTGCGTCGCATTCTCTGGGGGGCTATTGGGAAGCGTGGCAACGTGAACATTGTAGATAAGTACGGGAATATGGAAGCCACTCCGATGCTTGTAAAAATTAGGCCACCGAGTATTTTTTTCATGCCCGGTGATTTCTTGTCCCGTCAACTTTCCAAAATAGAGCTTTCAACGCTTCACCGGGGATTGTGTTTAACGCTTTGCAAATTGGGTTGAACGCGTTCCATACATTAGATCTGTCCGCCTGTATGCTACACTGGGTCACAATGACTCTAGTAAAGATGCTCCAATTAAAAAAAGATCTAAGTTGTGTTGCTATTAGGGACTGACCCTCTAAATAAATAGCCAAATGTATCAAACGTTTATGAGTCCAACATTTAATCCGTTCAACATTTTTAGACACAATCAATGCTTTTGACATTTTTCTTTTAAATGTAAAAACACGTTTTTTTCTTGACAGCTGCATGTCAGCTCCACATTGCTAAAAATACATCTAAGAACGAACGTAGGTTGGAAAGCGGCACAGAATCCATGCTTACCCATGCATTATCTTCCTCGTTAAATCAATCCTCTGCACGTGGATGTTTTAGACAGATTTCGAAAATTTAAATATTTTGACTATTGGACCTTTTAAGTATAACACATTTTTATTATAAGAAATTATACGACCAGTTGACCTAAGATTGATTTCTATTAAATGCGAATCTGTATTCTGAAATTAACATCTGAATTTCACACCAAACCTCCCTTGCAAATGTGCTTCGATGTGCTGTTTCATCTCAGTGGTTTCTAACATGTTTATAAAGGAAGGATTCAGTCATACACAACTTGGGAGGTCATTCCTCCTCTGCTGCCCCTATAGTCTAAAACGGCCTCTCCCACCTGCTATTGATTCTCTGCTCCTCTGCTCCGTATGTCTCCGGTCTTCTTGAAGGAAAGCTACACGGTTCTTTCGCTGTAGAGCACGTGCACCACTGATGAATGCGATTGCTCTTAAGATGCTATTCAAGTTTAAAATTGCACTCGGTTGTCTGTCTGCGGATGAGTATTGAGTGACCCGTGCGGGGCCATTGGGCAAAGGGCCCGTTACACGTGCCTGTCGGGGTGGGGTTGTGTGCTGTGGGCTCGCGCAGCAAGCCTTCATCGATCCGCACTTGATGTGTGTGTATATATACAATGATTCAAAGGGGGAATCGAGTAACAATCTGGTACACTGATACGACAATCCATAGGAGAGCACCTCTGATCAGTGAGGCAGACGGCAGACTGACGGCAATATTACATTCCCCCGCATTGGCCGTTGGGCTTTATTCAATAACACGAAAGCCTTAATTAGATTAATTACCTATGTTTTCATTGGCGGGGAGGGGGGCACATTTTCGAACAAGTGATTAAACTGTACACAGAATGCTCTATTCCCGCAATGGTCACACTGCCTTTAACGTATCCTCTTATAGCTGATGGTGTGCTTTGGTAATAGTGGAGATTGGACTGTGAACTCAATGGAATCTGATACAGTTCTGCGTAGACTCGAAAGAATACTATCAGCTAGGTTTCCATGTCAGTGAGTCAGGTTTTAGGAACCCTTGAGCTATGTTTAATGAACCCTTGAGCGATGTAGCTGTTTTTAACAGTTGTCCAGCGGGAAGGAGTAAACAAGTTACAACATCTTAGGTTACCGGGGGCACTTGATTCAAGGCAATTAACCTTGGCAGTATTTCCTTGGACCGTGGGAGAAAACCGGAGTACCCGGCTAAAACGCACGCAGGCACGGGGAGAACATACAAACTCTACACAGAAAAGGCGGCACCCAAGCAGGGAATCGAACCCGCGTCCTTCTTGCTGTGAGGCGGCAGCGCTACCCACTGCTCCACATCTGCCCAACTGCTGCTCGGCTGTGACCACTGAAGGCTCCAAACAAATGGGACACTGTGGCGTGATTATGCCAAGGTACAGCCATGAATATTGAGAACCTCTCCAGAGATCTGACTTTTAATAAAGTGAAACAACAAGATGAAAAATGCATTATGCGCTGCCCTGTGGTGGCGAGTGAGTAAAGGTTGTGTGGCCAGTTGCCACTGTGCAGGCGGTACACGGCACATGGGTCCACAGGCAAAAAGGAGTCCAAGTGAAGGGCTATGACGAGAAAAGGGACATTAGACAACGGGACCCCATTTCAGGCGGCACGGTACGGGCAAACAAGTTTACAATTTCGGTGAGTAACATCGTGTATATTATGAACCTGCATAATTAATATAAGTGGGACCGAGCCTTGCTTTCCACATAATGATCTCGGTGGTGCTTAGCAGGCTTTGCTTGCCTTAAGATGGAGGTATCATCGCCTGATGATGCTTCCAAGGTGGGAGGCGAAACGTCGCGAAGGAGAGAGAAGGAACGCTCGACACGGCTATCCCGAAAGAACAGCTTTGGAGAGCAAGTCTCATCCATTAAACCACGAAAACCTACATCAGGCCGAAATTATGAATTGTATGAACGGATGTGATCAGCATCCTGGAGATTTTGGAAGAGCACACGTTCCAGGAAACAGTTGCAAATGCAATAAGGACACGTGTGCAGAATGGATGGCAGGTCACCGAGACAGATATCAGAGTGTAACTCAGAGATTGTCAATCTTAGGAGAAGATATAAAGCCAGACGGTGGTGGCGATGATGAAGCCGTAAGAGCAGCAGACCTTGGTAGGTCAGGTGTCGACTTCACAGCACGAGATCAAGTGGAAGAAAGTGAGCGCGAACTGGTGGCATTAAAACCACCGGTCACGATGGATTTGACCCCACATTGAATGCACTTCAGTCTCCGCAAAGAGCAGTCGATAACAGACGTGGCCACGGTCCGTGGATGCCAGCAGCTCGAATTCTTTCTTTGCGATTCTTCGAAGCGCGATGTTAAATTACAGTTTCCCATTTTCTTACACAGCCCCTTGCATTTTCATTGAACTCCGCAAGGTCTTTTGAGCTGCAGAGGTTGGGTAGTAGAGCACAGACAAGGCAGTGTTCCATAGCAGCTCGAATGATTTATAAACAGTAAACAAAATCTCGGAGCAGTTGGCGAAGCAAAGTACACAGAGATTTCGCGCAATGTGATCTACGGCGGCAGAGAAGACGGCCTCAGCTAGAAAGGGGGGGGCAAGAAACTCACATGGAAAAGAAAATACGAAAATGCAGAATCCCACCTGCTGATTATGATGGGATGATCAATGCAATCTGGGAGCAATTCCTGAGCATTTGGTTATCGCTGGGGGCGGCACGGTGGCGCGCCTGGCCAGTGCTGCCGCCTCACAGCATGAAGGTCCCGGGATTCGAACATGCTAAGTCCACACACGCTAACTCCGCACAGAAAGACACCCGAATCAGGATTCGAACCCGGGGCCACCCTCACAAATTCACACCAAAGAACCGCGCGGTGTTGCTTTGCAACTCCCCGTGCTTTTGGCGACCTTTGGGCCTGTGGCTTAGCAACCGTGATTAAAATATATGTGCAATTATATTGCAGCGGCTTGCATACATGCCTGTGTGCTGTGTTCTTGGACAGTCGGTTGAATACATGAATATATGAGCATAAATCAGAGGCTAGGAATCCCCAGGCACAGGATGCATCCAGCGTCCAAACTCTCAGGAGTCCACACAGAGGCGGCCAACGTTAATTTTCATTAAACCATCTCGGCCCCCTGTAGATGTGGAGGCTTTTGGACCCGTCTTCAGATAATTGTGGGTTCCACACGCTCGTCCTTTGTTCGCGTTCTGCAGTAATATGCCACACGTTTGAAGCGTCACGGAATTATGCGAATGTCTTAAGGTCTCTTAGATTGCTGAGACATGGAGTTGTGAGGGGTAATAGCTAGACAAAGCGCCACTCAGATCAGAAGCCTTTTGTTTTTCTGGGGAGATGTGTTTCGATGCACAGGAAAATAACAAATCCTGTGTAAATGTAAAAAAAACCCGACACCATTTAGGATATTATAATATTATAAGACATAATCATGTATATTTACATAATTGGGAGGCTTTCATCCAGCAGCGGATTTGCAAGGGCATTTTTAACGTTATGTTTTGTTACTAACATAATAATAATAATAATAGCATTTATATAGCGCCTTTCACCCGAGGGTCACAAAGCGCTGCACAAAGCTGCAGAGAACGACATGTCGACAACGACAGAGCACGGAAAATCAGCAACCAATTTTTTTTGGGGCTTTTTTTTTGTGAAGAGAAAACGGCACAACAACAACGGGGAGACAGAAAACATGAGCTCAGCACCCGTAAGTTTGGCTGTCCACACATAATTCATTCGTAAGGACAACCGCGGGCTGACTTTTAACACCATGCGTCAACATTCCCAAATCCACAAATCTATAGCTCAAGTGAATCAATTAAAAGGGCCTTTCTTCTGATGGCAGTATTCATCCAGAGTTTCTCGCATCTACATAAATCTAATCTCATTGGTAGGGACGGAATCAGTTTGAGGGAGAACCAGGGCTGTTATTGTTTTGTGAGCGGGGAGAAAGGGGGGCATCCTTGTACATTCATCGCCTTCCCTTCAGCATTGCAGCGACACCACGCATGCATGCCCAATGCCGGACACTCCAATCTCATTCATCTTGGCTTATTCAGGTGTACGTTTTTTGTTTAATAAATGTAATATATGAATTAAATGTGATAGGCGATTTATAAAGTGATGTTTTTGAAATTTAGGTTTGGCACGTAAATTGTATTGATACGCATAGTCTGGTCAAGGTCCTATATATTAAATGGTGTCTATAGGCTGTACAACAGTGCTATAGTATTGTGTTTCAACCATTATAAAGCAGTACAAGTATATATATATATTTTAGTAGAAGGGGCCTACTGAAAATCCAATACCCAAGGCTACCACCCACAGAGGCAGCCCCCACCATAATCTGACCCAACTGTGCTGACACCAAATGGGTCTATCATTAAATGAATGTCCTTGCGCAGGGTGGACGGCATTGAATTTGGAAACCTACAGAGGTCTTTTACAACGGTCAATGAAACTTGCGCTGCTAAGAGGGCAAGGGGATGTCATCGGAATCACCCACATTTACCTCTCTCCGCTGGACAAATGTTAAAGAGTTATATAGCTCAACGGTTTCTTCCAGCTTAAATAGAAAACTGAGTGAGTACCCATGCAAACGCGTGCTCTATGGAATGCCTCCAAAACTCTAGAGAACACCTGTAAAGGGCATTTGGCCTCCTCTTCAACACATCTAGGAAGAGGTGGGAGTACTCACACTTTACCCCCCAACACAACAACTTACTGATCGACTCACTGTGGTGCGACCATTTATGCTGCTAGGTGGACAGAGGCGAAAACTTTAAGGAAGTTTCACCTTTGCGTCAACTGCCACACCTGGACAGCGAACCGTTGGGATAGTGAGAACAACATTTTCTGGGTATCATGCTGTTGTTGATATTTTAATGTTTACAGTAAACTGATAATATTTCATTTCGGTCGTTTGCAGAGTTGGATAAAGACCCAGGCAGACAGAGCAGTCTGCAGACATTCCGAGTCATCGATGCCCTTTAATAAACAGTGGCCTGTGAGTGTGTTTCTTAACAATATGATCCATCCATTCATCCAATGTCAGAAACCGCGTAATCCTGTACAGGGTGAGCCAGAGCCTATCCCGGCAGACACAGGGCGCAAGGAAGGGCTATACCTATGATGGGACGCCAGTCCATCACAGGGCACCGGGGGCAATTTAGTCCGCAGGCCAATTAACCTATGCAGCAACATGTCTTTGGAATGTAGGAGGAAACCGGAGTGCCTGGCGAAAACCCACGTGAACACGGGGAGAATAATAAGAATATCATTTTGTATAGCGCATTTCACCCGAGGGTCACAAAGTGCTGCACAAGGGCCGCGAAGAGAAAGGCATGTCAACAACGAAATAATAAAAACAACCAATAAAAACCAAAGCAACAAACAAATGATTAAGGCTGCTTCGAATATACTGAAAGGTCGCGAAACTGGCAATTTTAATAGCGGCTAAAACCTGCCAGCGTCCCCTAAGATGGTCGTCACTTCCTTAAAGACAAACACGGCGAGCGACAGGGCGAGCCATAAGGACACAGAGACAGGAAGACAGAGAGACAGAAACGAGGGGGAAACAACGCCAATCCAAATTAAACAATCAACATTGAAGCACAAGAACACACACATAGACACACGCACCAGCAAATAAAAACGCTGCCACCCACAACTAAAACACAGCTTCCACACGCTACACCACGAGGCGAGTTTAGGCAAGGCAGGACTTACACAAACTGGGCCAGGAGTAGGCCGCGCAAAACAGCCAAAAAAACAAGCAACACGAGCATGGCAGATAACAAAAACAAACACTAAATGTACACAGAAACCAACCACCAAACAAAGAGAAAAGAAACAGATGAAAAATGACAAATGTACAACAAATTAAAGCTAAATAAATACGCTTAACACAGGGAGTTCCAACTCACGCGGCCTGGGGGCCTTCTTGCTGTGAGGCGGCAGCACTACTCACCGCGCCATTGTTTGTGTCCTAAACAGTACAGCGTTGTACGCAAGTGATAGTACCATTGATGGGAAGGATTGGGATGAAAGACACTGGCTTTCGTGTCACATGGCTGCAGTGCGGGCCTATTGATAATTAAGCTGCCCATGTGAGTGCGCAGTACAGTATATCAACTCGGTTTCTCATTATCGCGTTGCGCCGCAGCCGCCTTTGAACGTCACGGGAGCTTCTTTTGAATTCCCTCGAAAAGGTTACGTGGGTTCAGCGTGCAATGGGAAGGCAAGAGAAATAATTCAAAGTACCAAATGTACCACGTCGCACCTGGGAATCGTAGGTGTGTAAAAAGTCCCTTCAAGCCTCAAAGCGAGACGCGCTCCACTCTCGGCCCAGTGGGTTGAATGCCCTATTCGCCGCATAAAAATGTGCCCTTCACAAGTTTGGCTTTTCATTCCGCACGGACCTCGTTAATTGAGCTCGCCGTTTAATAACCTGAGCATTCATTTGTCCCCATGGCCTTGCAAACATCCTCACCGTCGGGGGCCCTTATCTCATCGTTAAGCAGTGCGGGCCTCCAATTGACCTTTGCTGCCCTTTAGTCGGGAGAGGCGAGGCGCAGCCGGGAGCTAGCTTCTCAAATCAAAGGGCAGAGTTTCGCTAAATGCAACCATTTAGGTCGAGCGGGTATTTACTGCTGGGAGCATCTGTATTTCAAGTTTTACAGCACATCATTTATTAAATGACGATTCAAGGGCTTCTTACAACAAAATCAATGTCGTGTTGGCCGTGAGCGGGGTTCGAACTCGGGTCCCCAGGTTTGTAGCCCAGCGCGCGAACCACTAAGCCACCGCTCTCCACTGAGAGGCGGACGCACGGACAGACACTTAACCTTTTCTATAGATGATGCCTCCCCAACGTTGGAGACGAGGAACGCTCGAGACAGCGATCCCAAAAAAGCGGCTCTTGAGATCAATTGTCACATGTAGGTGCGACAAATGTGTCGGGACACTGGGTTTGAACTCACCGCGGCACAACACAGATGCTGTCGCAACAGTTTTTGCACGCAAAAGGTCCCCTTCGACATTGCTATTCTGATCACAGCCATTCCGATTACAGCGATACAGAAAAGGCGACAGGTCCTGCCCCAGGCAGTTCGGTTCCCACCTCGCGCACCTTTGTGCAGAGAGTTTGTGTGCTCTCCTCTTGTTCCGTGTGGGTTTACTCCGGGTTCTCTGGTGTCCTCCCAGAACTAAAAAAAAGCATTTATTAATTGGACGATAACATCATAATATATAGGACACGGTGTCTGGCAAATGTTGGCGCCGGCTGGCTGCGTGGCTACCTTCTCTCCGCCTCTCCACGCCTCCGTATCCGTGTCTCGTCCATGACCGGGCGTGGAATTCGCGCGGCGCGTTACAAATTGCATAATTCACCATCAGATTTTTCCCGAAGACGGCACGAGCCAGCCCCCCCCCTGAGTTCACGAACGCTTCACAACATTTCCGAGAATCGAGGCGGCAGCAACAACTTCGCCATTCGTAGAAACACACTGCGGCGGTGGGGTGGCCAAGCTGCGGATTTAAATACAAAGCAAGATTTTTGTCGCTCAACAGTTGCCGAGTAGCAGGGCCCGTTGATTCAAATCGGAAATCATCGCACGACCGAGCGATAATTTTCCGTCCAAACGAAGCATCTGCGTTCTCCCGTCGCTTTTAATTGCCTCGCATTTACCCGCGCGGAGTGTTAATGCCACATTGTTGTGTCGGCGTGCGCGCTTAATTTCTTCCCCCCATTGCCTGCGCCTCGGAGGAATGAACGCGTTCGAGGGAGGATATTATCTTCAGTGCATTTATAGTCAAATGTTAAATCTGTGCACGCACGCATTGCTCTCCGTACGTTTGCTTCGGAACACTGCCGATGGATCCGGTGGGCTCGTGTTTCCATCGTGACGGCAGCGTCTCGGGGCCTCTTGGGTACAGGCGCTACCATATAAATGTGATAAACTATGTTTATTATCGTGCCGTTTCTATGCGTACACGAGAACTCTCGCCTATGTATGAATCATACAAAAAAAGCAAAGGGCTGCGATCCCTCGACACCAGACAGGCAATACGACTCGCGACTGCGGAGAATTAAAAACCTAAAAGTGCACCCACACAGAGAGGAGCGAGACAAAATGTTCCCCAGGACTGAACAGATAAATGTTTGAACGACCTTTTGTGTTTTGTTTTGCGAGTCACCCCCGTCACCCCTAAAACATAATTGCATAGATATTAACGCATTTGTACTATAGTGCACGGGTGCAGCAAGACACAGCGATTAGTGCGGCGCGCGAAACATTTGTTACCCTGGGGCTCGGGTACAGAATCAATTGTGTAAACATTAACAGGCAGCGATTTTGATACTAAAAAGATAAAGGCGGCTGGGCGTGGAGCTGCCAGCCGACGCCTTCGTGAGCCCTCTTCTTCTTTGCGATTCTTCGAAGCGCGATGTTAAATTACAGTTTCCCATTTTCTTACACAGCCCCTTGCATTTTCATTGAACTCCACAAGGTC
>JAZEWU010000045.1:632667-647335 GCA_036362915.1 Geotria australis | reverse complement strand
ATAAGCGGACCTGTCAACAAGCAATGGACAAACTATTCATGACTTGCTCGGAAAAAAGACAGTAATTTTACTCCAGCAGAAATTCACCGCGATGGACTTGTCAGCGCGATACGACAATGAGGCTTTGGCTTTGTTTTGCTGTATTGAGCAGAAACACACATTTAATTTTAATCATCTGTTCGCGTAAATAATAAAAAAAACCCTGGAGCTTTCACAACACTGACAGCCAACCACGAAACTTTGCTATATAAACACCCAACAACTCTAAGAGCTGTTTTGAAATAAAATAACCCTATCCCATGACCCCACTGTTAAACGAGGCATTAACTGACAGCTGGCGAACTTGTAAGATTCCGTCTGAGATGGGCCATAGAAATGCTTTATGTAGGCTTTCACGGCTCGATTCATGATGGTTGCTCTTCAGAGCGGTTCTTTCGCGATAGCAGTGTCGAGCGATCTCCCTCTCTCCCTCGCGATGTTTCACCTCCCACGTTGGAAGAGACGGAGATCGCTCTACACGGCGACCCCGAAAGAACAGCTCTGAAGAGCAACCATGAGAAATGTTTTATTTACAAGGAGGACAGACTGTGCACCTTCTCGCAGAGTTGCCGGATATAATACAAAAGGCCCATCGCAAGAGCTACATCCGTAGCTCCAAGCGCTTGGCTGGTGGGGATTGTATGATCCCGGGTTTATGGATGCAGGTGTCAATCACTCTGAGCTAAGACAGTTGAAAGACACTCGAGCTTGCAGTGCATAGCATGGGTATGTAGATTTAATATAGAATGCGGTAGCCGTTATTTCGGGATAGCCGTGTCACTGAGCGTTCCTTCTCTCTCCTTCGCGACATTCGTCTCCGACGTTGGAGGCATCATCAGGCGTTCTTAAATCTTGATGAGCCGTGAAAACCAACACCACAGTACGGCGTGCGGTTGACTTCAAAAAAGCAATTATCAGCGGGCTGGACTCAGGCACATTAACACGGTACGCGCAGACACATTTATAATTGCGGTAACACTGTTTACAATACCAATCTGCGTAATTATTACGAGTGGAACCGAGCCTTTCTTTCTACTTAATGATCTCAGTGGGGGCTTAGCAGGCTTCGGCTTGCCTTACGCACCAGCCCAGCTTTCACAGCAGAGCACATTTCTGTCGCGAGCGTGTAAATGAGGCGCACTCAAACTCCACAGGCGTGCCGTGTGCTCATGCCAGGGGAAGCAGAGATACGGGTGGGCTCGCAGAGACCGATACAGTTTTCACCACCGCTGTGATCATCACAGCGGTCATCTCAGACTCCCAGCCGCCTCGCAGGAAGTGCGAGATCCGTGCGGAATCTCTGCGCTTGAGAATTTGCCGAGAGGCGTCCTGTAACTCTCCGCCTGGCAGGACAACCGCGCCGCCGCAGAGGCACCACACTTAGGCGCCTTTGCTCCCGATTTGAATTACTAGTTCTGCCTAACTGCAATTGCGCAAAGCAATTTCAACTTATTCCCCAGCCCACCGTTACACTTGTGCACTACTTTGTCTTATGGTAATGTATTGGAATAATTTGACATTTTTGTCTTGTGCAACATTGTGCATTGCTGTTTACATTATGATAATGGCTTACGTTTTAAGCTTTGCACAATTTAACGCTGTGAATTAGTTAAATTCGTTGTATTACATTCTGAAATTAAATATTGTTTATGTTGGTTAATTCGCACGTTTTTTGTATCACAGGCTATTTTCTGCTGGAATAATATAAACATCTATCTTCGTCGCAAATATATATAGTAGGGTCAGGCATGCGTCAGGTCACCGATAATTTCCAAGCCTCTTATTAGTTAACAGCCTTTGTGACGTTACAGAGTGTCTTATAGTTTACTTTTTATTTTTCATTAATTGTATTTATTTCATGTCTTGTATTTATTCTATTCATTTCACTCATATCGCAGGAATCCCGCATCCAGAAGTTGCAAGCTGACTGGGTATTTCCTGCCGTAATAATACACATCAATCGCTCTATATATTTGTTATTTACGTCTTTATTTATCACCCTGGTCGTTTCACGTGCCAACTCTGCAGAGGATCTCGCCGACCACCTGTCGGTTGTTCTCTCGGCTCGGAGCTGATGGCACCATCGCCATCCAGTGATCAGCACAGATCTGGCCTAGGCGGCCAAGGGCTGCCGTAAAGGCCAGTCCGGACAATTCGCACCGGATACGAAGCCTGCACCTTGCCCACACGGTTGACATCGCTGCGACTAATGAATTGGTCCGCCTGTACACTGCTGTCATGTCACCCCCTGTGGCCCCCTCCCTCCGGCACGGGCCAGCTGCCGCTGCAAAACAAGGAGCTTGTCGTATCATCATCTCAACGATGTCACCTGGTTAAACATCTACACAACTGAGAGATCCGACGCACTTCCATGCGCGAATACAAGGCAGACTCCGGCTCGTGTATACCTGCACGGGCTGTTTGGGACAGGTGCCGTTAGACAGCGTCTCTGAAGGCTGACAAGGCGCACGATGGAGTGGCGTGGCCAGTATAGCACCCAGCCGCCTTTGTATCCTCAGTGCTGAAGTGTAAACATGGCACTCGTTAAAGGCTCATCAAGCGGAGTCGCTCATCAAGCGGAGTCGCCGGACAGGCTCAGATAATCGCCACTGACGTTAGCCGAGGACGGGAATCGAACTCAGGTCGTGGGTTAAACATAATACAAACATACACATGCAATGCCACGTGAACCTGGCTGCCACAATCTTCTCGCGATGATCAAAAGCCAAAGGGATGTTACGGCAGAAAGCCGCGTGCGGCTTAGGACCAGCGTCTGTGGACAAAATGTGCCTCCGGCATCATCCCGTATTCGCGCCGCTGACCGGTTTTACTTAAAGGAATCCTATTTTGTGTCGCGATGATGCAGCTCTCAACCATAATCTGCTATTGTGATGACTTTCACAGCAGGCGTCCTGGCCACATAGAGATGCATCACGTAGAATAGGATTAACGAGCGCCGGATAAAGACTTCACAGATATGCGGATAGACTGCAACGGCCACATTACGCAGGGAAATTGGAAACGAAATATGAGATGTTCCACAAAGGGCAATGCAACCTACTTTTTTACTCAATAACTTCATTTGCTTATAAATTGGTACGAATATTTGAGATACTAAAAAATGACAGAAAGTGTCTACGTATTTGACGAATGCCTTCCAATGTTCAGAAGCCGAGCCTTTCTTGCAATACAATACCAGACCCGCACACACACGCTGGCGTGACACATCACAGGTCACAGCACCATTTGGGCGGATTACGCTGCCCCATGCGTCGTATGGCCTAGATATAGAACCTTCATTAGGTCATTTGTTCACCCCTTTAAATGACAGCCTACATTCTACTGATGTAGGTTTTCACGGCTCGATTGATGATGGTTGCTCTTCGGAGCTGTTCTTTCGGGATACGGCTATCCCGAAAGAAGAGCTCTGAAGTGAAACCGTTACAGCCGACATTGACGACATTATGAAAACGACGAAGCTCACAAATAGTCAATCGGTGTTTATTTAAGCTGGAAGGAACCGTTGAGCTATGTAAGCAAGTCACAACACCTCAGTGCACGGGGGGCCATTTAGTCAGCACAATTAACCTTTGGACTGTGGGAGGAAACCGGAGTACTCGGCAAAAACCCACGCGGACACGGGAAGAACATCCAAACTCCACACAGAAATATACCCGAGCCGGCAATCGAACCCAGGCCCCTTCTTGCTGTAAAGGAGCAGCGCTACACACCGCGCCACCGTGCCACCAACGAGGCAATATTTTGCCACAATGGAATCGTCGTCCCGAATTCTCGTTTAAGTACACGAACAAAGATGGGGACTGTGTTTCAAGTGCGTCTCGGCTTTTAGGCCTTGCCACCAATACAGACATTGTAAACGTCGAGTGTCAAACACTGCACATACGTTACCGTTAACTCAACGCGTTCTTCAATACAGCTGCATTATAAGGAATATATATATAATAATAAGTGACATTTTGGGCAATGATCCTTCTTTTTTGCGTTGGTTAGTTTGTACGTTTGTTGAATCGCAAGAATTCTGCTTCCAGAGCCTTTCAAGCTCACTGGGTATTGTCTGCTGTAATAATACGCATCTATCTTAACAGCACAGGAAACATTTGTGCTATAAAAGATGCATGTGCTATGAAGATGGGTGATTCCCCAAAACGTCACCTACTACTATCCATGTTTCCTGTTAGGGCAGTATTATTGACGAATGTTAGTTTAGTTACAAATGCTTTTGCACCACTGCCCGTATCACAAACTAATCTGATACATTAATATTAGCTTCATATTCCAGTGCACTATAGTTTTATTGTACATAGGTAAAAAAGAACCTTCTGCATGCCGCCACTGTGAATCTTTCTCATAACAACCGGCGTGGGAAAGTTCTACGAAAGGTTTACTCGGAGAAAAAGATAAGATGAGCAAGCAACCTCATACGTGCGCGAGTGCACAAATGATCTCACTGCACTGTGTATCTTTAAACTGGCATCCACCCTGAGAAACGCAGTCAACACAAGCTCACTCCTCGTATCACTTCTGCGAATTGTGTTCGGCTCGCAAGATACAAAGGCACAAAAAGCCCCCAAAACGCCCATCCATCCAACACATCCAATACGCCAGTCTATCACAGGGCACCCGGGGAAATTTAGTTCGCAGGCCAATTAACCTATGCAGCAGCATGTCTTTGGACTGTGGGAGGAAACCGGAATGCCCGGCGAAAACCCACGCAGACACGGGGAGAACATGCAAACTCCACACAGAAAGGTAGCCGAGCCGGGATTCGAACTCCGGGACTTCTTGCTGTGCGGCGGCAGGGCTACTCACCGCGCCACCGTGCCGCCCCCCCTCAACACACCCACTTCACGGAAACACTGCGCTCTTATTATTACGATCTCTCGTGCACACACAACTGGGACCTACATATTTGTTATAATTATAGTTTTTGTTCTAGATCTGCGTCTTGTTATTGTCCCCGCCGACCCCCAGCTTAGCTTAACTTCTAAATATAAAAAAAATGCTAGTACTGTATTTTGGTTTTTTTATCCTAGTATTTTTAAACCCTTGTTGTTGTGTTCCAGTCCATGTATATGCCAACACCGGGGTCTGAGAGAAACGGCATTTCGATCCTCTATGTGTCCTGTACATATGGCAGAATTGACAATAAAGTTGAATTGAATAGCGGCGGAGTGAAGCTTCGCAAACTCACGCGGTCAAGCTCGTGCAGCCGTAACCAGACAACGCGAGGAGCGAAATACCCGCAACCAGGAGAGATTCCAGGCGAGACCCACCGGCCATGCCCTCACGCACCGCAAAACAATTACGGCGACTCTGACGCATGCCCGAGACGGAAATCTCGGGAACATGTCCTCAGCAGATAAGCAGCCGAGTCACAGGACGTCCGGTTACCGTTTGCCACGCAGAAAGTCGCCTGCCCGGCCTACCACTGGGGCTGCCGAGGTGGTATTTACCGAGACAAGATGCAATCGTTGCTTTTGAACGTGTCTGAATCAATATCCGTACATTTTTACTGCCAACCACTTTATCCTATTAAAAGTAATCAGCGTGGCATTGTATTGATCCTGACGTTGGAGATATGGGGACTGCAATTGTGCAAATAGAATGACAGTTTTTTGGCAATGGTTTACAATAGATATGAGAATAGCGGTCACTTTAATGGGTCGTTCTGGAAGGGAATAAAGATCGTTAGGCTGCCACAAAAATTCAGCAATGCTTGCAAAATTAATATCCCACCCCCACAAAACGCGAGCCTCCAAACAGCCCGTGGTTTGCATCCTCTCGCTTGGCCACGACTCTAATAGGCTTTGGCAAACCAAAGTGGTCGCGCATTTAAGTTTTATATATCGCACATGTATTTAAATAATCATGAAAAGCATGAAGGGGCCTGAAATTAATATTGTAAGACTGCACGCTACTCTCTCCCGCTTTGAGCGAGTTGTGCTATAGCTGTAACAGTGGCGGCTTATAAACACATCAGCAAGCTCACGGTGTATATGGCTCTGTACCACCACAAGTGTGTGGCAAAACAATCACAATTATAGGAGTCACCGAGAATAGCGATGGGACCACGGTGCCCATAGATGCCCATTGACCTGTGAGAGGAGACTCTAGCCCCACTCATATGTAGACTACCAACACAATATTACTGTGATGTTAATGAACATTACAATGAGACATTTTCATCGAAGATATGCACACTGGTATGGGAAGATGTTTTATCTCAACAATATGTGGAGAAATTCGGAGGCATAAATAACAAAACCGTATGAACCAGCTCAGAATTTCTGATGGCAGCATCGTAGCACTCAATGCAAGTTAGCTACAGGAACTTAACAAGCAATACTGCAAAGATGAGCTCTCAAAATAAATACGAGCAAAACAAACATCAGATACTCTTTTGAAATTAAAACATGAAGAGATTGTTGTATAAACAAAACAAAATGATGAAATCAAGAGGATAAGGAGGCCAGATTGGAATGCTGTTGAAAAACTAAACTTGAAAATAAAACGCAACACACCAATGTTCCTAAAAAATATAGTTTTGAAGCAGCGCAAATCACACATGACGTGGAAAAGCATGCAACAGAGCAAAGCAATCGAGTATGCAAAAAAAAATTGCCAGATACGTGCTCTGAATGACACGAAGACGGAAACTGGAACAGATGGATCAGAAAACATGTGCAAACTCGACATTGACTTTCAATGTAAGACAATAATTTATATCGTACTCATTATGGGTTTAATGTCGAAGCTATTCGTTCGAAGACAAGAAACCGTAGAGAGGTGGGAGGAAGGCAGCCACGCGGTTAGCCGGTGCCAATATTGACCAGACAATGCATCCTATATATTGATGTTATTGGCCCATTAACAAATGTTTTTCAGTTTTGGGAGGAAACCGGAGGACCCATGCAGAACAGGGGCAGAACACACAATCGACACACAGAAAGGCGCCCGAGGCAGGGATTGAAGCGCCACAGGCAGGACCATCTTTCTGTGAGGCGCAGATGTTACCACTGCGCCACCCTGCCGCCCGCTTGTTTTTGGGAAAATCAAGTGGGCTTGGGTCGAACACATCGCTCTCATGGATGGCAGCGAACTTTGGGAAGACGCCAAAGCGGAAGTCCACTGTGGAGATGGAGCAAGGGAATATCAGCTCACGAGAAATGACAACAGCTTGGAGCAGCCTTCAAATAAGCAAGCGTAGATCAGGGCTGATGATAATGATAATGGCAGTCTGTCGTGCAGACCCTTGCTGTATGTTCAGGCCCAAGACCTTCCTCTTCTGCACCGCCTATGATTTGTTTTAAATTGTCAAATTACATTTATTTGCCTTGACATGTCATACATTTATTTCCCGTCTTGCAGCGCCTCCGCCTTATTAATATCTTACGAAAATAGTCCTCTATTCTGAGCTCTATGCACGTGGCATTTTCAGATAGTCATGTTCAAATGCCGAGTAAATACACATTATTCCGGGTAGTTTTATAAAATAAACGACACCGAGAGCATGGCAACCTCACAAGAGGCGCTAAATGATGAACGTCACAAGGTGGTTTTAAAGTCACATTGACCGTCCACAAAAAATGTGGGGCACAAGACAATCGAACTCCACAGGGCAATTGATCAGACGATTGACTCGGTCAAGCGACTATATACACGATCACAAGTCTGCCAGATGGCAGTGGCATATTGAAATTACACAAAAAAAACCCACTTTGTCTTATTACCACTGTATTGTCATTCAATAGATACTCAGGGATGATCCATTCTCGACGAACCACAGATTTCTAAGGACCCTCTTTGTTACTTTCTTCTCAACAAGTCATTGACTATTGTGTTGCCAAGGACGCTGTTAAAACGTTTAATAGTGCATCGAAATGAGTGGGTGACAATGTCGAAGCTTTGAAATAAAATGTCGTTCTAACTATAAATCCACGTATCAATTTAGTGCAGTATCTATACTTGGATCGCCCTCAATAGTCGGCTGTTTCAGGATTTTTCTATTTCAGTCACTCTGCAAGAAAGACCACTCCCCAAAATGTCAAAATGTCAACCTTTTGTGTACTATTTGTATTACAAGGTAGTGCTCACGATGAACGTGGCAATTTTCCATCATTTGTTTGTATACCCCTGTCAGTTCTGTCCCTTGTTCCAATCACTGAAGTCAAAATATAGTGTTATATTTTGACGGTTGTTAGTGTTGTGTCACGCTCTGCCATACAGCTCCAGAAAGGGCATTTGCTGCCTTAAAGCCAGGGCGTTCAGCACAACAAACATAGAAAATATGTTATCTGCCCCCCTTGCCTAGCTATAGGATTTACTTAGGTTTGGTGCTACCATACCTGCGTTTTCTGTAACTATGGCTACAAATACCAAACCACGGACCATATAAACATTGCACTGCCCCATATATAACATTTGAAGGCAGTGAAGGGGTGAGCGAGTAGGTGGTTGAGTGGGTGGGCGAGTGGTTGTATCTGCATTTCATCAACTTACAGCAATTGAATGGCTAAACCACTTAAGAAATTAATCGTTGGTCGTACAAAACCATCAGGGTTTTTGCTGATTGCTCTTAAAAAATAGGTCAGCCGTTGCTTAGAAAATACCCGTTCAATGTCTTTGACTCTCGCAATCACGTAAAAAAAAAAAGATCAAAACTACTCTCTTAAAGAAAAATATTTTTTATGGCCGCCGGGGAGTCAAATTTTGCAGCGAGATAAGGCACTCGTTTTAGTCGCCATGTAGTGCACGCTGTCGTAATGCGGGGGAGGGCACGCGGGCATTGATTATCACGCGGCACCCCCAGTGGATTGCGAACATCGCCGATGGGCACGAGTGATGGTGCTGCGGGTCAGAGATAGACATGTATCCATTTGTCAAGTCCCCAAAACAAAATCTCATGCTTAAAATACGTCTGTCCAATTGTGTGTCTACGGATTTCTCATTCGAGGTACATGTATATGCAAATTATATTAAAGTAATATGGTAATGTGCTTTGGGATAGCAGAACGAACATCGCACAGCCAACGCAACGCTCTGCTGCCTCAAGATGTTTCCGGAATTACATTACTGTTTCTTGAGCCATGACTCCTTGAACCAGTAATAAATAAACAAAACGTATAGGTGCAGCCCCGCAAGTGCTTGCTCACACGATTGTTGGTAGAAGAGGCTCTCCTAGAGGGAGCGCTGTTCAGTCCCTCTGCAGGCTATTTTGAGCAAATCTTCTACGTTTGCCAGATATCTTTGAAGAGTTGGAAGCACCTAAGCATTACACCACACAAGTGGCCATACATAAATGTTTTCTTGAACTCAACTGTTACCCGCAAATCGAGACAAATCGCTGGTAGGGCATGGACGGGGAGGATGAATCATTACATGCCTATGTGGCAAGATGTAAAATGTGAGAAAGGCTTGGCGAAGCGGAGCCTCAGGTGCGAAAACCGACCTTGAATAATGCCCATCGTTTTCTCATGCCTCCTGTGTAGCAGACTGATTCGGTGTCAGCTCGGGGAGTGCAGAATGATAACAGCAGACGCCGTGTTTAAACCCCGGGAGTAGAGATATGGGAAGGCTGTAGATATGAAACATTTCGGTCGTTCGTGCTATTGCGGTTGCAGCTAAAGGGCACAGGTAGAACGAGCGATCTATCATCCTGCTGTGCCGCTGTGATGCCACGATAGTCGGGGGATGCGCCGCGGTGGCAAGGACGAGTTCACCGTCGTGCAACGGTACCTACTCACAGACGATTCCTCGTTAGAGACAAATTTATGAAACGGGGAAAATGGTGAACACTTTAAAATAAAGACTTGGAAAATGTACCGATGTAGGATTTCACTTGGAAAATTACAACAAGGTGATAATAATGATATGAATGTTAATGTAAGTGGTCATTTACGGAGGGGTGTTGCTGATACCTGAATTTGAAGACCGAACACGTCTCTTATTCTGTAAATGTGTGAATTTCCTCGTCCTCAAATCCAAGCTCGTCGAGAATGCTAAAGAAGTCACACAAACACACACACACACGTGGTACACAGGCACAAATACATACATGCACACACATGAAACATCGCATTAAATCTTGGCTTGACAGAAAAATAGACATCCATAATGCAAAAGTAAAGGTTTCTGCCCAGCAATCACTTAGCTATGTCACTGCTTAATGGTAGGGAACTCTGTGAAGGTATTTGGCCTACTCTTCCACACTAGCCAAATCTCTTGAAAGAGGTGGGAATACCCACACTTTACTCCACCACATGGGTGCTGTCGATCCGACTAACTGCGCAGTACCCATTTATAACGCTTTATTCATGAATACTTAAATAGGCATTAAATAAAAACTGAAGTGTGGATTACATTTTTATTTCTCTAGCACTCTCTTTGCATCCAATCCCCTTTGATTCCAGTACTTTTAAAGGTGGTAAAAACAACGGTGCCATGTCCTTTGAAGCCACGTTTCATTTCCCTTTGATGACAGAATACAAGTATTCCTCAAAGCAAAAAGCTGTCATCCCTTCAAGGGAAGCTGACGGGCACAACATGGTGACAGTGAGAGCCATGTGCAAGCAGAGGGCAGGCATCAGAGGGAATTGCAATTTTCTGATGTGCAGGCCCAGCACCACAGCCCACTCACGAACATTATTATTGATAATAATAATAATGTTCGTGAGGATGGGGCGTGAGTAAACTCAATAGACATACCAACACACAATTAAAGATGGGTGAGCGGGATTCGAACTCGGGTCGCCAGATTTGTAGCCCAGCGCGCTAACCACTGAGCCACCGCTCCCCACAGGCACGCACCACACAGACTCTCAATCCGCGCAGCGCCGCGCGCTCAGCCACCTGACGGCGAGCTGGGTGAAGGGGGTGGGCCCGCACACGCACGCCAGCCGTTTCTCCCGCTCGCCGACGCCACTCGCCGTCGGTACCAGCAGCTCTGACAGCAGGGTCCTGCTAATCCTGCCAATGCGGCCGCGCCATCTGTCACTCACCTCCGAGAGCACGTAGTGCACTTCGAACCTGGGGATGGGGCGGTTGGGAGGGGGGGGGGAAGACGGTGCAGGGCACAGTTGGTGGTGGCTAGCCACCGAACCGTGCGCGTGCGGATGCTGCTGCAGCCGGATCAGCCGTCAATTAGCAGCAGCCCCGCTATGATCTTCTTCTTTGTGATTGTTCGAAGCGCGATGGTCAAATTACAGTTTCCCATTTTCTTACACAGCCCCTTGCATTTTCATTGAACTCCGCAAGGTCTTTTGAGCTGCAGAGGTTCGGTAGTAGAGCACAGACAAGGCAGTGTTCCATAGTATGATCTGCTTCTCCACATTCACAGGTGGTTGGGCCGGTGTTGTAGCCCCATCTGACCAAAGCATCTCTTGATCGTCCCGTTCTAGTTCTCAGGCGGTTGAGTGTCTTCCACTGAATCCATGGTGCATCTGAGCCAGAAGAGAAGTCTTCAGCAGGTGGGATTCCCATGCCAGTTGCAGGAGGGTCACTCTCAAGGTAGAGGCGTTCACGTCGCGATCCCTGTCAAGTAACACTTGGTATTACCTGCGAACTCTACCAAACACTTTGAAGCCAAGGAGCTGAAAGACAACGATGTCTAGAAGCTCAACAGATGCCCGCTATGATAAGCTAATGAGACAATCTTGCAAAATTGAAAGATAATAATAATAATAATAGCATTTATATAGCGCCTTTCACCCGAGGGTCACAAAGCGCTGCACAGAGCTGCAGAGAGAACGACATGTCAACAACGACAGAGCACGGAAAATCAGCAATAATTTTTTTTGGGGTTTTTTTTTTGAGAGACCGGCACAACAACAACGGGAATAAACAGCAACCGCGATTGGTAAACTGGCGCACCGTTAATTACCTCCTTGAGACCACAAGAGTAAACCAGCATTTATATGGCTATATATTTATTGGTCAGTCATGAATTACGGTGGCTTTCAACTCTCTGGCTGTACGGAGCAAAATAAGCAAAGATGTGAAACGTGAACTCTTCAAAGTAAAGATGCAACAAACCATCAAGGCAGTAAAAGGATTTCGAGTGTTGTGAGTCAACAGTGACTGCCCAAAAACACAAAATACATCATTAATATGTTTATGTTTTGGTTCACTTGGGTTAGCCTAGGTCTAAGGACCAATACACATACGAAAATAGTGAGCATGTAAATCAGATGAAAGGCAAGCAGTAATCCCCAAACTTACAAACACCTAGCATCACTCACACGCCTTTACTTTCACACAACGGCCCACAACATTTCCACATATGAAAATGTATTATCGCCACACGCGGCAAACATGTTGTCAGTGCAACAGCGCGGCTCGTTAACTCATCAGCGTTGCGCGCAGTTGCCATCACGCCAGGCGTGAGACAAGCATCTGCTCGTTACGCGAGCGAATGAGATTAGCAATTTCTCCATCCATCACGGGGTCGAGAACGCGAGGCGTTCGTTATTCAATCAAGAGGACGGGATGAGAGGTTTAAGCCGTCGAGGGTGGCAGTCTGGGAGGAGGTGGTGACAGAACCTGGGGTCTCGCTCGCACAGCTCATCAATCTGCTGCCTCCATAGGATGTCCTCGGGTGACTTGTTAAAAAACACCAGCTCGATTTTCCTGCAATGAATAATAAAATCATAAAGTAAATAAATATATATGTGAACAACACATACGCAGACACAGGACATTTCCGCCCAAAAATTGTAGTCACGGGCATTGACGCAATCAGCTTACTGTCACTCGAGAATTTCAAAACCCCGAGGTCAGCACAGTGAGCGTGGCATGTCGCGCTATATGGATGGAATTCTTTTAAACCAAATCCACATAATAAGTGTACTTTATTCTCTTTCACATATAAAAATATCCGAGTTTTTTTTCTAACTATCGCCAATGCTTCACGGACACCGGCTGAATACTGATTCACTCTTCATTCAAGTTGCCGATACCCTCCACTGCATCATGTGTGTGTCTGCCTGCCTCCAACCCTCCAACCTGTGCAACAAAAGTGGAATTGTTTACTCGGTCGCCAGATACGGCCATTGACAATCGAATCACTAAGCCTAGAGATTATGACCAAATTAGAAATAATTAATCTGTACTATTATTCCAGTGTGTTTGAACCTAGGCCACCAGGCCCTGGCACTTCACCCATATCATTGAAACATGTATCTGTCTTATTATCCACTGGATTGCCATGTTAGTGACATGGCTGTAGTCCTCCACCTTTTACAGACAATCCTGATGCACAATTTATCTTTTTCATTGGTGCCTAAGAAAACCCAAGCCCTATGATCTAATACCCAGGAAAAGACAATGTCTCTGTACTATTTTCTCCTGCATTAGCATCTGAGCCACACTGCCCTTGGGCTGCGATAAAAGCTCTCAGAGGCAATGCCCCCAGACTATCTCGGTGTATTAAGCCTCAAGCCAAATGTGAAGAAGCAGTCAATATATCCCAGAGCTCTTGGTAGGCTTGATGCACTCTGTTCCCAAATTCACGTCTCTGCGATGAACCATTTAAAGAAAAAAAGCAAGAAAAACACAGGCGAGAAAAGATGATATCAAACAACATAATACTCTTCTTTGCAATTTATGTTCCCTCTTTGCAAAAAGTGCACCCAATTTTCACAAGTGGAACCATTTATATGGAGCATGTACAATTTAATGGAGGAGTGCTCTCCGTACAAACACTACCAACAAAAATGGACAAGAAGGGATGCAGGGAGTAAAATCTAGACATCGATGATTCGAGCCCCAAAGCAGTAAGATGAGCAGAGCATCCTTTTTTTATTATTATTAAATAACTGCACAACTGGGTTAAGCAACGACACCCAATGCTTCCCTTTGCTGTATTGAGCAAGCAGAGGCAGGGGTAGTTGGTGTTGAAGCTCAGAGGTAAATGACGGCTGGTAGCAAATTGATAACTAGGGGATTAAGGCTTAGTTTGTGTGCTTGTCGCTGATGTAATTTTAGCGCTCGTTTACTGCTGTGAAGATGCAGCAACCACTCCCTGTTAGGGATTTAGAATATAAAAAAATGCACAGCCCTGTGTCAATCTGCTGCTGAATGTAGACCTTACAACACCATGTCAGCCATGGGCATGGTTGAACCATACTTCATCATGCTGCTCAATATGAGTTGGTGAAGCAGGGAGCCAGGACCAGTTGAGATATAATTTGGCACTCATGTTAGTCGTGGCAGGGAATCTAACTCAAGCCGCCGGGCTCATTGTGCACTGCAATGACCAATGCCACATCTCCGTTATCACACATTCTGATGCCTCAAGGCAGGAAACCCCCTACAATCACAGTCGGCGTGACTCGGTTGATGATGCTAATAAATGTTACCGTCATCTCCCGTCAAGCGGCACATGTGAGGGAACAGAGCTAAGACTTTTTTACAATCTTTTTCGGTCATTCCAAAAAACACTTATTCATGAATTCGCAGATATCAACATAATAAATGCATTGATGGTCCCAGGCAAATCACCAGAGAAACCTACATTTCGGCCGCTTGTACCCATGATCTCGTTCTTTTGGTCATTACCCAATCTTCGTGACCATAGGTGAGGATGGGAATATAGATCGACTTGTAACCGAGC